>VZRF01004618.1:0-98915 GCA_013396875.1 Vireo altiloquus | reverse complement strand
AAAAATTTAAAAAAAAAAAAAAAAAAGAAAGAAACATTAGGGAAAAAAAACCCTAAAGGTTTCCTGGTGTTTACTGGGTTATTTTTCATTCTCTCACTATTTAAAGACGTACTTTAGCTGATGTCTATCCTGGCTAATTTTCTATGGCTGCTAAAAGCAGTACAGAATACACAATACCATTACCACTCTCTGTATTCAAATTGCACTGTGTGAATAGATGTCTTGATTTAAAAGACAGATGTCTGTCAAGGAAGGCAGGAACCTTTCTGGAATGGAAAGATGACCCCCTAAAAGCAGATGTTTCTATTACATCGAAGCCTCCTAGTATGGGCACGTAGCCAAAATTTTCTGTCTTCCCCAGGTCATGGTTGGCTTAGCCCTCCCGCGAGACCTGTTCCATCTGACCTATTGGAGCCCTGACCTGTGGGTTTTCCAAACCCGTGTCCTCACTGGACTATGCTTCATGTAATCCCACCCATCTAACCTGATAAATACCACTATTTCCAAAGCCACATGCTCTTTGCTTCTCCCCCTGGGGTGAGTGGTGCTGATGCGGGTGCTTGCCCCAGGTGCTTTTTGTTTTTCATTTTCACATTATTAAACCTTTTATTTTGGAAGAACGCAATCATAGCCCATCTCTTCTTTTAAGTCACTGCCTCAAGCTCGCTGAAGAAACCACCTTCGAGGTAGTTCATAGCCCCTGCTGGAGGTCTATCTTCCCGGGCAAAACCAGCAGGGTGAGAGCCAAACAAGAGCAACAACAAAAAGAAGAAAACCCTATGTCCTGTTCCACTATGAAAAAGAGGAGCTGGGAAAGATTCTTTTGTTAGATTTTTCTGGTGAAAAATTAAGCACAAAACGTGGCAATATTAAATCTGAAAGCCGTTTATTGAAATAAAAGGGGGAGGCAGGGGGAGAAAGAAACAGAAGACAGGGGACAGTGTTACCAGAGAACTCCGGCAATTTGTCAGGATCGGTTTGGCAGATGGAGTGGGCGTGTGGCGAACTGCGATGCGTTTGTGTAGCTTCTGGGGCAGGCTAGGTGTGGTCTTCAAGCAGTGGCAGCAGCGTGTGCATTGTGGGCATGGTCATGGCAGCGGCCACGGCGGCGGCTGCAGGCTGGGCGCGACCTTCACAGCGGCCAGCTAGCTCACAGGGAAGCAGGGCAAAAACAGGCACAGGCTGGAAAGCTGCAGGAACGGTGGAGCAGGGAAAAAGCAGACACAGGCAGGAAGGCAGGACCACAAAGGCTGGAGCGGAAGGGGCCAAACGGAATCTCCAAGAGGCCCAAAGCAAAAAGAAGAAAATGGTTCTCGGTGTTGCTCTCAGCCGCTTTTTATATGCACCCAAACTCTTCCCCCAACTCAGCTTCACAGGCCTGCTTTTGGTGGGCATCTTTCACGAGCTTCGGGGTACTTACCTTCTCCAGCAAGCGTGTGTGTATGTGAGGACAGGGGAAGGGAGCTGCTTGCAGTCTAATCATGGAAGTCCTCTCTGCCCTGACCAGCTGCAACACAGTTTTTATAGGAATTTTCTTTATGTCACTTGTGAAACATGTTGAGGCATATGTGTATTGGTACCTCTCGCTCTTTGACAGCCACCAACCTCTCACCCGCCAAGCCATTTCCCCCTCGGTGTAGTTACATCCAAAACTGTCAGGGGGCTCTGTTGGGCCGTGTTGGGGCAGCGCGGCTGCAGCACCTCCCTTGCAGCTTCAAGGGGCGCTCTGATGCAAGGTGGGGACCTCCCTGGGGGCTGTGGTGGCTCACATGGGACAGAGGCAGAAAGGATTGACTCCCCCAGGCACCCATGAGGATGGTGGTCTGTCTTTGGCACCACTAACTGCAACCACTTCATGCTGGGAAGGGAGGCAGAACTTTATTGCAATGCTGCACCACTGTACAGAGAAGAGCTCCAGTATACCAAGACACCCGGCCATGTCTTTTATCTCTTGATCCATGTTCATTCGCAATCTCCCCAGTAACAAATGAGAAGAAAATTCCCTGAGAAAAAAGAAAAAAAAAAACCTAAACCCCAACATTATACTATAATACAAGCAAACAAACTTGATATTCAACAGGTGATTTGTTCTGCGGAATATTTTTTTTCATCAGATCTTCAGAAACATAAGAGAAGCAAGAAGTAAAATTTATCATTTGTAAAATATGTACAATCATAAGTAATGAATTAAAAGTGATCTTCATTCTTCTTGTAAATGTCCAAAAGTAGTTGGAAAACACAGAAGTTGTCTACCCCACCCTTAATTCCTTTAAAAATCAAAATGCAAACCAAACAAATATGTGCTTTGAAGTACATGAATTTGAAATATTTATGAACCTACTCATATTCTTCTTTATTAAAAACATCTAAATTCCCTGCTTCCTATGCTTTCAGAGCACCAAAAATCAGAGATTTTAATTGTCATGGTTAGTAATGATCTTCAGTTTAGTACTTCCTCTAAAAACCACATTCCATTCCTCCTACCCCTCCAGTTGGTGGCACAAACGGCAAAGATAACGGGTTGAGATAAGAACAATTTACTGGAAACAGCAATGAAATAAGAAAAGAAACAAATAACAGCAACAATAATAATAACAAAAGGTAAAAGAAAATAAACTATTCTCAAGTAAAAACTTGATAATAGACAATATTGGACCTCTCCCTTGGATACATTTTCTTGACCAAAAGTATCCCCTTCCCCCCAGAAAAGAGTCCCTTTCCCACATCCCGGAAAATGATGTAAGGTGGTACAGAATAACCTCTGGGTCCTGGCCCTGCCCCCTCCTGGCTACTGCAAAAACAGCCCTGTCCAGAACCAGAATATTATCTACCCTGTATTCTATACCATGCACACATCCTACACCTTCCAACTATATACATATATCTATATCTATATATCTACACAAAAGCACAGGTATCATTTGCATAGTTAAGGGCCATCCGTCCAAGTTGCCTATTGAGTTCATTTAGTCCATAACTGGGTTCTATCCATCCTAGACATTTTCCAGGGCAGGCGAGGTGGTGTGCTGTCGGGGTTGCAGTCTGCATCAAGAGCTCATGGCTGCTGGAGCAGTCCATACTCATTGTCCATGGTAGTTCTGGCATACACTGGCAGTGTCGTTCAGCAATCAATATTATACAGTTCAACATTACAGACTCTTCTCACCCAAAAATCAAATCCCCTTGAGGTACACATCATGTTTCACGGTCCCTCTGCATTATCCACCAAGCACACTCAGGTCCTTGAGCAAAAATAATCCCAAGGATGGGTTTGCCTTTGCTTGAGGCAGGACTAATCCAAACTGTCTTCCCTAATACTTTTCTTGTATGCATCACAGGGACTTTATCCCTTTCTGTGGTACATGGAGTTTTCGATTGGGCAGGGACAGCTCAGCTGGTAGAGCCTCAGGCGTTAACTAAACCAGGCCTTAGCTAAATGTAGAGCCCAGTGTTGGAAGGTCCCACCACCCATTGCTTTCAGCGTGGTATTTGACAGTCCATTGTACTGTTCGATCTTCCCAGAGGCTGGTGCAGGATAGGGAATATGATACAGCCACTCAATGCTGTGTTCCCTGGCCTGGCTGTCCAGAAGGTTGTTTTGGAAATGAGTTTTGTTGTCTGACTCAGTTCTCTCAGGAGTTCTGGGTCACCACAGGACTTGCTTTCCAAAGCCCAGGATGGTGTTCCAGGCAGTGGTGTGAGGCACGAGGTACATCTCCAGCCATCCTGTGGTTGTTTACAAGAGCACGTAGCGCTTGCCTCGGCAGGGCTGCAGGAGTGTGATGTAACCCATCTGCCGGGCTGCCCCATATTTGTATTTTGACCATCATCTACCACACCAGAGGGGCTTTACGTGGCCTGCTTGATCCCAGCACATGTTTCCCAGTTATAGACGATATATGTACACTCTGGGATATAGAGTCCATGAGTAAGTCCATCCCTCGATCACAAGCCCATCCCTCAACCACGAGCCCATCTGGGTGTTGCATCTCTTTCCTGATGACCAGAGGCATCATGGGCCCACTGAGTCAGAAGTAATTCACCCTTATGTTTCCGGTCCAGGTCCTCTTGAGACATTTTAATCTTGGCAGCTTGATCCACCCGTCCATTGTTGCAATGTTCTTCAGTAGCCCAACTCTTGGGCACGTGTGCATCTCATGATCTGCTTTTGCAGCCAGCTTCTCTACCCAGGCAGTGAGGTCTTGACACAGTTCAGCAGCTCCAATGAGTTTGTCTCTGCATTGCCAGTTGGTCTTTTTCCATCCATTCCAGCCACTCCCATGGAGCATTGACCACCATCTACAAGTCAGTGCAGAGGTAGAGCACTGGCCGCTACTCTCATTCAGCAATATCTAAAGCCAGCTGGACAGCTTACAGCTCTGACTTGATCCACCTCGTCCCTCAGTATCTTCTGTGACTTGCCCCATAGGGCTCCATACAGCTGCTTTCCATTTTCAATTTGTCCTTAGAATATGGCCAAAAATGTCAGTAAAGAGAGTGTATTGCATTTTATTTTCAGGTAGCTGTTTATATGGTGGGAGCTCTTCAGCATGTGTCACCATTCCCTCCTCTGAGGATAATGATGATAACCCAAAATTTTTTCCTTCAGGCCAATATATAATTACTTCCAAGATTCCTGGGTGTTAGGGTTTTCCTATTTGAGCTTGCTGTGTGATCGGCAAGACCCATTTGCTCTATGTAGCATCAGTGTCATGATTTGTGGAGGGGACTTTCTCTTCAAATATCCAGCCCAGCACTGGCAGTCGGACTGCTAGAAGGAGCTGTGCTTCGGTGCCAATCACTTCTGAAGGAGCTCAGACTCAGGTACTTTTTGCCAGAGACTTCAGGATGGACCATTCTCTGCAGCACATTCTCTGTGCTGTAGAGCATATTTTTAATATTTTTTCCTGTCCTGACTGGTGCACTGGCTACCAACAATCTCCTGTTTAATTTGTCTAAAAGCTTGTTGTCATCCAGGACCTCACCTAAAATCCTTCCTCTGTGTCACAAGGTAGAGAACATTTACAATCTGACTGTAATCGGGAATATGCATCCACCAAAAACCCACAACACCTAGGAAAGCCTGTGTTTTTGTTTTGCTGGTTGGTGGGAACATAGCCACTATTTGTTGACCACATCTAATGGAATCTGACAATGTCTATCTTGCCATTTTACTCCTAAAAACTGAATTTCCAGGGGAGGTTCCTTTACCTTACTTTGCTTAACTGCAAAAATGTCCTTCAGGGGTATTTTGATTATCTTGTCCTTTCTCTAAAACTTCCTCTGCTGTGTTGCACCAAACAGCAATGTCATCAATGTGCTGCAAGTGTTCTGGAGCCTCACTCTTTTCTAGTGCAGTCTGGATCAGTCGATGGTAAATAGTGGGGTTGTGTTTCTACCCCTGGGGCGGTTGATTCCAAGTGCATGTCCCTCCAGCTTAAAGCAAACTGTGGCCTGACTAAGCCTCTTCTCCTAAAGGAATGGAGAAAAGCACATTTGCAATGTTGATGGTGGCACCACTTTGCTGCCTTGGGCTCAGTCCATACTGAAGTTCCAGCATGTCCAGCACAGTGGCATTCAGACGTGGTGTGACTAGTCAGTGCAGAGTAGATAATGCACAAAAAACTAATGCACAGAGAAACAGTTGGAACAATTTAACAAAATATGTGCACAAACACATATTTATGAAAAAAGTTTAAAGGAATATATTTTTAGTGAAATACAAGTTGTCACAAAGCACATAAATTATTTCCTTTTGCTAACCACACAATTATTCTCATTCACTAACTACACAATTTTAAATTTAAAAAAATTAGAGAGGAACTTTCAGCTCTTCCCTTTTCAATTAAGCAATTTATAGACAGATGTTCCTTATGATCTCTTTTGTTTTGTCCAAATTTGTCAGTAGGGTTAATGATTAGATTTAAAAATTAAAACAAATACACTGTAATACATGCAAGTTATGACTCATTCTTGAAGGTGGGTAAAATGTTCTTCTTAATATATCCCTCGGCCCTCCCTTGGATGTTAATACATCCAGTGGACTAGAGTGAAATGACACTGGATGGTCAGTGTTTATATATATATGTGGCAGGTTAATTTTAGAACAATTTGGTTGCAATGGAATGGAGGTATGTAGCCATTTTGTTTATTATCAAAGTTATATACAATATAAAAGTATAAAGATATCATTTAAGAAAATGGTGATAATAGGAAAAGAAATAAAAATAGGAGAAAGAAAGTGGAATGGTCTCTTCTTAGTGGAGAGGAATGGTATCACCAGCCATGAATCCAGAAACAAGGCTTGACTGTTGCAATTTATATGTCGTTTGGTAAAAAGGATGATCCCAGTCTTGATCCATCACGGGATCAAGAAGGGGAACACACACAGCATAAAGGTCAGTGGGTTAATACCTACTGAGGGTCGGGTGGGAACGACCAGGTACCTCCTCTGTGGAGGGGAGTGTTACACTGTCTATTTCAACCCTGTGCATCCTGCACAAGAGTCTGGGGGCCCTTTGAGGGTCTTTATTAGTCTTTAACACTGTCTGAGACATGACTGCTGTTTCTTCCACCAGTGTAGTTGAGACAGTTATGCCTAATTGGAAAGTACAAACACTAGAATTGGACAGGAATAATAAAAGACAGAGTAAAACCAGGATCGAGAGCAGAAGAGTGAAAAACACAGAATAAGCTATTAGCCAGATGCTAAGACTATCTGATGCCTTAAATGTAATCTTTACTTTTTTTTTTTTCAATGTAAGAGAACAGCTATCAGGAGGATGCAGAAAATTATCCAAAAAAGGTTTCAAGAGAGCACTAATGCAACTAAAAGCAACACTGATAAATTAATATAAGAACAGACTCAAACTGCAGTTCAAAAGTGGCTATCAGTCTAATCATCTAGTGTTATCTTCTTTGTACTCCACACATATGCTCACACTTAAACACATTTAGCCAAATGCTCACTTTTGAACATTTGAGGTCTCCAAGAAACTTGTTTAGCAATTAGACTGCAGAGAGCAGTTAAGTGTTTCATATACTCAATACCGAAAACTTTTAAAATTCGTGATTTTGGTCACAGTTAAAATTTCCATTGTTTTTCACAGATACACAGCAAATATGCTGAATAAGCATATTTGAGAGCACTTTAACCACCATATACTGTTTATGATTACTGCAGATTTTCTGCCATAATGGTAAAGGATTATGATATGGTCAAAACAAGTATTCACAATTTAACTAGATATGAGAAGGAAAATGGAGTCACTGTTTGCTGTAGTACCGCATTATCCCTTGGTATAGCTCTGTAATTTGCAGTCATTTAGTAAGAGCCCAATGCTAATCAGATCCTGAGAAGAGAGCAATCTCTAAGTCTAAGTTTAAAGTCTTGTCCTGCTGACATAGAAACAGTGAATCCATACTCTCAGGACTAGAGGACACATGACTGGGACATATGAGCTAACAGTCAAGATGGCTTTGAAACAGCTTTGGAATTTCCATGAAGTCCAGAGAACTTCTCTGGACAATGGCATGGTTTATAGTTACTCAAGGTTGCACTAGGTTGATTGCGTACATGACTACCCAACTTATAGCATAGAATATGAATTAGAGTCACTAGGTATATAGCCACATAACCTATGTTTACTCTCTAGGTCCAATTTAATTGATGGAAATTATTTTTAAAAAACTCCAAAAAAGTCAGGTATGAGTCTTCACGCAGACTGTATAATTTGTTACTGCACTAATGGTGCAATAATGGTTTAGCATTAGTATAATTTTTTTTTTTTTTGCTGGCCAGCCTTCACATACGAAGATCCGGGGAAGGCCTCTTTCCTTTCAGACCTCCCAGCCTGCGCACTGGATTTTTTAGGTGAGACACAGGGCGCGCAGATCTGAGCCCACCCTTTAATCCCGAGGTTCAATCTGCCGGGCCAAAGCGATTCTGGACAGTGGCAGTGAGTTCCTCCCCAGGACGTAGGCAGATTGCCCCCTTGCAGGGCTAACGAGCAACTGCCTGCCCGGGGAGTATCCCCGACCGGGAATCGAACCCAGGCCCCGGCAATTACTGTGCCATATGCTTAACCACTACACCACCGGGGCTCCCATTAGTATAATTACATTGACAGAATTAAACAATATAAAAAGGCCTATATAGAGCAACTAAACCACTGCATTCCTCTTTTTCAGCCGCACAAAAGTTTGTATGTCATTTCTACTCCTCAAGACACCTGAAAACAGTTAATTTTTAAAAGAGTTAGAAGGTTTAAAAATAGCTGAGTGGCCATGTTCGTATCAAGAATTTCAGTCTAGTATTGAAAGCTCCTTTTTATGTCTAAACATAATTTATGTGAACTACCTTTCACGAACATAATTTTAATTAAAGTCTAATTGCTTTGGTACTTCAAAGTTATATCCCTGACCTAAAATTAATTCATTGTTTATATTTGTTAAACTCATTGGAAGCCCGGGAGGCTTCATGATCTGTTCTCACAGCCTAAACAGAACCACGGAATTATTCACTTACGCAGAATTCATACTAGTGTCTTACCTGATACATCATTTACTATTACTGAACACCTATGACACTACAATAAATAATAAAGTTTGATTTATAGTGCACTAGGAGTAACCTCCTCTTCCTCAAATTAATGTGTCCTTAATAAGACCTTTTTTAAAAAAAACCATTTTTATAGGGAATGAAGCATCCTTTTCATTTTTACCAATATTCCAGACAAACAAGGAAAGTGGAAGAAAACAAATGAACAAAAAATTTAAACCTCCCCCCAAAAATACAAACCAAACCAACTAAACAAACAAATTTTAACATGAAGCCCAAAACAAACAAACAAACAAACCAACAAACCAACCTCCACCAACCAACCAGCTAGAAATAGCCAACCAAACAAAAAAAACACCTCAGTAAGAAAGACAGTATGTCTGCTAGGGAGAAGCATAAAACTAGAAATTCTCCTGTTCACTGAAGGAATGGATCAAAAAATTCCACCAAAAATGTCAGCCAGCAACCCAGAATGATCAAAAATGAAGGCCAATGGCTGAATTCAGGTTACTGCAAAATCCTGGATGACCAAACCTTTTATCTTAGAAGTGGAGAATAATCAACAGCAAAACAGCATTTAGAACACAAAAGGGCATAGATTCAAATAAAAGAAAGGAAGAAAAATTAAGGAGCTAGTAAGTGTATTTACTGACTCTTATGTTTAAGACAGTTAAGATACAAACTTCCATAATGAGATATCCGTAAAAGTATATGACTGAACAACAGTCTATACTAAAATCTTGGGAAATTACAGCTTCTATTACATGGATTCATTTTGTTATTCTTGTAAATTTCAGACATGATGTCATAAGCAGATCAATGAAAGATGCATAGAATTGACATTTTCAAAAAATGTGATCTGAACTATCCTTATATTGCTCTGTGAACATAAGGCTGCTATATTCATTGTGCAAATATGTCTGTACAAATATCAATTCAAAATACTTATTCAGAATATTTTTCATAGTGGTTACATTTCCCATTTGTAAAGCTTTATGGTCAAATATTAACAAATACTTTCAAAATCAGTGTGAATCATATCCTGCCTTTTGTGATTTGAAAACAGTGGCTGAGATAACATCTCAAGCTGTGTGTGAATATGCCTAGAATGGTAAGACCTCTTAATTTTCTAATACCAAAGTTTAATCAAATAAAGCTCATCAAGTATTAATAGTAATCAAAGAAACAAGTCTAGTATAGTGTTAATACTCCCTAGAAAATGCAAAGAAAAACATAACCACATGCATATTCAGAAATATAGTTATTATGGAAGCATTCTGTGGTCTCTGAGTCCTGTGTCCCTCCAGGAATACGTAGGGTTGGTGTTCCCATTTTTGACAAATACAGGATGTAAAAATATCAAAGCAGACTAGAAAGCATGACAGAGGAGCAAGAAGGAAACCATCTTGCCCTGCACAAGTTTGCACAGGAGGAAGCTTCTGAAGTCTGAAAGAAAAAAAAAAATGATAGCAGGAAGAATTTGAGTACAGTTATCTCCATTACAAGTAGACAACATTTTAAGTGCTTATTAACAACAGTAATGTTGCTATGGAAAATACCTTATTATATCACTTTCTAAACACCATGTCGTTATCAAGTAAAGCTTAAGAGACAACATATTTCACGCCATGATGAACATATCTTTTTTCCGAATATTTCACTCAGCATGATTCCAAGGCAAACACAGATGCTGCAAAGAATGGAAAAGAAAAAGGGAAAAAATGCAATTTCAAAAGAGGAACCATTCTGCACTCTTGGGTGATGAACACTGGGATCACTAGGTGCCCTGCTGATGACTTAGCCTCCAAGACCTTACTTCTCCATTGTGGCCTGAGCAGTCTTTGAGCTGCTTGTTAAGAAGGACACAAACTGACAACAGTAGCAGAAAAAACACAGAAACAGTGCTTCCAAGGCTACTTGACAAACAATTTAGCTTAAAGATCTGAGGTACTGGCTATTGTATTAATTTGTTTAAGGATATATCTCACACATTTGTTAAGTTTTAAGGTTTTTCCCAAAATTTTGTTTGCCAATAGGCTTTAAAAATGCTTCTAACACACCTAATCCAGTTGAATGGACAATTGTATCTTAGTGTCTTGGAGTGACCTCATGATATCCTGTATCATCTATGCTCTATGCCCAGAAAATGAATTTTATGCCATTTTGTGCCTTTAAACTGAGCTTGAGAGGGGAGAGAAAAAAAAATAGCCAGAGGAATTTTTTCAACACAGTTTCAAGGTCGGATTTTTTTTTTCTGTTGTTCGGCTGTTGTGGGGAAGGGAGAGCTGCTGTGGGGAGAGGGAAGGAAGCACCTTCCTTGTTTTTTTCCCAGCAGGATCTCGGCTCTGTTTTCTTCGAGACAAGAGAGACGGAGTTTTTTCTTCTTTTTTTTTTTTTTCTGGGACTTTGGTTTCTTCTTTTTTTCCTCTTCTGGACTTGGAGCATCAGAACATTGGAGCCTCACTGGGAGGTTTTTCACCAGCCTGCAGGGAGATTTCCCCGACAGCATCTCAGCTCCGGGAGGAGAGAGGCCACATCCAGGAGGACTTTTTTTCAGGTTTTTTCTCTCACAGATAGGGATTTATTTGTTTAGCATTATTGTCCTTTTCCTGTTTGTTTTGTTAAATAAATAGAGTTTTTTTCCTCTTTTTCTCTTTACTTTTGTCCGGGTCGTTTTCTTTCCCTAACCTGATGGGGGGAGGGGTACACAGGTACCTACGGCCTGCTTTCCATCAGGGGATATCCTCCTCTGAATTTGTCTCAAGCCGGGACACTTAGAAAAGTGAACTTTCAAGCTTAATCTGGAAATGTATACCAAAGATCTATACCCAATTCTCTTGCTGTGAGCAAGATTGGGCTGTATCACATAACCAATTTCTGGGAAATAACTGCAAGTCACTAATAATAATGTGGAGAGCTCAAGTCCAGATAAATATATGCATGGATGAACTAGTCTGCTTACTGAAGTTTTTATGAGATGTTGCCCATCTCTAAAATAGGTCAGTATAAAAGCAGATGAAGAACTCCTCTGTGTGCAAGCACACCTATGTTCACTCTACAGTTGCATATAAGTAAAAGGGAAGGAATAATCCTGCAGCCTAGTATCTGAGATGATACCAAACACTTGGTACTGCTGGATTAAGGTCTTTAGTCTCAATCTACACTCCAACTGAGAAGAAAGAATCAGGAAAAGAAAGAAACATATAAGGAAGTTAGATGTCCTACATGTGAGCAGACTCTTGGAACTCTTTTTCCTCCACTTTGGGGTATATCTGAATAAAGCATAAAAAAATTACAACCTTACCGAAAGTATCTTGTTTAACTCTTTGGAACACTTATAAATTATATTTCTCTAAGACATAACACAGTAGATAAAATTGTAAAAATACAAACTCACTTCAGTTACACCGCTGAAGACAAGCTAAAAATTTATTTAATTTAAGCTCACAAACTATTCTGGAGATACGAATGAAACACAGGCTGTAATCTAGTTATTTTTAAATAAATGGCAGTAATAGGAAATGGGCCTTATTTATTTATTGTTAAATACACATGGTCTTGAAACCCTTGATAATGAAAGAACTGTTAAATTAAAATTGTTCTACTAAGTATATCACCTATGCAAAAAACACTCATGTTTAAGAGGAAATTATGAATCCTTCCTGGATATGCGGATTTTTTAAAATAAGGTTTAATTTTTTTTCTGAAATAACATTTATGAGAAGCTCTAATGATCGAGATGGGTTGGTTGTTCAAAGACAAGCAGTATACTTTGCCAGAACAATCACAAATTTGTCATGAGCAATACTCAAGCTATAGAGAGATACAGAGAGACAAGTTAGGAACAGTCCATATCCCAGAAAAAGCCTATGAGAAATTTACTTTTTGTTACCATCAGTCTTCTCTCTGAAGGAGACTGTTTCAAGGAAAATAAATCTCTCAGTCATCTCATTGGAGAACAGAAATTTTCAAACCTTCCAAGTTTACATAAAAAACCAGAACCCTTGTTTTCCAGCCAACCTTATTAAGAAGAAAACTGATGAAAGAGAAAGTAGTGGATCTGAAACATTCTGACAACTCTATATGTAATAGTTTAGCATTTGACTGCACTGTGATAAAACAGTCAGCAAAGAACTTTGATATTAATCTTTATCTATAATTTGAGTTTAAGCACATATCTACGTTCTGTAAAACTTCATATCAGCAGATATTTCAAAGTGTTATATATATAATGGTTTATGCTTTGAAAAGAGACTTTTAGAGAACGCAGCCTACAGTTATGAATACTTAGAAATGACTTCAAAACCTGGTAGTTAAAAAATGGTAACTTGATATAAAAGTTCGGGCTCAAGTGTGTATTTGTGGTCTTGAAGAGCAATTAAGCACAATTTCCTATGTGTGGGGAACCAAGCCTGAGTATATGATGAAATCAGCCTAGATTTCATCAGATTCAGTTACAAAATAGAAGAAAAATGAGCTGAGGGAAAAACACTGCTTTTGTAAAGCCCAGTTGCTCTGTGTTTACTTTACAAACTGTCTGCCTTGAAGGGGTTCTTGATAGGTCTCAAAGCTGCACAAACAAAAGATGTTAAGCTTTCAAAGCAACAGAGTCTAATTGAAGGAAAGAGTTGAAACCCATAATGTGAACTCTTGCAGCAAGAAATGATGCATTCATGGTTGACCTAAGTGTCAGAACAAAAATGTATGTAAATTCAGTTCTGTTATTTTTAGAAAAAGCCCTCCACCGATGTGCATAAGCCTTAAGGGCAGTATTAAGAAAAAGACACCTAGTGCTTCAGAGATATCTTTTCATAGTCTTTACAAGTAGGACAACAAAGCAATGCACAGAAGGAGACTAACTTATTCATGTTTTTCAAAGAGCTGTTTTTTCAAAGAAACAATTTGTGTTTCTCACATCTCCCACTGAAACAAACAATAGGAACAGTTTACAATCTCAGTAAATAATATTTACTCCCTGTAGGTACATTGGAAACTTCAAAAGAGCATGAGAAAATATGTGGCATAATCACAGTTGGAAGGGAGTTTAGAAGACACAGAAGATACAGCATGCTTACCTATCACCAGTCAATATCCAGTTACATTTTCAGAAGTTAGCCAGTGTTTGCACATAAGTAGAGACAAGTAGTAAAAGATCCAAAAGACCTTTTTTCTTTGATAATCCATTTGTAGATTAAATGAAAAATTATCTGTGCACCATTTTTGTGCACACTATTAATTTGAAAAAAGATAAATAAACATCAAAATTCCTCTTTTTAATTTCTAGAGCTGTAAAACTTAACTTAGATGTAAGCAGATAGTCACTTTTCTGTAGACATACATAGAATCCTGACCTACTCTATCAGTGTAGACAAAATCTCACTATTATAAATGATTCTAAACCACAAAACGGAATGATTGAATTTTCAAATTTTAATCAAAATGTAACTTCAAATTCTAATTCAATCAAGTTACTAGTGTTCTGAATCAAATCATCAGGTTGTGCAGTTGCCAAAAGGATAAATCCTCTTAAGGCTGATATAGTCGATTTTAGTTCTTTAACTTACACATGCTGGAATCATGAGACACAATATCCCACCTAGTTTTAAGGGATTATCATTAAGGCAAGCCAGTCAAACCTTGTGAAAAGTTTAAGATGCAAAGGAAATTAGCTAATTATCGGAGTTCATAGTGAAGCTTTTTCCAAGGTTTTGCTGGATAAAACAATACCTTACAACCTCCTTTCCAATTCAGACCTAAGAACACAAATCACAAGGTCTGCAACTTTCATTTGCTCTCATAATGCATATTTTCTGTCAAAATTATACAGATACTTCAGTTAAAGGTATACACCTTAATATTTGGGCCTTGAATTCCACATGCTAAACTGAAAACTCAGCTTTAGGTTTTGAGGACAACAATATAGGATATTGTCTGAACTCCTCAGCCTGAGTGAGCTTTGTACCCCCTTGTCACAGTACTGCACTGGAAATGACTGGTTGCAGGTGACAGCAAGGTTGCCAGCCTCCAGGGTTGTGATCAGCTTAAATGGCCCCCAGTGGCAATATCTATTCTAGTTACACTGTGTCTACATGCCAAAGATAGAAGAACTAATTTCATTTAAAGACAATATTACAAAGTTACCCATAAGTTTCACTAGAGTGTTTTTTATTTTATGAAGACCCCAAAGATCCTTGATGGTCATATTCTTTTCTCCTATGGTAATTTTTTTAGTAAATTCTCACATTTTTTTCCTTGGCTTTCTCCTAAATTTTCTTCTTAAGCTTAGAGGGTTGGGTTGGATTTTTTTGTATGAGAGGCAAGTTACATTTTCCTCATCCTTTGTCCTAAATTATTATGAACACTTCATATGGCTGAAAACTTTCTGTTTCAAGTGTATTATATACATTTTTCCTGCAATGGAAAAAAGACACACACATACAATCTATGCCATGTATGTGCAGACCTGTGTGTGGAATTGCAACAGATTTTTCAAAATAATTAATGCCCACAATGGCCAATGCACATCAAAGTAGTCATGAGTTTCTCAGAAAAATTTCTTATTTTCTACAGAAATCAGGAAGTTATTGATATATAAGAATATCTGGTAAAGTATATACTGTGAAAAAATATGCACAGCTAATAGTGCAGAGATGCAATTTAAGCTTCAAGGTAACATTGTCCTATTTCTCTTCTCTTAGGTTTAATGATGTCCCAAACATCAGGGCTCTCCACTTGTAGACTTCATGGCATTTATGATGAATATTCTGCCTGGAAGAAAACTTTGCATTTGCTGTATGTGGCAGAATCAGTCATAACTACGTAACTTCAAAACTTACAAAACAGTTAAAGAATGGACCAAACATGATTAACAATGACATGCAATTTTATGATGTGTGTGACCTAGCTTTCTAGAATAATAATTGAATTTGCCTTTTTTTTTTTAACTAGCAGTCCAAAGGAAATCACAACTTAAATAGCTCCCTTTCTCATATGTATGAGAGAATATATATATTACATATATTTACACAGTACAGATGCTAATTTTGTGACAATATCTTCTTTTCTTCTTTCCTCTTTATTTCTATTGACTGGGTTTTTTTGCATGAAATACATACTATGGTAGTTATTAGGAGCAATACAGTAAGAGACATTGCTACCTGCCTAGAGTCCATGTTCCACATGCTGTGATTAGGCAGTATCACTCTCCTGATGTAACCAGACGTCACTAGGAAATAGTTATGTGCCTGATTCTGTTGTACTCAGTTGTGTCAATCACAGAATCTCGTATAAAAGGAATCTGCTGTCTCAGTTGCTCTTGAGAGATCACTAGCTCTTAGAACAGAAAGTTCTTGATTATTTTATTGATTTTTCCCCCTAGGTTTTCCAAAGGACATGTTATTAAAAGCTTAACTCTAATTTCACTGAAGTTAATGGAAGAGAGTTCTGAATTGAAAGGTAGTAGGCTGAATCCTAAACCAGATTTTCTTTATGGCTCTAAGACCTGTTTCTTTCTTGTAGCTAGAGGAAAATCATTCCATCAACTGTAAACATTGACACTTCTTTTATAAAAGATCTACTGTAAGAGTTGGAATCTTCTGACCAGTTTGCAAATCACCATTCCATTGGTGCCCAATAAGCAGTCATCAGCTTGTGAAGACTCCTCTCTCTTCTTTAACACTAGCCCTTTTTAATATTTGTGTTTATGTTGTGATGCTTCTAATTGAATAAAAAGTACAGATTCTTCACCATATATGCTTGTCAGATCATGCACCACACATGTTATTACTATTTATGAAGTGTATACTGAAGTGACCATCAGTTTATGCCTCAGTTCCTCCTCTCCATTTTTGATACATGAAACTTAATGCCACCTATCTTTTTTCACATTACTCTAGCTGCGTGTAAAATGTAAATATTTGCAGTTTTCCTTGTTTTTAAGCTCTCTTTCACTATTTTACACAGTGTATGTTTACACACATATAAAAAAATACACACAGCCATCACCATGTATGTAAAATAAACAGTAAGTGTGAAAATTCTTTGACTGCAGATATGCCAGATTGTTGTATGCCTTACTATGTCTGTTTCACTAATACAAATACTCTCCTATACTCAGGCAGTATAGTGTTATTAGAAACCACAACATAATACATTGCCCATTTGCTGAAAAAGAGCTATAACATAAAGAATCACATTTACAAAAAAAAGTCCAGTGGAATGGAAAGTTATAAAAACAAGAATATCCCCAAAGGAAAGTCCCAAAGGGATGGTCCCTTAAAAAAGAAGTTAAGGACATTTGTTTGAGATTGTAGCTGCAGCACATAGTGTGCTGCTGTAATTGCTACCTAAGTTTCCAATTCAGAGAGAGGTTTCAGTTTGTAGCTGTTGAAGAATAACAGAGAACGGTAAATGTTGTTGGTTTTTTTCTCTTCTAGTGACTGAATTGAAATATTCTATAATCACTAGGTTACAGATCCTCAGTTATTGCAAACAGCAAAGCTACACTGACAAAAGAATTACACCATATTATTAGCAAAAGACGTAGGTCATATTGAATCACAAAATGAGTAACACTTGCAAATTTATACCATTTAGCTTTATATAAGCATGATTATACACTAATTCAGATTCTTATGAAGGCTCTTGACATAAAAAGATTATGAAAAAAGAAGACTATCTGACAACACAGCAGAGTCACATATATTCTGATGAGTTTCTAACTAGCCTGTAAACACGAAACTTATGTAGAGTTAACAAGTTGTGTTGTTCTTAGTTGAAAAAATCTTTAGTCTTGTTCCTGGCATGACCTAACTTGGCATTTTGATAAAAGAACAAAATTCTTGCATTTCACCTCATAGTCTAAACCAGTAAAACAGATAGTTATTAATGGTATTTTTATCTCCAGCCTGATATTTTTGTCTAATAAATATAATGCTGGGAATAAAAAAATCATTTTAAGAACTTCTAGCACTTATGTGACACTTTCAAATGTACGAGCAGATGTACTGGAACTGAAATGCTTGCAGCCTTTATGGAGACATTTTCTCTGAAATGTGGAGTGGTTCAAATACTGGTGGTCAAGATATTGGAGCACACAAGGTGTATAATATAACATGAATAAGCATAATACAGGTGGAATAAACTCTGAAAAGAATCGTGCATTAGGTTTCTCTGCAAAGAACCGATCTTGTGACAATATTTTTAATTAATTAGAACAAATAATTGCTTTTATATAAGATAGTTAATAGTAGAGCAGAAATTTAATCCTTAAAATGGAAAGCATCTTCCTCTAAATATTTTCAAATCTATATCTGTGATTTTGTGTATTTTTCAAACAGATTTCTTCATCTGTCTCACTTTAACAAGAATAGCATTTATGAAACGTATATTTTACCTTCATGTGCTTTTGTTGTTGCGACACCTGTACTTTGGTATATTTGTGTTAGTGATTGGTTTGGTTCCTATTATTAATTGTTGTAGACTACTAACTTTCTTGGAGCCACAACATCAGCAATCTGGTAAGATATACAAGATATTCACTGTAACAGTAACATACCATTAGGTGCAGAAAAAAAATTATGATGGTAGCAGTTGGAAAATTAAATCCGTTACTTATCTTCATGTTTAATAAATAAAATTATAAACTGAAATTAAATAATTAATTTCTAGGGAGGTTGAACCTAGTCTATATTTGGCCCAACATGTACAAGAGTTGACTTATCACCCTCTAAAGGTCACTTTGGATCTTCCACAGTTTTAATGGGTCTTACTCCTTCAGAAGAATTTGAAGAGAATGAGTGATCCAGAGATATGGCTGTGATGCATTCTCAAAAAAAGACACTGCAAATTTAATTTAATTTCTCTGCAAAGAGAGTGTCAAGTGCCAACTTCAAGACAGACAGAAGGCAGGTACTCTTCACAAATTAGTAGAGAGTATGTTCACAAACATTTCTCAAGGTACAGCTGAGAATTTTTTTTCTACGGAGCTTTTATTTTCCAGCATGCCATATGCCATGCATTTGTTTAAATAGTTGTCAATTCATGGGCTGATACAACATACACCTTACAAGAGACAGAAAGGCTTTTTTCATCATCCTTACTCATTGCCTTACTGAAGAGAAACTTTCTTCTACTACATTTACTGAGAATTGAGTCACAAACAAAAGATGACAGCTGACCTGGTAAGTCACATACCCATTTCCAGTTGTAAAAGACAATCGTGGAGGTGTCAAAGTTATCTCTGAGATAAGATATGGGTCATTAATCTCTGAATACATGCTACTCATTCTCCTACTTTTGCCTGCTGTATGATCTTAATAAGATAGCTACTGCCCCAGGAATTTTACATCATCTAAAGGACTACAAAACACTAATAAAGTAAAAAAAAAAAAAAAAAAAAAAAAAAAAAAAAAAAAAAGAATACACGATCTGAAAGGGATGAAAATCCTCCACAATCCTCTTACTCTGACCTCCATGGGCTGGACCATGTTCTAGACCAGGTACTTGTAAGAAGGGAGGGAATTTCAAGAAGCCAGTTATAACAGAAGAAATTATAAAATGCAAGAGCATTTGGATGCAGCAAAGATTGATTTCATTCAAGCTACATTACTCACATTTCATACATTTCATAACTCTGCTACAAAGAGAGATTAAGGACAAGTATGCACTAGGGGATGATATAGAGTTCCTCCCAATCTGCCTGCAAAACTCTGCAGGGTATGTGACAGCTGCTAAAGGGTATGTGCAGAAGCATGCTTAGCAACCAATGCACAGCAACTCACTCCAAAATTCTACCTCTCAGAAAACATGCGTTTCCAATTCAGACAGAGGCTTCACTTTGTAGCTGTTGAACAGTAGCACAGAATATGGCAGGACTAAAAAGATCAGACTATGAGTAGCTTATCACTCTGTCCATCAGGCAATTAATTTGAAATAAATTAGAGAAGTCAAAAATAAATTGCAAGATATGTATTTAATCAGAGGAATTTTTTATCAAATCCCTTAGGATATCTTCTACCAAATCCTTTATGCTTAAGTGAGTACTCTTCCTACAGAATCATAATTCCCACAAAAGGTTAACAGCCAGTAAAAAAGTTCAGTAGAAAAGGGAAAATATCTATTGAAGCTATCACAATCTGCGATCATAAAGTTCTATGCCAAGTTACAATCTAGCATATCAATCAAAACCTATTTTGACAATTTGCTTAGAACAGCAAACATGTTAAATTTTATTGCTGAAAGCCCCCTATAAAGAATGGGGAATGGAGGGACAGAGCAGGTGTATGCATAATAAAATAACAGTGCAAGGCAGCTGGCAGCAATCCACACCAGTAAATGAGGGCATGTAAAGTCAGTTATTTTTACATGCGTATGCAAAAAATAATGTTTCCTCAGAAAAGGAAATTTTTTTCTCCCCAGTCTATTGTGGTGTCTTAGCACAAAGGAAACCACAAAGAAATTTGTCACAGACACTTTCCACACAGTCCTATGGAGGGAGGATTTCCAGTGCAGATTTTTGGCAGTACTATCTAGGCAGTGTAATGCTTCACACATAAGCTTCATAACTTCATACAGCTGCTCACTTGTAAGATATCTAGATCTAGAGATATCTGGATTTGGAAATAGCTTATGAAGGTGCAGGAATATTCCTCCTTACATAGCTCACATGTTGAAAAAATAATACTGTGGATCCTTTGATCTTTGCAAAAGGGTTTATTGCTTTATTCAAAAGCCTTCTTTTTTTCTCCTCACTTTCTCTGTCTAAAAATTCATACTTTTAGGTGGCTATCATGAGCCTATATTTTCATGACTAATCTAGAAAATGAATCTTTGTATGACAGTAAGGACCCAGAACAAGACAAGTGCTGAATTTGGAGAAAAATTCTGTTTATTATTTATTAATCAGGCAGATTGATTCATAGAAAATATTTTCTGATATGAAGACCAGCTTTATGGTTCCATTATTTGAATGTTACAACATAACATGGACTAAAGATTCTAAAATATGACCATTCTCACATACCTTTTGAGGTATAAAGGCATTAATGAAATACATTATGTGGAAGCTTAGTTAGAAACATTTAAGAATCCATGATAATGTACATTTTAAATCATATATGAATTGAAAATTCTTTGACTTAGTAGGTTTGGTGTTTGGGCACTTGAGTATTGGCACACCAAAGAAGAGCTGGGGAAGAAAACTAAATTTTCAGAAAGTGAAAATAAGAGCAACCAAACAAAAGGAGAGTTGATATTTCATTAGTTACTACTATGTGGCAAAACAGTTCAATTTATGTCAGATTCTTAGAAAAAGACTTTTAGTATCAGGAAAAAAGGTATCTTGAGGCAGTCACATCATTCATCATGTAAACAATAAACTGTCTCTGTAATCTTCATATTTCTGTCATTTTTTATGAGGTGACCTAAGGATTTTTTCTGTTTTCTAACTTTATATAATATCTTCCAGCATTATCTTTGAAACATTATTCTTCCCAAAAGCATGATTAAAAGCTACTATATCTATGAAGTTCTATTCAGATTCAACGTGATAAAAATTTAAATTGCCTTTGTACTTATGTTTGCACCCAGCCAGACTTCATGCTTCTTCAGCCAATATGAATATACTTATATTTCCCTGAAATATTTTTAAGTTTTCTGTGCTTCGCCACTTAGTAATATTTTTTTAAAAATCAAACAAACCAACAAGCAAATCATTTGAGAAGTTTTATTTCCTCACAGGGATCTTAGGAGAACTTGGAGACTGTAATGTAACTCCACCAGAAAATGGTCAGGCCTTTGGAGAAAATTATTCTTGTAGGTTCCTTCCAACTGGACTATTCTATTCTATTCTATTCTATTCTATTCTATTCTATTCTATTCTATTCTATTCTATTCTATTCTATCGGACATGAATATGAAATAAATTGATATATTCTAATTCTGCATTTTTCAGATGATAAATGAGCATAATAATTTAATATGAGGTGTATTTTCTCTTAAATTGATTTATTCAGTTTTGAGTTGTAAATATGGCTTCTTTTGAGGTTACTAGAGAAAAAATATTACATAGAAGAACTTTTCTGTTACCATGTTACTGTTTTGTATCACCATTTTTAGTGCTTATTCTGTCACTGTTTTAGTGTTTATTAGTGAAAACACAACAAAAGAAGGAATATGTCATGTTGCTATTGATTCAGTTCCATGAGAGGTATGTTACAAAGTTTTGGGTTTGTATGACTCATTTCAAGAAACTTAACACAAGCTGCAGTGAGGCAGTTCCCTTTTCTGATTTTATAGGGAAAGCACTGGTATGACCATCAATTATTTAATGGAATAACTGATTGCTATATCCTAAATTTTATTTAATAATGTAAAAAAAGAAAAAAGGAGGAAATTCTATCTGTTTGTGTGAACTGTATTTTGCATTGAATTTCCTTGTTCTTACTTTAAATTTATTGCAATTCTATGGAAATAACCTTTGCAATACTTTTTTAACAAATGGCTTAATTCTCCTTTACTGTATTTTTTAAATACTGTTTTTTAAAAATTGTCCAGATATTTTTCATTTCACTCCTTCCCCCACTTTCAGAATGACTATTTATGAAAAATAAAGACCAACTTTGTATTCTGGTTGAATTTTTTTGTGTTTATTTATTTATTTGTTTATTTATTTTTAACTTATTTTTTTTATTTCTTATTTTTCTCAAACTAGTGTTATTTAGCATTTATTTGTAGAAGCTACTGTTGTATTACACTAAAGATGTTGGATGGTAGGCCTAATGAATTTCAGTAACTGCTCAGATAGTATGCAGGTATTTTTTTAAAAGCTGAATTGAATAAAAATTACAAGAATTGCCTATTCAGTAGAATTACCAATATGCAAAGCAGCATCTGCGTCTTCCACTGGCTTCAAAATTAGTGCAATTAACTCAGCTTTTAACAGTTTTCACTTTTGGCTCCCTGTGTTCGTAGTGATATTTTCTAAGACTTTGTAAATTACATTCCATACTAACCCTAAGATTTCTAGTACTACATTTTCACACTTGTTTGTAGTGTTTAGATTATTATTCAGAACTGCTTAATTCTTAATTCAACTAGCAACACCTGCTCTTATGTGACATACACAATGCCATACTACAAAGGAAGAATTGTAAAAGATTTTTGCCTTTTTAGTATTCATCTTTGCCACATACGTGCAAGTAGTGTGTCAGTATGGGGACAAAGACTCAAATGTCAAATCACAAACTGAAATAGGCATAAGACTAAATAGAAAAAAACATTTGGGCTTTCCTTTGTCCATGAGACCGCCCTGCTGTCAGGCAACCTGAGGCATGTGAAAGTGCTCAGATACCACAGAGATCCTCATACTCCAGTTTCAGAAGATATGGAATAAAGAGGAAGTACAATCCTTTTGAACTGCTTGCATCACTGATCTCAAGTGCTATAACTGAGTTAATAGAAGACACACAAATGTGCAGAAGTACTGGCTTACATGTGTGGTTCTGAGGTTCTTATTTCATTATTGACAGCAATAGAATTGCCTCACACAGTCATCCACTTCAGTGGATTCTTACTCAAATCAGGTATAGATTGCTTGAAAATCATTTACTCTCCACAGGATTTCCTGACATGCAAAATTACAGTTTCTTTCTGCTTGATTTATGTCAGAAAGGTAGCCAGCATTCTTTTAGGAATTTGTGTAACAAAATGAGTAAATTTTAAGTACAGGAAAAATACGGATACTTTAGAGCTACCTAGGTATACATTGGAAATGAAAGCCTTTTCCAATGTTTAAAGCAGTAAGTATTCTAACTAAACAGGAAAAGGGGAAAAAGATAAGTGTTTATTGATTTGAATAAATAGTTTAAATTAGGGCTCCTACAACACTTATATTAGTTTTTCATACTAAACAAGCAAGATTTCAGGGAAAGGATTAGCTCAAATGGTAGGATACTTGCTTTGCATGTGAGAGGTAACAGGATCAACACCCACATTCTCCAGGTCATTCCTGTTTTCTGTTGCCAGATTGCAGCCTTCAGCCTTTATACCAGCACATTACGGGTTTTGTTCAATACTGTGTCTGATGGTCACCAGCATGAGTTGATTTGGGACATCACGACTGGAGGCAGCCTGGGCTGCAGTGACCGTGCACTGTGGAGTTTGCAGTTTGCAGTTCTGAGGAATATGGGTCAGGTAAGGAGTAAAATTAGGTCTCTGAACTTTAGGAAAGCAGACTTCAAGCTCTTAAGGGAGATAGTCAGTTGGCTCTCCTGGGAGACTTCACCCAGAGACAAGGGAGCAAAACAGAGCTGGAAGGTCTTTAAGGAGTCTTCCATAAGAAGTGCAAGAGCTAGCAATGCCCAGGGACAAGAAACTGGGCAAGGAAGGCAAGAGATGAAGTTTAGATTAGTAGGGATGGAGTGACGAAGGCCAAGGTAAAGCTGAAATTGAACCTGGCAAGGCACAGAAAGAAAAACAGGAAGGGCTTCTACAGGTACTTTAACAGAAAAGAGAGGTAGAAGTAGGTGTACTCCCCTTGATAAATGACAATGGTAAACTGATAACAATGAATGAGGGGAAGGACAAAGTACTCAACAACTTTTTGACTTAATGCTCACAGGAAACTTCTGTTCCCACATCTCTCAAGTGGATGGATAGGAAGATGGGTACTGTGGGCAAAAGCTCCCTCCTGCACAAAGATCAGCTTTGTGACCACATGAATGTTAATATACATAAGAGTACAGGGCCCAATGAGATGTGTACCAGAGTTCTGAGGGCATTGGCTGAGTAGTTGCCAAGACACTCTCCATGATATTTGAAAAGCCATGACAGTCAGCTGAAGTCCCAAGTGAGTGGAAAAACAGGAAATATTGTACCCATCTTTAAAAAGGGTAGAAAGGAGGATCCTGACAATTAAGAAATTGTCAACCTCCTCTATGCTTGGGAAGATCATGGAACAGATCCTCACAGAAGCAATGCTAAGGCACAAGAAGGACAGTGAAGTGATTCAGGACAGTCAGCACAGTTTCACCAAGGGCACATCCTTCCTGACCAACCCAGTCTCCTTCTATGATGGAGTGGACAAGGGAAAGTCTACGGATGCCATTCACCTGTCATTTATCTGTCATTTATCCTGTCATTTACAGGACTTCTGTAAAGCCTTTTACACCATCCCCCACAACATTAAGTTAGAGAGAAAGACAGATTCAGTGGGTGGACTGTTAGATGGTGCAGGAATTTGTTGGATGGTTGCATCCAGAGGGTAGTGATCAACAGCCAAGTGCAAGGTGCTGCACAAGGGTTGGGGCAGCCCCTGGAATCAAGACAGTCTTGGGGATTAAAAAAACAATAACTGCCCTGCCAAAAAGGACTTGAAGATGCTCGTGGTTGAGATCCTGCACATGAGATGGCAATGTGGACTAGCCAGTCATACCTGGGGCTTCTCTAACTCTTGCCAAAATTCCATTCACTGCATTTCTCTAACGGATTGGAGGATGTGACTCCAACAATCTATTTCTTTCTCACACTCCCTGGTAATCATCAGCCTCTCCCCTTCCTCTTTAAGCTTTGCTACCAGGCTGAGCAGATCATCCACTTGGTCACACTGCACGCATCATCTCTCTGTCCATCCATAATAATGCCAGTCTCCAGCAGGTCCCTGCAACTGAGGACTTGGACACCTGGCATGCTTCTTAGGCAGCTCCATCTGGGTCACCATGCTGCTGCTAGCAATGGCTTTTGACCATGTGGAAATCATTACTCAGTCTGTTCTGAGTGGCAAGCAAAAACCACCAGATGTATTTGTCTCGGGAGCCAGGAGAGTGGTTGCACCCTCTCACATGAACTGTCCTGCAAAGTACTGCGCCATGTCCTTCTGACACATGCTCTGGGCCATGTATGCTCCCTGGAGATGTTCAAATGTCCCACAAGGACTTTGAGGTCTGAACAGAGCTCTGGACTGCTGTGTGGGTCCCAGATTTAACCTCTTCGCCTTTGCTGCTGCCTCACTGGCTAGGCAGGTTGTTCTCAAAGCGATGTCATCATCACAGAGAAGCTGAGAAAGTTTTAATGTTGAACAAATCAGTATGGGGAGAAGACAAATCAGATTAATTGAGTATTTTGCATTAGGCCTTCAAGAATTATAGTTGAAAAAACAAGCAGAGATGTGTCTCTTTTTAGTTTCTTTCACCTTTATGTTGCTTTAACAAAATAATTGGAAAACATAGGATGTGTCAGCATGTACAGCCCTCCTATGGCGTATTAAAGTGTCCAGACCTGGGAGAATGATACCTAAGTATCCCCAGTCTCCTGTCAGACCTAGAAAGCCATTATAGCTGTAGCCAAATTAAAATACTCACCATAAAATACAAATTTTGTTGCTGCCTAGAAATGTTTCACACATAACTGGGGACATTTTCATTTCACTCAAAGTCACTCAGAAATTTGAATAATTTTCCTGTTCAAACAAACACACATTGCAGATGTTTTTTCTTTTATGTGCCATATAAGCCAAAAGCCATGGCTTCACCTATTTTTAAAAACTGTTTTTTAAACTTATCAGTTACATGATAGGTGAAGCATTTGCCATGACTTTAAATGCTATTTCATTCTCTGTGAAAATATGTTTCTTCTAAATCCTCTTTTAAAGTCTAATGTTTATTAACAAAATTATGTAGAGTCAATTAACAGTTTTATAGTAATTATAACAAGAATTTTTTCTTAGTTAATGACTGCATTTCACTAAATTTAAATTTATTATAAGCTAACTCAACTGATAGTTTAAACTTCAGCTACTAATGAATATTTTATGTATTAGAAATAATTAATATGAATATAATTTAGAAAGCCAATCTTCATCGTCATTAACTAAGGTCTTAGAGAGAATCTTTCCAGAAACTTTTTACAATGTAGAATTGAATTATTAGCCTAAAGATTCATTTTAAAGGCAGAAATTTTCTAGAAAATTCAAACAAAAATGATTAAACATTACATAATTTGTTCTTAATAGGTAGCTGTGGGATTTGAATCCTGTCCAGGACTTATATTTCTCTTTGAAAGTTCACTTAGTTCTCAGAAAAGTGAGAACACAGTAATCTTGCACTTTTACTACTATACAACTAACTTTATGCACTTGCAAAATGTAAAGCAAGAAATTTAGATAATGACACAGACTGTGAGTCTGTAATAACCTCTCTTGTTTAGGTGACCTTTTTTTCTTTTAAAACACCCCAGTTTCCTCTACATTCTCTGCTCAGCCAAAAAAACATTGCACTGGGTTTGCATGGCCAGGTTTTGGTAGAGGGGGCTACTGGAGTGGCTTCTGTGAGAAGCTGCCTGAAGCTTCCTACATGTCTGGCAGAGCCAATCTCTGGCAGCTCTAAAGATGGAAGTGCCACTGGCCGAGGCTGAGCCAATCAGAAATGATGATAATGCCTCTGTGATAACAGATTTAACAAGAAAAAACAAGTTATTGCACAGTTGCAATTGAAGGCAGAGAAGAGCAGACTGCGAACATGTGAGAGGAACNATGTCAGACAGAGCCAATGCCAGCCTGCTCCAGGACAGACCTGCTGCTGGTCAGGGCTGAGCTAGTCAGGAGTGACGGTAAGGCCCCTGTGATAACATATTTAACATGAGAAAAAACTCCTTAATGAGTGTATTATGTAATTGTGGCCAGAGAATATATAAGAGAACATATCTGTCTGCAGACACCAAGGTCAGTGGAGAAGGAGAAACAGGAGCTGCTCCAGGCACTGGAGCTGGGATTTCCCTGCAGCCCCTGGTGCAGCCCATGGGGAGGCAGCTGTGCCCCTGCAGCCCCTGGAGGTCCATGGGGATGCAGAGATCCATCCACAGCCCATGGAGGAGCCCCAGGCTGGAGCAGGTGGATGCCTGAGAGGAGGCTGTGAGCTCATTTAAAGTCCGTGGAGAGAGAAGCCCATGCTTGACCAGCCTGTCCTTGAAGGAGAGCACCCCATGGAAGAGTGACCCACGCTGCAGGAGTTTGAGAAGAACAGCTACCATGGGATGGACTCACACTGCACCGGTTCGCAGCGAGCTGTTGTTCATGAGATGAATTCATGTCAGAGAAGCTGATTGGAGGGACTGTCTCCCATGGGAGGGACCTTACACTGGAACACGGAAAGGACTCCTGTCTCTGAGCAGAGCTAGAAACAATCGAGGATAGCCCCATTCTCTGTCTACCTGCTCACCTGGGGGAGGAGGTAGAGCTAGGAAGGAGAGAGGGTGGAGTGTAAGGTTTTATAAAGGTGTTATTTTGCTTCTCATTATCCTGCTCTGCTTCTGTTAGTAATAAATTCAATTCATATCTCTAATCTGAGCCTGTTTTGCCCATGATGGAATTTGGTGAGTGATCTCTCCCAGTCGTTGTCTCAATCAATGAACCCTTTCCTTATATTTTCTCCCCCTTGTCCAGCTGCAGAGGAGAGGGATAGAGAGGCTTTGGTGGGTGCCTGGCATCCAGCCAGCATCAACACACAACATATTTTTGAAAGATAAATAGCCTATTATTGTAGCACCTCTGAAAGACATGACCTAGATTAAAATCGGGTAGAGAAGGCCAAAAAGGTCAATTCACAGCAGCAGGGTTCTACAGTACGGTAGAACAACAAATATAAGGACTTTCAGCTGAACCATGTGTTGCTCAGGCAAAAGAGCAGCAGTTACACAAATATTTTAGTGTAATCACACTTTTCAAAAGCAAGTTGTTTTATATGGATGTAAATTTTCAGTATATGGATAATTCTACAACTGTCAATAAATGTAAAAAATGAAAACTGGAAAAATATTGAAAGGACGTCATTATTATATATCTTCAAAATGGTCAACAGCATTTTTTTGTGAAAAGTCTGGTTTCTAAAACTACTCAAAATGACAGAGAAATGATTGAGGCAAATAACAAGAAACTTCATGAAAGTCAGGCACAAAATTATTGAGATGATTTTTGGATGCATTCTGTATAAAAAAGAAAAGAAGAATGCAATCACAGCATTTCCCTTGGAATAAAATTGATCTTGATGATTCTCCTAATTTCATTGAAAATCCATTAACCGGCCAAAATGTGAAACATACGTAGTTTGTTGTCACTGACATGCAGCATATTTAGGATTTTTGTCTTTTTTTCCTTACAGGAATCTATGGTACAGTCTTCATGACACAGAATTTTAGTAGTAGTATTATCAGATAATGTGAGTGAAATTTTAAATTGTTGAACATTTAATACTCATGCACAAGTAGTATTGAGCAAAACACTAAGAGAAACCTCCTCCTAATTCTAAAATTCTGGACTTGCTCAACACCATCAAAGCAAAGAATAATTCACAAGATATGGTGAAATACTAATAAAGTGATAAATTATAGCAGAAGTACTAAACTTTTCTATGGTAGTGAAAACAGAAACTGTTAAAAACACATATTTGATACACACCAGGAATACACCAAATTTCAAGGAAAATTGAAGGTTATGTCTAAATACTAATAAACCAGTGTCCTGTGTGATTCCATACATTATAAAATAAGAACGCAATTTTGGTAAATAATGAGATGTATCCAATTTCTGAAGGATACTTTAGGACCACCAAGAAGCATACTTGTTGCATTGCACAGGGTGAGGCTTTATTTGCACTGTATACGGTATGTTCTGTATCACCCCCTTTTCCTACATGGGGATGATTTGTCCCTGATATCCCTCCCCCCAGTACCCCACGTCTGCTGTATCCCATTGGCTGTGGTCCCTCTCCCTCCCCTCCCACCCTGGGAGTTTAAAACCCGGCGGGAAGCTTTCCCTGGTCTCTTTTTTCCTTGTGGAATTGGTTCTAAATGCTACTGGACCGTGGTCCCGAGGAAAAGCGTGCCTTTCCTCATTTGCCTTTGTTTCTGTTGTGCTGCATTCCCCCGGCGTCCTGAGCTAGCTGGAACCGGAGCTCCATGGGGAAAAGCAAACGCAATACATACTCACAGAACAATAGCAAATAGATAAGATACTTACATGCATACATTATAAACAGGCAGTTACAAGAACATTACAGATTAAAAGAAAAGCAACTGTGTAACATATTTGATCAGAAAGAAAAAGCTAAACATACTGGCTACCAGGCTCTCTTAGCCTCCCTCTCTCCACACCTGCAGCTCAGAGGATTACTTTGGAAGTACGTTCTTCAGTGTTCACCTTCCAACACATAGGATGTTGAAAAGGACCAGGAATTGGATACACATATGATTCAAAACAGAAATACTGCACAGATAGCACTTTGAAGAGACTTTTGGTTTGACATTCAATGGCATCCAGGCTTTATTTATAATGCAAAAGATATCTCCCAAGGCTGTTCTTCACCAAGCAAAATCTTGTCATCTTCCACATCAAGAGTTATCTAACTGCTGCCTCCCAAATGCCTGCCATTTCCACCTTTCATTCATAGCTGTGGAAATGCATACCCTTGCCTCAGTAATCCTTATCACTTTCTCTTATCCCTTCTCTTTGATAGCCAACTCTGTCCACCTGGAAAGAGAGAAATATATGTTTTTTTTTCATACCTATAAAGACAAAATTCAATAATTTATGTCAAGGGGGTTCAATTATGTTGGAGGGGTTTTGTAATGTTTATGAAAACCTTTCTCAGGTATTTTAATTTAGATTATAAATCTTTTATGAAAAGTCTGATGTTGTTTTGTAAACTGTTGTCTGCTCCCCCTGTACTGCAATCTCGAATCTTGTGAAAGCTGTGTGCTACATAGACCTCTGCAGGTAAATGTGATGCTTTGAATATTTTGTCATTTCATGTATTCATCAAGCAAAACAACTTTTTTCCCATCTCCTCCTTTCTCAAAGATTTCACTCTTTTGCCACTATAGAGGTATCTGGTAGACAAATGGCATAACGTGTGATATTCAACATGTTCAAGAGCAAAGATTGTTCTCAACTGTACCTCTTCAAAACACAAAGCAGCTGAAGAAAATATTTCAGAAATTCCCCCAACAATGTTTTTCAAAAATAAGATTAAGCCATCAATTATTCCAAAATAGTATCAGAAATAGATTATCTTGGGTTTGGTGTGATTTTATTCCAAAGGTAGTAATTTCCTGAAATATTTTTGATGTGAGAAGTTTGATTTAAAATAATTGATTTTCTGACAGTTTTCCAAATGAAAAAGTTGGGATAAAGCATTGTATTTCTGCACTTTGCATCTGATACTATGGCTCCTTCTCTTTCGGTACATTCATTAATATGTATGAATTTTAAATATTCATATATTTTTAAATATATGAATATTTAAAAAAATAAGTTAAATGTACAATGAGATGCACTTTTATTTTTGTTGACACAACTTATGTAAGTTAGCACTTGGTTTAGTATTTTCAAACCGTTTTAAATGTACTGTTTCTAATGGTACTTTCAAAAATACCTCAAGACTTAGAATCATAGAATGGTTTGAGATAGAAAGGATCATCAAGGGTCACCGAATTGCAAGCTCCTTCCAGCCTGATTCAGAACACTTCCAGTAATGGAATATGCATAATGTCTCTGGGCAACCTGCTCCAGTGCCTCACGACTCTAATAACAGAAATATCTTCCTTATGCACAATCTAAACCTAAATCCCCTGTCCTGCCACTAGAAGTTCTGGTAAAGAACTTTCTTTACCAGAATGTTTCTTCACATTTTTGCCATGAACCCTTAGGTATTGGAAAGCTGCAATAAAGTCTCCCTAGGCTACTTCACGCTGAACAATCCCAACTCTCTCAGCTTGTCTTCCTAGAAGACCTGTTACAGCCCTGTGATCATTTTCGTGGCCCTCCTCAGGACTCGCTCAAACAGGTTCATGGCTTTCTTGTGCTGGGGAACCCAGAACTGAATGCCAGACTTCACATGGGATCTCACCAGAATGGAGTAGAGGGGCAAAATCACCTCCATGGCTATGCTGGTCACACTTCTTTTGATGCAGCTCAGGAGTTCATGTCCAGTTTTCATCCACTAGTATTCCCAAGTTCTTTTCTGAAAGGCTGTTCTCAATAAAGTCATCCCTCAGTTCATATTAATAAATCAATTATGTAAGTTTTATAATTCCCCAAATTTGCCTATCATAATATAAGAGCTGTTTAATATTCATGTATCACTTCCTCTAGGCTCTGGAGTCGTGCATTCTCAAGGTCACAAAAGAAAAAAAGCGAAAGAAGACCTACAGAGACAAACATGGATCTCCTGTCAAAACACATTCTGTTAACTTCTGCGATGTAGCTATTTTATTTGACGGAGGTGATTTTATTTTCTAAAACCTAGATCATTCAAATACAACATATAAACAACCAAAAGTGTTGTCCCCAAACATTTTTTCTACTCCAAATAAGTAGGGTGTGGAGCAGTCCACTCAGCTGGACATTGCCATCAGGAAAAATTCAAGTTATGCAATATATCAATATCTGTAAATTGAGTGGCAATGCCTTAAAAAACCAAACCAAACCAAACCAAACCAAACCAAACCAAGCCTTCCTCAACCTACAGCATCGTGAAATCATGGAATTCTACTTTGGAAAAGACCACCGAGATCGACTCTGGATATTAACCTTATATTTTCATGTTGCACTGGTTTTAATACCAGCCAGATATTAAGCTTCAAGTAAGCCACTGCCTTTTACTCTGCCCCTACTGGTAAGGGAGAGACAAAAGCAGAGATTCTGTATTGAGGTAAGAATTTACTGAAAATACAAAGCAGTGGAATAAGACACACAAAAACCCAACATTAATATTAACGGCAAAAGTTTACCAAACCAAAGGTGCTTTACCCACCAAAGGGTGTTAACTGCTGGGAACAAAAGAAGGATGGCAGACGCCCCCCAAGGCCATCCATGTGGCTTCCCAAGACAAAGGCGTACGGTGACGCATGCTCCCCACTCAGCCACCAGGGATGAAGGCAGTGTGGTTCCTGTGTGCCGACGACAGGGCTGCCAGCAACCAAACCAAGACTGTGGAAGGGCTACTGCCAATAGCATTTCCCACTCCCAGCCTGAAAGCAATGAAAAAACAATGACAAACAAACCCCCCAAGAGGCAGGTTGTCTGAGCAGGGTGGCATCGCCCCTCTCCTGAGCTCAGTTCCACGCAGGTGCCTATGTCATTGCTACGACTGCTCTGCCATGCTGGAGAGGTTGGTTCCCACAGGTTGCTTCCACCTTTTGCACTGCTCCACCATCCTCCCTTTTGGGTCAGCTGGGCTCCCTTTTGGCTTGTCATGGCACTGATATCTTTGATCACTCTGCTGTGCAGGGGCAGGGAGCAGTCCCATTCGGTGCCAAATCTCTGTCACCCCAGCCTTCCTGGGCTTAGCTGCATTTTGCCACTTTCTGTTCAGCACCACATCCCAGAGACATACTGCTGCCTCTCCTCAGCACCTCATCCTGCAGAAGCATCCCAGAGGAATGTGAAGGGGGAAGTGGATGGTGGCACAGAGGACAGGGTCCGGAGGTCTGATGCCAACATCTTCCGGCTGGAGAAACAGGAAAAATGGCACATTCTTGGAGGGGTTCTCAGCTTTTCCTCCCAAATCCATACCCCCTGCAATGATGGGTGTGGTGTAGAACAACAGCCTGGCCATGCCCACATGGTTAAGATCCTCTCCCTCCCTTCAACCAGGACACATGTTCACCACTAAATCGTGCCCCTAATTGTGCCACATCTACACATCTTTTAAATATCTTCAAGGACGGTGGTGACTCCACTACTTTCTTGGGCACACTCTTCCAATGCCTGAGCACCCTTCCAGTGAAGAATTTTTTCTGAATATCAAATCTAAACCTCTCCTGTTGCAACTTGATGCCAATTCTTCTTGTCTGACACTTGTTACCTAGAAGAAGGGACAGACTCCCTTCAGTCTGCAACCTCTTTTCAGGTAGATGTAGAGAGCAATAAGGTCTTCCTTGATTCTCCTTTTCTTCAGGCTAATCAACCTCAGCTTCCTCAGGTGATGCCCATAACATTTGTGCTCCAGACTCTTCAACAGCTCCACTGCCCTTTGGACGTGCTTCAAAACCTTAATGTCCTTCTTGTAGTGAGGAATGAAAACCTTCAAGCTTGACAAGTGCCAAGTATGGGGGGTGTTCACTGCCCCTCCTCCTGCTGGCCATAAGCCAGGACGCGGTTGGCCTTCTTGGCCACTGCTGGCTCATGTTCAGCTGGTTGTTGACAAGCACTGCCAGCTCCTTTTCTGCAAAGCAACTTTTCAGACACTCTGCCCCAATCCCGTTGCATGGGGCTGTTTTAATCACTTCCAGGCACGGGGATTCCATCACTTCGCTAGGTAGCCCATTCCAATAGCTGAAAACCCTTCAGTGAAGAAATTCTTTCTGATGTTCAAGCCGAATCTTCCCTGGCGCAACTTGAGGACATTTCCTCTTACCCTGTATCTAGCAGCCTGAGAGAAGAGGCCAACCCCCACCTGGTTACATTATTTCAGGTAGTTGTAGAGAGCAATAAGGTCTCCCCTTAACCTCCTTTTCTTCAGGCTAAAAAGCCCCACCTCCCGCAGTTGCTCCTCACAGGATGTACTCTCTAGTAGTAGACCCTTCCCCAGCAGTTTTCCTTTGGACACTCTCCAGCACCTCAATGTCTTTCCTATTGTGAGGGACCAAGAACTCAACACAGTACTTGTGGTATGGCCTCACCAGTGTTGTGTATAGAGGAACAATCGCTGCCCTGGCCCTACTGGACACACAATTTCCAGGACAATCCAGGATTCCATTGGCCTTGTTTGCCACACTGATGGCTCGCATTCGGCTGGTTGTCGAACAGCACCCCCAGATCCTTTTCCCCAGGCAGCGTCCCCAAGACTGTAACACTACACAGTGTTGTTCATCATCATTCAGTTGGCCTCAGACCATCAACCCAGCCTGTCATAGATCCCTCTGCAAAATCTTCCAACCATCCACAGTTCAATGCTCCCACCCAAGTTAGTGATATCTGTGAACTTCCTAAGGGTGCTCTCAATCCCCTCATCCAGATCATTGATAAAGATCATAGGGACTCTCTGAACAAGTGTCCTGAACAGGCTAAAATCTCCCTTCCAGAAGTTCCAGGCAGACATTTTGTTGATCCCTTTCCTTACTTCACTAAGAATCAAAGATCTATTATTCCATGGTTGCTGTGCCCAAGATGGCCTCTGACCACCACATCTCCCACAGCCCTTCTTTGTTTGTAATCAGCAGGTCTGGCATCCTGGTAGGCTCCCTTACCATCTGTGTCAGGAAGTTACCTTCCACACTCTCCAGGAACCTCCTAGATTGCCTCCTCTCCACTGTGTTTCCAGCAGACATTTGGCAAGTTAAAATCTGCCACAAGAACGAGGGCTAGAGGTCACGAAACACCCACTGATAGAATATTTCACTTCTTCCTGGTTGGGTGGTCTGTAACAGACTCCCAGCAGGATCTCTGCCTTGTTGGCCATCCCTCTGATTGCCACCCACAGGCACTCAGCCTTATCCCCACTGTCCCTGAGCTCTGCACAGCAGAAACCCTCCCCAATGCACAGAGCCACTCCACCGCCTCTCCTTCCTCACCTGTCCCCTCTGAAGAGCCTGTAGCCATCCACTGCAGCACCTCAGTCAGGAGAGTCATCCCACCACATTTCTGATATTTACTTATCCTTTCCTCAAGGAAAGACAAAAGAAAAATTTCTTTGCAGCACAGGAGTATTAGGCAACCCATCCTACCAGTCATCTCGTCTGCAGATGATATTCCCTGAAGTAAATTGTGCTCTCTGAGGTTCAAGCCAATAGATATGCTATCAGCTGAATGTAGTACCACATCAGAAGAACCCCACACCAGCTGGATGCGCAGAAATATACAGTACACCTTAACCACCTGATCCACTCTGGACCTCTACAATCATATGTGATAAAGTAGAATAGGAGAAGACAATAAGAGAGCTATGCCTAATACTATCAAATTTTGCAGCATGGAGAAATATTTAAAATAACAGCTAATAGCTACCAGAGTAATTTCAAAATCAGCTAAAATGCTTAACTTCCAATTACATATATAAGTTATGTCTGCTGCAGAGTCCACATATCTCTTTACTTTTGAATTCATATAGTCAGAAAATACATTACAGTAACAGAACCTTAAATATTATAAGGAATATCTTATATTACATGCCCACAGAAATTAATAAAATTTCACAGTGAAATGTATCTAACCAAAAAGAAAGACTAAATTACTAAGAATTGTATGTTAGAGTGATAGGAAACTGCATTATAAACTTACTTAGAAAATAATGTTAAAAAATTATGTTCTCATGACTGGTTTAGATTTTATTATAAGGAATTGTCATATTCCTTATAATAAATTAAGGAATTTTATTATAAGGAATATGACTTATAATAAAGTCTGCCCAACAGAGATTCCTTAATTTGTACTGGATAAAAAGAGCACGCCAGAGTATCTGTTTAAGCTAAATGATTGTTACCACAGATGTTTAACAAAGAACAGCTTAGCAGAAAAAAGAGTGTCTCACTTTGGCTTTTTCCTCCCTTTTATGGTCTGATTTTTGTATGAATTTTATGGTAGATGTACAAACTCAGACCAAAAATTATCATTTGTTCTATCTCCTAGCAGACTGCTTAGGAACACTTTATTTTTCATGTTGCAGTGGGGTTGGCAATTTTTGTTAAAATAATTTATACTTTTACAGCTTTTAATGGTTTTAAAGACCTTCAATCTTGTAACCTGTAGCATTCTCCTTCCCAATTAAAATTAGACTAATATTTCATATCCATGCTTTAAAAAAAAAAAAGCCAAACACCGAACAATCTTGCTAAAATGAGCTGGATTTCATTAAGAACTACAGCTCATTCTGGCTGCTGTAATGATTTGTTTTTGTTAAGGAAGACCAAACATATTAAGGAACATGGCATATGTTTTGATATGATGAGATATATATCAAGAATATGTATCAGCCAAGGATACTTAACCTTTGCTTCTGCAAACTCCTGTTAGAAAAGACCAAAAAAAAGGCCTCCCAGAAACACCATTATTCTGATATAAAACTTTTCCAGCTGAAATTAGAGAAGAGAGAAATCTGATTTTTCCTCAGACTCCGTATAAAGGATTTTTGCTTCTGTGAACATGCATTATTAGTAATTCCTTTATCTCTCTTTCTGCAGTCCTTAAAATCTCTTTACCTTTACATATATCCTTTATGAGGATTTTGAATACAAAGCCTCTAGAATATATGGTACTAAGCCCACTGGGATACTAGCTTCTATGAGCTCATACGTATACTTTTATGTATAATTACTTCATTTACTACATTTGTCAGTGGATCTGAAGTAGCTACTGCTTAAGCTAATTCATTAAACATAGAAAAAAAACACTTTGCACTCAGGGACAGACTTTTTTCTGAGTATAAGATGTTAAGCTTTTTACCATTGCTAGCAATGGACCACTAGAGAGATAAATATTCACAGAGTTCATGCAACCTATGTGGTTTTAAAATTCAATTCTCAAGGGCTAAAAAAATTAGGAAGCTTACTTACAAAAGAAGGGATAACTATAGAAATTAAACCTTTACAGTATTATGAAGACAACTTAAAAACAGCCTACAAATAACACAGGTCAGTGGAATCCACAACAGAAAAAACAAAACAAAACCTTGAGAAGAGGCAAATTCAATATGGCTAAACAGCAGGGTAAGGAAGATTAGAGAGTAGAGGCCATGCTTCAGTAAGTCCACATAACTACAACAGGAAGAATCAATCCGTGGCAGGTAAATATTAAAACATACTAAGGCTGTCCAAGTGTTTGTGATGTAGTCAGCAAAAAGAGTCAAAACCAGTAAGAACTTTTCCTCCAAATGCTTCATGAGTGAGAAGCCTATTGATAGAGCTAACTGATCAAACTGTAAAAGGAACAGAGAATAGAATATTGCTGTGGAAACAGGAAAGTTGTTCTCTGTTAATTGCAGAAGAAATCTGGAATATTTGGAATATTCCAGTGACGACAATCTACCCCAGGACAGCTCTTACCCATAAGGTGAGCATCAAGGGAAGAGACTGTTTTCACTCTTCTGATAAACTGTAATTATTGGTGTCTCCATTTCCAATAAGTGTTAGCAATAGACCCAGCATCTTCTCTTTCAGCTAAAATCTGGCAATCTATCAATTGTATTCTATTTTACCAGATCTATTGTTCGACTCCAACCATCTTTTCCAACCTAAACGATTCCCTGAGTCTACGTTAGAATGCCCTTTCTTCTTATAAGGTTACAATTGGCATCATGCTGGTGATCTTGCCCCTTGAAAGGGGGGCATCTCTAATCTCAAGCTTCCAAAACCATTAGAAAAATGTTTTCCATGCTTCAGCTGAAGCACCAACAGCTCTGAGAAACTAAGAGAAGTTTGTAGCTGGCACTGTATTTGCACTGGTGCTTTACATCAACAATTGTGAATTGTACAGGATAATTTCTCCAGTAGCTAGGCAATTGCAAGCACTTCAGTAAAACAGGATTTAGGTGGTTTTTTGTCACAAGAAAGTCAGTCAAATCTTCTCTTACTGTGTTCTGGGCTTTTATTATTATTGTCTTCTAATCAGAAAAAAGATTTCTATGCAAAACTCATCTCCTGAACTTGGTACCTGAAGGGCCAGGTGGGTTTGCAGGCATGAACTTCACCTAGCTACCACGAACAAAATACACTTACTCTGTTCCATACCTGGGTTCTCTTCAGTTCCATGATTAGATATTTCTCCACCTGAGACATATTCCTAAGGTTTCACCTGGTGTTCCTAAGGTTTCACCAGGAAGTGCTTGAAATAAGATCTGCATTGAAAGATTGTCTTAATTCTATTCCCTCTCCAACCAAAGAAGTTGTGTAAGGCCCACAAGGGACTCTGCAAGAAAAAACTTCATGAGATAATCTCATAATTTCCTGAAAGAAAAGGCAATGGTAATCCAAAACTCAAGTTTTAAAAGGCTCAGTATCAGATAGATGGCACTTAGAATTTTGCAGCAATTCCCCTGAATCCATGAAACATCACATGAATCACGAGAAACAAAACCAAAATCCACAAACACCTGACTTAATAATTAATGGAAGACTTTTTCTGATTGGATGCTAAGGTATTACAAAATGATTAGCAACTTTTAACTAGAACTTCCCAAGTTTCCTTAAAGTGCCTGGTTTCTGATACCAGACAGTAAGATGGTTACCCATTTACTTAGAGTTTTTTGGTGATTTGATGGACCTGCATTTTTTAAGAGAAAGAACACAAAGGGGAGGAGAAGAGTGAACCGTCTAATTAATTTTTGAGAATTTTAACAAGTTCTAATCTTTTTTGGGATCACTCCAAAAACCATCTAAAACAATAGAAAGAATTCTTGAATTCAGTCATAGCTGAATAAAGACTTTTAAATATAAATCGTGACACTACTTTAATTATGGATCTTCTCTAGCACCTCCATGTAAAATAACACTTCTGTAAAATGGCTTTGTCAAGAAAACACTATCTCCTTTTTGATATACAATGGCAAGCAACAATTAACATAATTACTCCCAGTTCTCATTACATAATTATGCAATTTATTGTACAAGTAATTAAAATATTGCAATTTAATAAATTGGAGATGCAAAACACACCTAATTTATATGCATAACTGCACTAGAATTTTATTGCCCTTGTAGTTAGCTAAATTTTACTACAAATTGCAATAGGTTTACTTGTCCATGTAGACGTTACTCACAACACTGTCAAATGTCCCAAATATTATTTACACTGAGCAATCAGAAGACTATTTTAGAGAACCTTATGTATAACAGCTATTTAAAATTCTGCCAAAAGTTAGTCTGAAAGTTATGTATAAATTAATAGAGAATTCCAACACCCACTGTTACATTTAAGGAGTTTCTACACATAAATTATTTGTATTACATCTCTGCGTTTGGTGTAATTTATGGTTTTAAACTTATCTATTCTGCAGTGTTTCATCTTGTGTAAGATAATTTATATTTCAGTGCATCTAGGATGGTCTTCAACTGCAATATCTTTCATTGGATATTAACCTCAGAAGTGATAGTATGAAAAAATTTTAGTTTACCTGGTCTAATTTCTCTGATCAATATGACCAATCCTAATCAATTTTAAAATAGTATGATCTTCTGTATACTGATACATAGTCCAATTACAAGATTAATTTAGCAGGATCTTGTTTTTGACTCATTAGATTTTAGATTCAATGTGAATTTTTCTTTGCTTTATATTTATTGGGATTAGCTAATTATTCTTCTTGAATGAGGACATATTCAATCTTTATTTCCCTTATTGAGTTCACTTGCCCAAATGAAAGCAGACAGCAATTTAACTTATTTAATAAATGTACAGGACTTGTAAGCATTCTGGACAATGCAATTTACAATTTAAACAACCAAATTACTTTCTGACTGTCAGAATTTGCACACTGGTTAGACCACTAGTCTATTCATTTATTGACCTCTCATCTGCAATGTACACAACCAGATCTATAAAGAAAAAAAATTAAAATTCCCTACTGTACTCAGTACCGTATCTAGAAAAAAGATCATCTGTAAATCAGTCTTGTCTTCATCATCACCCAACACTTCAAATATTTTTATGTTATTCTCAGATTTAGTTATTTCATATTTACTCCAAACGGCTTGATGAAAAAGAAACTTAGAATCAATCTCAGCAAAAATACATAAAGTAAAACCTGATATGATTGCTTTTTGAGATCTACAGTAGAAATGGAAGAAAAAATATAAACTCTAATTTCTAAGTAAGGAGGGGAAAAAACCCACCTTTGCTGTCTTCATACTGGTAAGAAATTTTGTAGTTTTTACAGTACAAATACATATGTTAAATTATAAGATTTTTTTCTCTCTCCCAGCTTAGGAATTTCTGACTATATATAGCAACAAAATCTGTATAGGACAGCATATCTAAATATACTACGCAATACAATTTTAGATTAAGTTATATTTTTAGGTTAAATTGGAAAACTATACAGATGGCTATAAAAAGATAGGTATTGATTCATGGCTCTGTATGCTATAAAAAATGAACACCAGTACTTTAAATCGTCATATTTTTATCCTATGACAGTACTTTACAGTCAGGAATATTCATCTGAATATGAAAATATTCACTCTGAATTAAATCATTCCATATTTTTCCATTTCTTTTTCAACTTTAATATGATATTCTGCACCTTGAAACTTGACAGATTTCTTTCTTATTGTTATCATAGCAATGATGTGTTTCAACACATCGTTTATAGAATTAAATTACACTGGTTTGTAAAGTCAGTGATTCCATATTGTTAACACAAACTAGTGAAATATAAATTAAATAGAAAACTAATTATTAATTATATCTTTTAAATGGCATAAACAGTGTTCGTAGTTCTCAGATTTTAGTGGAAAAACTACGATACTGTAAGCTATAAGGCTGTCATATTTTTTTTTCTTTAACTCAGTTTCACCAGTGGAAATGATATGACAATTTAGTACGAATTATTCTGTCATCATCTTATTATCCATTTTCCTATGTATCTGAATTATTTTAATACATAAAATTTATAGTAATGTGTTAGTCATAATTTAACTGTGATTATTCAGTATTGTATAGTTTTACAATGTCAAAATTAATTTATGAGATTCAGCTTCTGTAAAGTCTAGTGACTTTTACTTTAAACAATTTTTAGCATAATCAAGGGCAGGTCTGTGGTGTTGTAATTTGGAAGGCACTTGAACAGGTATAGATTTATGTATGTGCTGAGAGATAAAAAAAGCAGCTTAGATTCTGCATCTCATGAATGATCACAGCAGACCAAACCTTCAGACTTAGCAAAACTGGAAAGGTAAAGAGGACAAGCTAACAGAGGGACTATTTATGAGAGAGTGATGAGAACACACTGCTGTGGATCAAAGATCAGAAAAGATAGACCCTCAAAGAAACACTTCCAGAATAAATAAATATATGTGTCTGATTAAAGAACAGGGTTTGTGAAACGAGACATGCAAACAATTAAAGGCATACATAGCAAGCAATTACTGTCAGCTACACAGACTAAATTGGTGATCTCATATGTGATAGCTGTAACATTACCTGTTGCTAATGCAGAAGAACTGTTTAGAATGGCAGATCTTTATGTACTCTTCTGATCTGAGTGGCTGGAAAATGGCAAATGTTGAACAAACTCAATTCTTTAGGCACAGTGAAGACCATAATGATCACTTTCCACCTCACTTTCACTGCTCAAAGAAAATGTTGACCTTCAAGAACAACAGAGGATATCACAAAATCTTGCATTCCTGTCCTTTCTTGAAATGTCAGAGGTGAAGTAAGTGTTTGAGAAACAGAAGTTAAATGCAAAATGATTTTTGAAAGCAATAGAAACACAATGAGACTTTACCATTTAATTACCCAATCTGCATTGGATTGGAAATACTCAAATCCATGATGAATTCTTCAAACTGGTCATACTGTCTATATATTATATATTTTAAATACAATTATCACTTAAGATTAACTTTAATGCATAACTGAGTTCCATATTTGTTGCTGATTTCTCAGAAATATTACTTCATTGTGTTTTCTACTCTTATTTATTTAAACATAAAAGTGCTGAAAGTATAAAATGAAACTAACAGTAATATAGAAAGAGTTACAAACCAAAAATAGACAAAACCTGGGAAAGCCTGTATAATTAAAACAGATCACTTTCAAATTATAATTTAAAATTGTAAACACACACAAAAAAAATCCAGTTCTGGTTAAAAATTTTTAAACACTGCAATACTTGTGATTATCAAAGTATCATGATCTGAGTAAGTATTTAAAACGAATAACATAAGGCATGTAAATTAATATTTTTCTTTGTACTGATGTTTAAATACCATCCTAATATATTTGGTTTTAGTTCTTCTAATTCTGAGAAAGGTAAAATTCTCTCCTCTTGGCTGTTCTTTGTCAATTTTACCTGTTCCTCCTATGACAGTAGAATTTCTGCACTTCAGTCTGAGTTTCTCTGACTGAGTCTGATATTATTTTATTCAGAGACCAAAGTGAAAAAGAGAACTCTTTTTCCTCCTCATCATTCTCTGTGTGAAGCAGTACTAAAACTTTATTGTAGTTGAAGTCTGTTCATTTTTAGAACAGTGCATGAAAGTGCATTGAGCTGTGCAAAAATTTGGTGTTTTCCAGTCTTAGGCATAAAAACTTGGCCTTGAGAACATTGATTTAATATTTCTTCTGATATAGAGAAATACCCTGAGTAGTGGACCTCAGCTGATATGTCTCTAACCTTTCTCTCCTCACTCAACGTAATTCTCCCAGCTCCAACAGAGTTTTCCCCCTACTGGTTCCAACTCATGTTGCAAAGAAGGACATTTAGAACATAAAATAAAGAGGGAGATGAAGTAGCAATTGCTTGCCTATTCAAAATTTAAAAATCACCCATGACTGATGCTGAACTGAGAATTGAATAAGAGAAAACTCATATGCTGTTCAAACCTAGCTTTTTTTCATATTAAGTCAAAATTTTATGTTATCATCCATGTGATTTGAGAGAGGACAAACTTGCTTTACATTGAGTTGAAAAATGTAGAATGTACATCTTTCATAATTCAACACTCAGTTTGATACTTTACCATAAAATATGAAGAATGTGATAAGACAAAACAGAGAAGTTGTATTGGGTTTAATTGCCAAGGTGTTGGCAGTGGGATGGGAGGGCTGCAGGGATGTGGTCTGTGAGGAGTGACTTGGTGCTGCTCAATGCTGGACACAGACAATTCCACCTGGCTCCAAAAGAGCCACTGCAAGTCTCAGCTGGGACCCTCAGCCAAGCTGGTGTGTCTGTATGAAAATACCAGCAAATCCCTGCCCATCACTGTGAGGAGTGAAGAAAAAAAAAGATGTGTGAGAAAGAACCTTGAAAGCACCAAAGTCAGGTGAAGTAGGTGAGGAAAAGCTTCAGACTTTGGAGCAGGTCCCCACACTGCAGCCTCTGGAGTACCTCATGTTGGACCAGGTGGATACTTCCTAAGGTACTGCTGTCTGTGGAAGGACCCTGCTGAAGCAGGGGAAAAGTGTGAGAAGGAAGAATCAGCAGAGAAGAAGTCTGTCCCAGCTTGAGACAATTAAGGGAAACGCCCTGGAAGGGACATCTCCTCCAAAGAAGGCAGCTTTCAGCTGCTCCTTCACCACCAGGTTTGGAAAAAATTTTCCTCGGAGGAAAAGTGGACAAAAATTATTTATTTAGCTAGTGAAGTTCATGCAGGCATGGGGGAATAATAATAAAAATAAAAAAGCTAAATAATAAAACCTCTTGCTCTGGAGAGAACGTGGGTAGATTTGAGAGTCCTTTGTGGGTATGGCTCTCTCCTCTCTAGAGCTGGGGTTTGGCGTGGGCCCCTCCGGGCCTCCCAGATGATGCTCTGGTGTGGCTGAACCGTCCAGAAGAGAAGAAGAAAAAACCAAAGTCCCAGGGAAAAACTTTCTTGCCTCAGATAGAGCAGACTGGCTAAAAGCAAGGAATTTTAACTCTCTGTCTCCCTCCCGAAAAGAAGAGCCAAGAGCTGGGAAAAGCAGGAAGATGCTTTCCTTCTGCTCCACCACTGCAGGAAAACAGGGGAGTTTTTCTGTGTCCTTGAACACAAAACCGCTCTTTTTTTTCTTCTCCCTTTCTCTCGGACCCATCTTAAAGACACAGAAAGGCACAGGATTCATGTCTGGCACAGGGCAGATGATAGGGAATACACTATCATACAGTTACCCCAGGACACAGTGTTATAAACTGACCACAATCTCCATTTCCTATCCCCCTGTGCTGCTTGGAGGAGAGAAGATTGAGAAGCTGGGAATGAATAAAACTGAAGCTGAGCCTTTGAAGAAGTAGGGAGTAAGAGGGAGGTATTATAGTTTTGGGGTTTGATCCTTGTCACCTGACTCAATTTTAGTTTATAATAAGTTAAATTAATTCTCCCAAGTTGTTTGTTATCCCTGTCACAGTAACCTGTAAAAGATCTTCCTGTCATTACTCTGACTTCTTAAAGGTTTTTATCATATTTCCTACCCCTTTCCACTCAGGAGAGGGAGTGAGACACCAGCTGTGTGGGGATTTGGAAGCCAGCCAGCATAAAAGGCCTCTAAGAGAAAAACTCCTGTTATCTCTGTGGTTTGTGTACAGGAAAATTCTACTAAAACAGATCATAAAATATATAGAAACCCCTAAATATATTTGGAATAGGTTTAATACAACTACATAATAGTGGTTTGCACAGAATATTTCATCCCACCTGTTCTATACTATCATTTAAATAGCAAAAATATAACCCAAATTGTTATTAAGATTTAAATACTTGGTGTTATTCACCAGCAAACAGCACCTGCATTTCAATGGTATTAATATGTAGTGGCAGGTTTCAACAATAGGCTTTCTTGCATCAATTATATGAAAAAGGAAAAAATGTCCACTCTTTCACAACCTATTGTAATTGGCTTGAATATTTGTTGATTTGGTAGTTAATTTTGTTAGGTGTTACTGAAGATAAACAATAGTAGATGTTTTCAGAGGGAATGAGGAAGAATTTCCATTTTAACACTGCAACTCAGAATAACTTTGAATGAAATCTCTGGAATACCACTTTTCTACATTTTTAAAGGCAAATTATACCAGATTCTTACAATTTCCCCCAAAATTAATATTTTGAAGTAAATTAATATTTACTTCACTCTGGAGCACTACTTCCTAAAAAGTAATGCGTTCACAGCTATCTGCTATTAATGAGCAAAAGGCATAATGACCTTTAAAAAGTAGGGAGATAAATTTCCAAACTTTGGGAATTAAGCTCAGATAAGTAAATTTTAAATGCAGGCTATTGCCTGCATTTTTTATTCAGAATAAACTTTTATCTAATGTTTGCTTTCATTATTTGCTTTGTATATTTCCTGACTGTGTGACTAGGAGGTGTTAAATTTGATTCCAGACAAAATTTTCAGTAAATGCAGCTGTGTTTGCTGGCTACGAATGCACTCATCAGCACACACTCTTAAGTTCTCCACAAAAATAAATGTGCAAGTACATTCCACCATATATTTTCAGCTGCACGTCTCTACTCAACTCTACGAATTGAGATAAATTGATTGCAAATTTAAAAACATACAAAGACTTTTTCTTAGAATTTCTAGCTCTCTTTTAAAATTTATAACTACTTCTGCACTACCTTTTCTTTACACATCAGTCTAATTTCTGGCAATATAGCAACGCATTTTTAAAGAGTGTAATGAAAACCTACCTCCTTCCTCCTTCTAAGTTATTCCACACAATGACTGACTCCCAGAAGATTTCTATCTATTTGCAATAAAATTGAAGATTTTGCAATTTACGTATTTTGCAGTTCTTCTTCCCATATTCAGTTTTTGCTATGGTGTAAGGAAGCCCACACCCAGTGACTCACACCTTTCGTGCTCTGGTGGGTTGACCCTGGGTGGATCCACTATGATTGCCCTCCTCAGCTGGACAGGGATGAGAAAATATAATGAAAGGCTTACATGTTGAAATAAGGACAAGGAGTGATAGGTCACCAGTTATTGTCATGGGTAAAACATCTGCTTAATATTAAATATGAATTTTGGGGGAAATTAATATTTACTTCACTCTGGAGCACTACTTCCTAAAAAGTAATGCGTTCACAGCTATCTGCTATTAATGAGCAAAAGGCATAATGACCTTTAAAAAGTAGGGAGATAAATTTCCCAATTTTGAGAATAAAGCTCAGATAAGTAAACTTTAAGTGCAGCTATCACCTGCATTTTTTATTCTCTGTACCATATTCTGCTATCTCTTTTTCATATTTCATGACACCAAATATTTTGAGTATTTTATTATGAGAATGGAAGAGCTGAAAATACCATAGGAGACTACTGCTTGAACAGATGAGCATGAAGGTTTACCTAATTGTCTTGTCAGTTGGAAAGAGGAAATGTTCCTGACCACATTTGTTTCAGATGCTAGATATTCGAAAAGCTTCCTCCAAAATGACAAGATTAACCTCGTCTTTCTTGCCTGGAACTTGTTAGGCATAATCCACCTATAGATTTGTCTATTTAGACACTGTAGAGGCCCTGATTATCTATTTAGAAAGACAGTGTTAAGCATCACCAGTGTGTCATTGACCTTTCATACTTTACATTCTCACATCTCTTTTACAGAGACATTTTTCAAGGAGTATTGAGTGAGGAAGGCTTCAACCAGTCTTTTGTCAACAGGATGCATGGGGGTATTGCTAGCCACAAGGCAGGTAAGAAACTCTAGTCTCATGTTAATAGTCAAAGCAGTGCTTTGATTGGCATGATGTAGTTTAGCAGTCCTATTGACGCACTCCAAGCCACTGAGAATCCCATGGGAAAGAGCCCTGTGGTGGAGTCAAACCTGTAAATGCTCAGAGTCATATTTCTCAATATTTGGTCATTAAAGTAATAAAATTTTGTAATAAAATTATATACAACTTAGAGGACAATACTTTTAATTCATTACTTGCTTTTGCTGGACTGTTACAATGTTCTTGTTCTTAAGCCACAAGATGTAGTGACACATAGAGCTAGATTGGGAGTAAAGGAAATAAGGTACTGAAGTGGGAAATAAACCCTTGATCATTCTTTACTAAAATGGAATAAAAATTATCTAAGCTTTGTTACAGAAAGGCTTAAAAAGCATAAGTTTGGGGTGTTTCTTTAAGTGATGTTGGCTGTTAATTTATTAAACACCTTGTTCTTAATTAAAAGAGCTCAGATAAGTATTTTTGGTTCAGATACTATTTTTAGAAAAGACACTGTTGTGCCCTTTTCAACAGATGTCCAAATGTAATTTATAGGTATAAAAACCTCTCCACATTCCTGTTAGACTAGTTCAAATAGAAAAATATTCTCTGCGTATATTTAGAAGTGATTTGTATTAACATCAGGAAGTCAGTCATTAGTAAAATTAGCATAAAACTTCTGCCATATAAATTCAAGAAAAATTTATATCAGCAAAGATGTTATATATTTGTAAAGATCTACATGTTCATGTCTTTTGATTTATAAAAATGTTTTAGTGATCTTTTGCTTGTTTGGTTTGGTTTCCTTTCTGGCTTAATGTTCAGGCTTAATGCTGCTTTCGATTTACTTCAGGCTTAATGATTTTCATTGATGAAGAATTTTAAAAAAGAATAGACAAGATTTATTATTACTCACTTTTTGAAAAATGTCACAATATAGGAGGATTTTGTCACTTATAATGGCTCATCTTCTTCAATGAAGGCAAATGTTTCTCTCTTTCTTTGAACTATAAACAGAGAAGAAGGTGGAGCAGTGACAGGTAACCTGAGAGAAATATAAAGACACTAACTGGATGTGCAGATGAATGCATGGCCTGGAAACCAAAATCTACCTCGACTGAGTCTGACACAGGATGCCGAAGACAAGGAGAAAGACTTCCCTAAATCCCGAAGTGGTAAAGAGAAGGCTGGAGAAAATGTTGGTCTTCTTGATGAATGAGGCATGAAGCCCAAAACACAGGAAAAGGCTGAAGTACTGAACACTGTAGTTGTCTTGGTCTTTACAAACAAGACTGGACATGGGAAATCCCAGACCAGGGAGTAGCACAGGAAATGCATCTTGGGTGAAAGAGGCTTGGCTCAGAAAATACTTGAGCAAACTGGGTACACATTATACCCATGAGCCCTGAGGGAATGCACCTGTGAGTACTGAGTGAGCTGGTTGATGTCATCATGAGGCCACTTATAATAGTCTGTAATCACACAAAGGGAGCCCTGGTGGTGTAGTGGTTAAGGATACGGCACAGTAATTGCCAGGGCCCGGGTTCGATTCCCGGCTAGGCTGCTCCCCGGGCAGGCAGAGCTTGTTAGCCCTGCAAGGGAGCAATCTGCCTACGTCCTGAGGAGGACCTCAGCTGCCACTGTCCAGAATCGCTTTGGCCCGGCAGAAGAACCTCGGGATTAAAGGGTGGGCTCAGATCTGCGCGCCCTGTGTCTCACCTAAAAAATCCAGTGCGCAGGCTGGAAGGTCTGAAAGGTAAAAGAGGCCTCCCCCGGATCTTCGTACACGAAGGCTGGCCAGCAAAAAAAAAAAATCACGCAAATGAGAAAGATGTCCAAAACTAGAGAAAGAAAATGCCCCTCCTCTCTTAAAGAAGTGCAAGAAGGAGAATCTAGAGAAATATGGGCTGGATCTTTGAGAAAGAACTCAAATCATTAATACTGGGTAAAAATGCCAGGCACTCTTCCAGTCTGTTGAGACCAACAAAGGGTCACACAGATAATGACAGCAGTGGGTCATCTGGCTTCCTGGCTGCATGGCTGTCAGGGGTCAACTCAATACCCCTGTGATGGCACTGGGGACAGGCTGTGACCTGCCTCTGCCTCACTGCTTTTCAGCAACCACAGGCTCTGACCCTCTGCATGTAGTCCAGGGCTCTTTCAGCCTTATACACATGCAGGCTTCAGCAGGTCTCATCACTCCACCAGTCATTAACCCAGGCCGGTTTTCCTGCTCACTACACCCTCTGCCCCCGTGCCCTGGGGCTCTGTTGTCCTACCAACCTGCATTTCCCAGTCCAGGCTGGCTATAGCAGTGCCCAATTCCCTCTGCCTGCCTGCCAGGAGTCATGACTTGGTGCTGTTCTCTGCATCACCACAGGGCTGGGCCCCTGCAGGAGCCGAAAGTTCAACAAGTTGAAGTATAAAGTTCATTTCATCTAAGGTGCTGCAAGAATGTATCCTTCATGTTCTCCTGCTTCTGAGTTCTCCTGCTATCTGAGCCCTTTGACCAGCTGCCAGGCTGTAGATCCAGAAGATTTGTGCATCATTCATCCACCAGAGACACACGTCACGCTGGCAGTCCAAGCCCTGCTGGGTCTGCCTGCTGGTGCCTCCTTCCATGGGTAGCTTCTCTGTGATATGAATCAGATCTGCAAGGAATGTCAATGACTGGTCTATAGGTAAAATTGCAGCAGCTGCCATACTTCACAATTACAGAAAAGTCAAGGGTTGCTCAATTCAGGTTGGACATCAGGAAGAATTTCTTCACTGACAAGGTTTTCAGATATTGGGACAGGCTGGTCAGGGAAGTTCTGGAGCCAGCATCCCTGGATGTGTTCCAGAAACGACTGGCTATGGCATCTAGTGCCATGGTCTAGTTGACAGGATGCTGCTCAGTCAATGGTTCAGCTTAATGATCATGTATGTCTTTTCCAACCTGAATCATTCTGTTTTTCCATGATTATTTGATAAAAGCCACCGCAGGTGAAGTTATATTTTATTATTTGAAGACTACAAAATTGAAATTATTTACCTTATTCAGGAGTGGAATAAAGCCTTGCTACTAATTCTGTATAGGAATATTCAGTAAATTACACATTTTACCTGGAAATTGCCCAATGGCATGCTTTATTTCACTAAATAAAGCCCTATTGTACCCAATGCAACCTTTTGTCCATTTCAGGGATTTTTCTTATGTAAATTATTTTACATTAATACAAAATGTGCCAGAAGTAGAGCTGATTTATTAAAGAAATTAGGTAGAGAAATTGGTATTTTAACTAAGGTTGCTTTTCTGTACATTATATTGTAATATGCCTGATGATGTCAGCTGTATGGCTGACTAATCTGTAATTCCGAGCAACTGCTGTATTATGGAATCATAGAATCATTTAGATTTAAAAAGACCTTTATGGTCATCAAGTCCAACTGCTAGCCTGGTACTGCCAAGTCCACCACCAGAAATAAAGATGAAGAGTAGAAACATGATTTATATATATTCATGCAAAAACATTGTTTTATAATGCAGTGACCTGCAATAAAAGCCTCATGCATTTTCCAGCACTTTTACCAAAAGCAAATAGTAATAGAAACTTTGTGAAATGTAAAGATAATACAGATGTGTGCATTTAAACACACTGAATTTACTTTCATGAGATCTGACAACTTACTTGCAGTGTGTCATTCTACCATGGAGAAAAACAGTAAGTGTGTTCATTCTAATGAACATGACCTTGCAGAGTCAAAAACTATATTGCTTGTTTGGAATGTTGTTGTTATTATCACAGAATAGCAGATTTCTCCACTTAACCACTAAATGTAGAAAAGAGTTCCCAGTAAAGCAAGACTCATATTAACCTGATTTGCAAATCTCTCTAGAGCTCAGTGATATCTTTCAATACTGCACATTACAGTTAGTGCAGTACTACATTAATATTTTAAAATAATCAGAAATAATTCAGACTACGTACAGAACTGAATATAAAGTAGTGCTCAAGTGCTGATATAGCTGATATATATTAGTAAAAATGTTTATTTATACTCCAAGAAGCTGTCCATAAAAATATTCTCACAAAGAATATTGAATGTGCTGGAAAATACGCACGCACTAACTGATATACTTGAGTATAATGAGCACATGAATTCACTGGTTTACTGCATAGGTACCAAGAGAAAAGCTGCTGCATTAACATGTTACTAAATAATTACAGTTGTTTCTAATGGAGACATTGCAGTGTCACTGGTAAGTAATACATATTTTATATCATGGTGATAAAGCAATTAATTTATGTCACCAGCACCCTCATATTACTTGCTGTTATACTCTGGGATAACAAGTGTCTTTCTATTAACTACTGAATATTCAGAAGGACATCTTGAACAGCTTTAATTAAAATATTTTAATTGCCTATGAGAACCCCTAATGAAAATTACTATTATGACAAGAGCAGCCAAGCCTTTCATTCTGTGATCATATAGTTTTTCTTCATGAACCCCTTTCTTCAGGAAGTATGGAATTGATCTAATTGCTAGGAGTAAGGGTAGGAAAGGGTTAATAGGATCTCAAAAGTAAATGTGTTTTGGGAACTAAACTACATCACTATTTATGGATTCCTTCACACTAGACTGCTGGCAAGCAAAATTCAATTAGAATGTTGCTAATATGCTAATATGCAGGTTATGGAATTTTTTCTTCATAAGGATTTTGACAATGAAACCATCATGAATTGGTGGGTGGAATTGTGGAGTTCTCTAACCTTAGAACTAAAGACTTAGATTGCTACACATTTTCTGTCAAAAATCAGGATATTTAAGAAATAAAAGCAGAGGTAAGATTCCCAATTGGGGTATATCCCCCACCGAGGATTAGGGAATTTGCAGTCACTGAACTTACGTGACTATAAGTTTTCAGAATGCTGTTTCTTCTCACAGGTTTCTCACATGAGAAACATCTTGTGAGGGATAGCAATTGTTTGAAGGCTTTGAGTTTCATCAGCAGATTAAAACTCCCAAGTTTTAAGATGATCATTTAAGTAATTGAAAGTTTGGCTCAACTTCAATAAGTACCAACACTGCTATTCTTCATACATTTATTAATATTAGTATTGTGTAAGTCATGCAGGTTTATTCTAAACCTGGTATCTATAGTTCACTAAATGTTGATCTTTGTTTTATCAATTTCTTGTTCAAGGTTAGAAAGATATTCATCTTTAATAAAAGGAGATCTGAGATTTCCTAGATTCTATGCACAGAAAATAGAAAGAGTGAAGTTTATATCACGCTAGTTTTATTTTGGCTTTGCACCCTGGTATATAAGCAACCTAAAATTCAGTAAGTAATAAAAGAGAAAGACAACTGCTTCCCTGTCTCATTTGTGTTATTACCTCTGTGTCCTTGCCATCCATTAATAAAATGAAGTTTAAGAACAGAACCAAGAATGGAGAAAAATGTAGATCAAATCAAGTCTGAGTTACCTTGGTTTCAATTAATATTTTGAAAAACAATGTTTAAAAATGTAAACAGCATCCAAAGATGTCACCTAAAGAATATAACTGGGAAAATTACTTTCTGTGTATTGTAAACAACCATTTCCTTTCAATTTAAGGCCAGTTTGTGGTAGGTTACTCTTGTCATTTGCATCAGCCTAACTACTCTGGCATATTTCCGAGGAATTGAGATTGAATCACAGCTACACAGTTCAGACTTTTTCCATATTGGCAGACTGCATCTTCAAATTGCTCTTTGCAGATAGTTGCTTATGGAAGCATTTAAACAGGCTATGAACTTTCATGAGCACAGAATGGAAGATGAGTTAGCTCGTTAAAGAAGAGAGATGCTATTTCACAGGCAGAGACTGAGGAGTGGCTCTCACAGCAATTTTGAAAGCTCTGCTATCCCTGTGCTGTTCTGTGCCATCATGCTCTAGGTTTAGGCGCCCTAATTCATTACCACTTTATTTACCCAACAGCAATTTCTGACATGTGTCTCCCGTTGGCTGGCACTCTTGATAAGGTCTGCAGCAACACTAGCTAATATTGTCTTCAAAATTATGTCTGAGTCTTGCCAAACTTCACAGAGAGAAAGAGGCCAAAACCATTCATGGATTCCCTCTAAATCAAGCATAATGCACTACTTCAGCAAAATATTCTGTGCTTATTATGGTACTATCCACAGATCTTTTACAAACTGTGATTTTTTTTTCTTTTTAATTATGCTATTGATGTCCACAGCAGTATAAATGATCATAAAGCCATAAGAACTTATGAGCTTTTCAAAACTAGAAATTCCCTGGAATTTTGAAGGGCTTGTAGCACTGTATTTCTGAAAAGTTCTAAAGCTGGCACTTGTGAGCATGCTGCTGGGACTCTCTCCTTGTGATCTGGGAGTTGAAGTGTTACCTTATAATGATTACCAACTAATAATTACCAACTAATACTGATGCTGTATACCAGAAGCCTTCAAGATCACACACAGTCACCCAGAGGTTAATTAATTCCTCAGGCCCTTGTGATGGTATACAGTCTGGTTTGTTTTCTAATGGAAATGCATTCCATTTCTCCAGGTCATGCTTTTTAAAATTATCAAATCTTTGAATTATAAGAACCCTTCTGTAATGCCATTATTTTAAATTGTGAGTAATCCCAAACTAAGACAAATGACATATGTATATATATATATACACTATTTATCTGTATTATCTAAACCATACAGCATAGTTCAAAAGACTTGTAAAACTCTTAAACAAAGAAACAAGACAAATTCCATAGCTTAACTGAAGTTACAACAGAAGTGGCTCCACCCTTCCTGAAAAAGTGTCTGTCATGATTTTTACTTGAATGTAAGCACCTTCACTTCATGGAAATTGGATCTAATCTCTACAGATCCCACAGAGGGTTTGAAGTGATAATGATTCATGAAAAAAATATTTTTCCCCCTTTTTTTCCCCTTAATTAGACAAGATGCTTTTTCTCTTTCTAATTAAATTGTTTAACTGCTATACTTGCTCCCATTTCATCTCTCAAAAATGCCCCATTTTTTTCTAGGAGGTGTAACATTCTCTTGCCTCCCTTTCATTACTAATTACCATTCTTCATGCAATCTTTTTTCACAAGATCTTAAACTCAGTATCCATTTGTAGATTAGATAAATATATGATCCAAGGATAAATATTTCCGGCTGACTATCTAATGTAACAAACAAAACAAAACAAAAAATCCAAAACAGACGCTGTTACATTTGTTTCAGAAACTGACTCTGCTTCTCTTCCACTCATTGACAAGAGACAAAAAATTAAAATTTTCCATGAGTAAGTTAAGAGGTTTTGGGATTTCCTGTCTCTCAACCAGAACATTTTCCTACAGCTACCCTTATAAATATGTGGAAGTGAAATAGTTATTTATGGTTAAACTTCAACTTCAAGGGTCAACTCAAATCACTTTGAGGTTTTTTGCTCCAAAGAATTACGTGAAACCCAACCAAACAAAAAACCCCAGTACATACAGTCTAAACTTATCCTGTAGACACTGCTCTAAAGAGAAAACATAGGGTGTCAATATAAAATAACATTTAAAAAGCAGCCTGGAAAACAAATAAAAATATTAAGTAGCTATCATCCTTACTTGAAAACTATGCTCTTAAGTTGAATTTTCAAGACTTGCCTGAAATGTACACAAATTTTCTTATTGTCTTAAAACCAATTCTTGTTCATGCCTGAAACTTCCATCCCTGGCCTGTGCTGCTCCAGTGTTCATAGTCAGATGTTCCTGCTTCTACGAATGGTGGAAGTGAAACATTCTTGTAAAGTCAGGTCTTGTGAAATGCCTCTGGCTATTGTCAATAGGCACAGTTTCAGCCAGCCCTAAAAGCATTCTCCCACCCCCCACACAGAAGGGTCTGAGGTTAATCAACACAGATCAGGGAATATCCACCACAGACAGGAAGTATAATTCCATACTATTTGGCATGCCCCCTAGAGTTCAATTCTCCAACCTGAATGCCACATCCAAAACTATCATAGTTAAGGGATCTGTCAGTGTCAAAGAGGATGTAGCCAAGCATTGAGTCCTCGTGGAATCTTGTAGAGAGCTGAGCAAGAGTAAAAGACATTTGGCATAAATAGGCTTTAGCTACTAACCTTAAACGCAAAATGCATGGAGAGAGTCATGGTGTCTACTAACTCTCCACAGCAGCATCGGGATTAGATACATGGAGGTACACGACCTGACCCACTGCTCTAGGACTGCTCAGCAGTGAAGTCCACGTTAGTCAGATTATATTGAGAAGGGAATTCTCAACTCTAGGCTGTCTGATCTGATTCCTCATATTCCATGTAAGGTACAGCTTGTTCAGAAGGTCCTAAATGAGGGAGAATCAAGCTTGGTAGTGGGATCAGGCCTGAAGTCAGACTCTAGTGAGTGAAACTGCTTGGTTCCTGAAAATCAGAGAGAATGAAGGAGGTGAATGCCTTAGGGTGAGAATCTGGCTGAACTGCACAGAATCGGGAAGAAATTTTGGCATGAAACTGTCACTGCAACGGGAAGGCATTCTTTCACAGCACATGCAGCAGGTAGATCAGCATCTGTCAAAAACCACATGTGCACAGCAACAGAGCAAGGTGTCTTGTACTGTGAAGTGCTGATACAGTGGATTATGGGTATGCATGGCATGGAAGAGTCTCCTGCCCTTTGTTCATCCTACTAGGGTGACATGGCAATCACTTCATCCCAATGTAGTACAGGTTCAGAGTGCGGAAGAGGCAACAATGAATGAAGGGAAGCTTTTCTACTAACTCCCAGCTGAGTAACTTTGGTTCTCCAGAGTGAGTGTGGAAAGCAAAAGGCGCATTGGGATTATGAAGCAGGGAGGATGTAAGAAATGACCATGTGTTAAGTTACAGCTGTAGTAGGCAACCAGCTCTCATCATGATATGGAAGTTTGGGCAGCCACACACCCGACACAGAGCTGTGTGGGACGTGTTTTGAGCAATGATGGGAGCCCGTTAGTTAGATCAATCTTGTTATGTCTGTATTGATATCCAAGCCAGTGCACAGTTCCAGGTCATATAATTTACAGACACCATAAGTGTATGCTTTTTTCTTCCGGATGAACACTGGAATTATATTCTTCCTGTTCACAGGGCAAGATTTCTCCCATAGGGACAAAGTATCAATACACAAATGATGACAACTGAGTTAACTTGACTAATAACTACAGGCATAAGTACTGGCCTCATGCTGTAAGAGCTTCTTCCACAAAGAGAACTGAAAAATCAGAGAAATAGAACTTCATGAAAAGAGCTGCCACTGATTTTGGAAGTCATACAAAACACTCAGTCACGAAATTCTTCCCAGAATGTGAATTCCGTATTTCCTCAATGGAAATAATCCATGAATTGTGACAAAGAATATTGCAGACAAATTCTAGCCTAACATACATTATAAAAAATGAAAAATGTTAACAGTGCAGGTAACAGAACTAGCATACCATATTTTATTCATGTAAGAATTTGTATATGTATACTTTCCCACATATACATATGCATGTGCTTGTAGCAAAAATACAAGCAAATCAGGCCAATAAATACTTAACAGAGAAAAAATCATCAAGCAACCCTCTGGCTCCAAAAACAAACAAATAAGCCCCAAAATAAACTAAAACAAAAGTGTAACAGCTCACTGCTATGTCCTAAGCTACGAAAGTGGGATTTTGAAGACATCTGACACAGGTAAGAAGAAAAGCAAAGCAAACCATGGAAGCAAGGGAGTAGAAAAAACCTGAAATACTTTAGTTATGTTAATTACTCTTGCTTGTGGCTTCAAGCATCTGTAACGGCTAATTTTTCTTGCTTGTACCTTCTGTAACAATCTAGCAGTTGATACCTTAAAAAACAATAAAAATATGCAGGGAGTTGAAAAATTATCTACATATCCTGGAAAAAGAAAGTTTCAACAATCAGATGCTTTTATTGCCTTATTTTCCACATTTCCTTTCTATAGCTGGCTTTCAGTCAATAGGATAAGCTGACTGAGGACAAATACAACAGATTTTTAAAACACTACTGTTTAGCATTTTCTTCACTTGATTTGCACATATAATTTTTTTTGTTAACAACCTGAGCACGTTCATACTTGTGTGCCATAAAATAAACTAACTACAAACAGCAGTCCCTGTCCCTGAAACTACATCCCACTTTACTTTCTGCCTGGAGAATTGTTATGACACACAGAAGAGTATACACCTGCTTTACTACACTGACAGGTGGTTGCTGTCTCATTTCTTTCTTTCCCAGTAGCTAACAGGACACTTCAGCTACCTGTTGGTAGCTAAAAGCCCCATGGAGTTACACTAATGTTCAGTAAATTTCCATGAATAAATAGACTAAAAAATATCTATCATAACAATTCTTCTTAAGATGCATGTGCCACATTACAATTTCCCAGCAATTGCTGCTGGGAAAGCAGAATTCAGAGCAACTCATATATAATAAACCTATGCGTAGAAATGTTAAAATCTTCAGCAATTGGTACTTTCAAGAAAAATTGCAATGCAGGTGGAGTCTTTTGTATAAACTGCACATTATAAAAATGGGCAGCGAACTGAAAAGTGGGCTGACTGAGAGTGCACAGAAAATCTGATTTAAATAGTGATTACTTGTTCCACATTTTTTCTGTAGAAACGTATGGACTTTTCTCCACTAATTCCCTATCATAGGCTGGGTCACTCCTCCTCTTAAGTGTTAATGTAAGGTCAGCATTTTTGTGGTGGAGAGATATCATCTACTAAGGAAATGACTCAAATTATTCTCTCATTAAATAGAATAAAAAAACCACCAAAAAACAACAAACCAAACCAACCAACCAACCTATGTGCCTACAAGAAAGCAATAACCCTAACAAGAATCAAAAAAGAAAGATAACTTAGGAGTATACTCACAGTAATCTTTACAGCAAAGAAAAATATGTGTGTTTATCCCACTTAGCCTTTATATTCCCCCTGCATACCCTGAGTTTGTTTCATTTGATGTTTCCTTAATTTCTTTTCATGCAATGAGAGTACTATGGCTGGTTGTTATAGATACAAAAGTTCACACATATTTGTAGCAAATTTTCAGGTGTTTCTGTTGGATTTTGTCTACAGAGACCACTGTCACAATGTATAAAATATGCATAATTGATTTAAAGAATTCATTTTTTCATTAATGTTGAAACTGAGCTGTTTTATTGAAGATACACAATGTATTGTCCAGGTATATTTTTCATTCTGGAAAGCCAGCATTTCTGTTTTCACAATTGGATTTCAAAAGTTAGCTCTCAGTAGCAAATATAAGCATTTCTGATTTTTTAGGCTAGAATTTATAAATCAGGAGAACCACATAAGTGAGGTAAGTTACCAAAGCTGTGGAAAAAGTATGGCAAATCTATTAAGACAAACTTTCCGTTACAACTGAGAAAAGGGAAATAAAAGTTCTTTATTCTTATGCTCCATAAAATGCATTAGGGAAATTAAAATCCTCCCTCTGAGCAACACAGATCTAGATCTTAGAAATAAGTTGATCTTTGAATTTTACTTCATTTTGAAGCTCACCCATGTACTGCAGATATATTCAAACCTAATTTTTCCAGTCATTCATGTGAAGGAAGTAGGATTGCTATTTACAATCTTTATCACTGTCTGTATTTCAATATATTAAAAGCTATGGAATGACGACAAAAGGTTTCTGGGAATTCCAGTATGTAGAAAGATATCAAATATGGTAATAATTATAATTAAAAAAAGCAAGCAGAAAGATGATTTTATCAGGTACATATAATAGTTGCTATTATAAAAAAAAAAAGGCTAATGCAAAATGTATAAATGTATAAACCTACAAGATAGTACTCTAAAGGAAGTGCTAGCAAAACATCTTTAAAACTAAAATTTCTGACAAAAAGTATGTCTTGGAAAAATTTAAATATATATTGCTTTCCATGTAGTTTTTAAAGCAAAGTAGAATCATTCAAAAAAAAGGAAATTGCATTTTGATGATTCATTTTTTTTCATCATTAGTTTTCAAAGATCAGCATTACATAATTTTCTGATATCTTATCAACAAATTGTACATTTCCTTTTTCATCTTCACAGGAAATACAGCAATACCCTTAGGAGCAAAACTTGTGTGATTATAACATTTCCTCACCAAGAAAATTGTTCAAAGTTACAAAAGAACAACTTTTGTATTTGACAACTGGTGTTTCTGCATATCTGACAGCAGACATTTACATAAGCCCCAGATACCCTTTTATTCTTATAAAATAGTATACATCAATATTCAGAAAATAATAAACTAGCATAGAATTTAAACCTGGTATAATAATACCCAATTCAGACTCCTCTTCTGGTAAAACAGGTTAAGGAAAAGTATAAGTCTTAAGAGCTAATGGAATTCTCTTCGCATTAAAAATATATAAATTTTCCTTTATCTGTTTAGAGGGATTGCTCTAAAAAGGCCAAGCAAATATTAAACAATTAACAATCTCAGCAAATTTCCATAGATTTAGAGATGGGCCCATACCACCAGTCAGGGATAACAAAGTACACAGATAATACTTTCAGTAAAGAAATTCTCCAAGTTACAAATCACTGAAAATTACTTCATTAAGAAAACTACTATATGTACACTCTATTATGTTGTGTCAAGTTCCTCTTTGTAAATCTTTTCAAACTCTCACCTCTAGCAGTAGTCTCAGCCCTTCATTCAACCTTCATTCAATAAACTATGATTTATCAGCATGTCTAAATAAAGCCTAGCATCCTGCTACTTCTGCCTTTTCCATCTTACTCCCTGTTTGGCTCAGCTCCTGAACTGTCACTAAACTGACTTTATTCCTTTAGTGTGATTTCCATGTTAACTGGAGTAACTGCAGGCTTAGCAGTCATCAATAATGTGAAATGTTTTTCTCACTGTTAGGGTTCCTTAATAGATTTACCTTACATAATGATACCTTAATATAGACAAAAACAGGGAATGCTCTGCGGATGTCTTCCTTTGATGAAGGTCTGCTGCAATGTTGTTTGAGTGCAGTGGACTGATAAAACACTTTTATTCTGAGAATAAGGGCATTGTCCCATAATACAACTTGTGTCTTGCAGTGCTATAAAGAAAATAATCTTATCTACATACTAGTTACATTTAAGGCACAGGAAGTGTCAAAGGCTTCTTGGCAAAATAATGACTGAATGGGTAAGGATGGAAAGGACCTCAATGGCTCCTAGGGTATATTTCAAGTGTTTTTTTCAAGGGAAGGGTCTTGGAAACTCCCTCTACTCTGAGTAATAGGATCATTTTTATGGGAAGTTTCACAGATACTCAGTGACTCTTTCCTTTAGTAAAGGTTCTGTATCTGCATGAGATCTTTTATACTTCATTATAAATCTGTCTGCAAGGCCATACTGTATCCTGCTTTTACTTTCTTTATGTCTGACTGACCCTTTAAAATAATTATGTTCTATATTTGACTATTGTGTTCTATTTTTTATCAAAGTCAATAAGATTCCTTGTAGGATATTGTGATAGTCATGACATGGTAATCAGGTCAAAATCAAGTACCTTGTAATTTTTATTGTTGTCGGTATCTTTTTGCCTATTATAATGTTATTTTTCAGTTGTAAGATTTCCTTTAAGTCTTTTCTAAGAACGCAAAATTTAACAATTCAGAGAGTGAAAATATCTAGCAGTTTTGTGGGATGAAAAAACAGGAACCAGTAGCAAATAACTCCTCCTTCACATCCTCAATCAATGATTTTGTCAGTGTTGTCTGACAGAATAATGTATAAATCAAATATGGCATGACCTTCCTTGAACTCACAGATTTATTTATATTGTATGGAGTTGGCTTTTTTACCTACTCATGGTTTGGTTGCATTCCACCACTCATAAATTATGTGTCTAATATTTCTTGGAAGGTTGTGATAGAAGAGTATATATCCTGATCAGCATACTAGACATGCAGAAAATAGTTATTTAATATAGAATGCAGGAAGAAAAAGAACTCACAGAAAATGCTTTTCCACAATTTTCTCTAGTATCTTAACATGGTGTTAAATGATTTGTAAAAATTAACACCTGCAAAACTCCTCATATATTTTTCATTCAAAAACCCAGGATTTGGTAGCTAGCAAACTAACTTCTAAGTCAAGTTCCCTAAGTTTTGAAATTTCAGTTGTCACACAAGTGATGAACAAGAAACAACATCCAGCTATGATCCCTGGCAATAATCCAGACTGCTGTTATGTACTTGCTAAAGGTTTCTACTTCCTTGATTTATTTGTACATATTCCAAAAGATTATGTCCGAAGCTTCACAATCTATTCTCAACTCCTACTTGAAATCTATTCTATCTCCCAAGATCTCAGCTGTTCTACTAATCTTGTTTAAAATCACTGATGATCTAGCAATCATGCCCTTTTTTCCTCTCTTCTATATGGTTAAAAAACAATGGGAGGTGACCTAGGATCTAAGAAGTTGTTTTAGAAATTGTTTTTTAGAAAAAATCAATAAGTGTACTAATTGGATTAGCCTTCAGAGTCATCTTACAGATGTGGAGTAAACTAATATGCAAGTTTCACATCCCTACTTACACATAAACACTGAATTGGCAGAATTACATCTAAATCCTTCATCTCTTTCCCCTATATTTGTTCTGCTAGCCTCCTGCCCCTTGAGATTTTTTTTCCTGAAGCCAAGATTTTACCAGGCTTGAGTAGAAGAATTTAAAATAAAACATATGCTCAGAATGTGAAAAATTGGAAAAAAAATTATGAAAACCAAGAGAAAAATTCATTCTAGTGTGCACTATGCCTGACTTGTTCTCATTTCAGTGAGTTTCTTTGGTGTTTCCCCTAACTCATTCACATGTGAGATAGTCTTGAGCCTCTTGCAATTTACTTTGATCCGTATCCACAAACTCTTTACTACATCAGCTGTGATAAGCTTCATCCTACTACTCATATGAAAACTTCAATATGCATTAATTTTCACACTTCTAAATAAAGAACAGTTAGGCAAATATGCAGCCAAATTCCTTTCCATGTAAAACTGAATGATAAAGGTAAAATCAGAGTCATAACACAGGCATTTAGTGAAAAGTCAGGATAAATGAGTTCCATGACTTTTTTCATTTTGCCTCTAAATTATGAATGGTCAGAGGACCAATGACTGCATAATTCAACTATTTTCTTTAATGTATTTTATCCTGAGAATAATTTATTCATATTTATGCAAAAAATTCTGTAAAATCTCTATCCATATTCCGGGGTGGTTTTTTGTATTTACTTTTTTTTTTTTTGGCAACCAAGGCTGACAAGATTTTGTGAGAGTATTTTTTTTCCCACAATAACAGGAAATCTGTGTAAAGATTTCCTGTTACACAATACATTTTACAAACCAGTGTCTTACCTACTACTATTCCCACATGAAGAAAGATTGAAACGAAATAATTAATCATGGATCTTTAAATGTCATAGCTTAATACGTCTTCATTAAATTTCAAAAGTTACAGTTAAGTCACACACAAAGGTTACCCATAACCAGGGGCAGCTAATGTTACCGAAAAGTCCAGACCCTGTAGCACCTGAAGGTGACAGAATTTTTTAGGAGGACAGCAGGGAGAAGAGGGCCTGAAACCCAGACTAGGAAATACTGAAGTTTTCTGGCAGGTAATCAAATATGAGCATGTCCTCTTAAATTTCATCAGGGTTTGACTAAATTTAGTCAAAACATTTATTTTATTTTATTTTTTTTTTTTATGAAACGTCTAGGTTTTGGCAAGAAACACTTTAGAAAGACAACTAACTTCAAGAGAAAGTTCTGGATCAGATTTAGGTATGAACAGTGCATCCAATTCTGTACTGCCCTTGGGGCTAGTGCCTACACAGCATAAGGGTCCAAACTTATCCAGCACACTGTGTTCATACCACCAATGTTGTTTGAAGAGATCATGAGACTGTAACACCAGAGAAAGAGATTAAATAAAGGTGTATATTGACTAACATTCCCAAAGTTTAAATCATCTATCACTTGGAAAATTGCTTAAGATTCCCTCTTAGGAGATTTGTAACAATATTAAGAATCTCAGAACCATGAGCACATGTGTCTGTGCAACAGGGTTAATATCTTAAAAGGTAATAATTAATAAAGTTATTACAAAAATTTCAGACATTCCATAAATGTTGATAAAAATTGTGCTACAAACAAACGGTATCATTAATGTAGTTGTTATCTTACAACAAGAGAGCTTTTAAAAGCTAAAACATTCAAGTTTTTGGAATATTCAGTTGACATCCATATTTTTCTCACACTTTGTAATAAGGGTCAAAGCTGATACAAAATTTAAAGAAAGATCCTGTACACCTTCTTATGAGAAGTCTTTTCCAATATGACTATTTTAATATATAAAAGTAGAATCTTCTTGTTGTAAGACATCAGAACTAGAAGTTGATGCTAACTCAGAGATGACAGACATTATATTCTGTGCTTAAACGCCTTTTCTTTTCCCCTTCAGTGTCACTGTTTGCACTGTCATGGACTGTTTGGAGCTCTCAAATTTGCAGGGCAATGCACTCTGTCAATTGAACTTTACTTTATGAACTCTGCAGGAAAGAAAACAAACACAAGGCAGAAGGGCTCAATCCCCTTCATAAAGGTTAGTCTAACATTCATTCACTTAATTCATGAGGTTTCTAGCTCACAGTTTTTCAGCTTCCTAACTGCAATTCACAGTTTGTAATTTTCCAGTCATTAACTAATGACTAATAACTATGAGCAAAATTGCAGCCTAGCTGAGGATGAGAGTGCTTGTCCTTCCTCCTCATCTGGGTGCAGGCATTCCCTGTATGACACAGGGAGCCCAGAAGCCTCAGTACTCTTATTGGATCCAGTTTGAAAGCTTTTTTTTGTAAGCTGACACATCTGTGTCTCCCAGCTCGGAAGGTATGTCTACACCATTTCCCCAAGTTAGTGGATAGTGAAGAAACTGCACAACACAGGAACAATGGCTGCAGGAGACAGAAACTGCAGGTGACAGTGGCTGCATAATGACCCTCAGTCCTTCCTGGCGATCATGTCCTCTACATGTTTCTGTCATACAGATCTGATGGGGCTGCTCCCAGCATACACCGAGCCTTAGCATGGGTTGTGTTCAGCCAAAATGTGAGCAGGAACTGAATGAAGTCACATGCACCAGTTCCTTACCACTGACCAAGCAATTGCAGAAGTTTGACAGCATAAGGAACAAATTGTTAATACGGTAAATCAAAATCAAACCTGTTCCCCATAAATCCAAGCTCTTAACCATAGAGTGTAGCATTCAGTCGACTGAAACAGCAATCATTTTCTACTTTACTATTAATCATAGTACCACAATATTTATTTTTAACATGTTTTGTAATACACAAATTATTTTATTACAGTATTTTATAAATATAGGCCATTTAATGTGCAGTATGATCTTTTGTTACAACTTTTCATTTTTTTGCACAACTACCTTAGACACAATTTGCATATTGATGAAATTTTCTAAAAGCAACAATATGTCTTAGATGTCTACAAACTCACCTAGCTTAATACATTCTTACAAATGAAAAAATACAGTTTGTAAACATGCCAAACATGTAGGGGTCAAAAAAACACCCTAATTACCCTGCCTCCATATTGGTGACACCTGCAACTTGCTTGGAAAATACTCTAGCATTGGAGGATATTTTCAAAGGAAATCATTGCAAATAGCAAAATGGCGATATGTAAATGCATAAATTTTGCCATTCTTTGATGTCTGAAAATGCTAGAACACCTAACAAAACATTTTAGTCAGATTCTCTGGGTTTAGGTGAAATAGTGTCATGGGATGCAACCTGCCTGAAGGCATAAAATAAGACCTGGACTTTTTTTGCCCTCATCTGATCAGATAGCTAATTCTGGTGTTCACTGGAAAAGGAAAGAATCACAGGTAAGTGTTATGGGGGAGGACAACCTGAAAGCATTATATCTAGCCTGGTATAGTTAGTGAATTTTGTGTGGGAAAAATAAATAAATCTCACAGATGAACCACGAACACACACATCCTTGTAACATACTCAGGATGGGAAACCAGAGAGTGGTAACAACGAACAATTAGCTTTAGATATGGACAAAGTTAAAGAGATTAGCATGAGGCTTTACACTCAGCAAGGTCACTGGTGGCTTATGCCAAAAGCCTCAGCTAGAAGGCAATAAATGGTGGTGAACAGACACTCCACAGTGCAACAACATCCACATCCAGCCAACTGCCGCGCAAAGGCTGTGCAAAAGGTTGAGTCTGGAGCTCCTACACAGAGAAAACATACACTAGCAAGGACCCAAATGTGTTCACTGATTGAATGCCCTGTTTCCTGAACTCTGCAGTGCTGGTTTTAGAAGAACTCGGAGGAGTTGGTTTCTGTCAGTTTCTTTAAAACAATTACCTCTCTGTGTGTGACAGAACAGTTATCTCTAGCTACCTTCTGCATCACTCTTGCTTGGAAATTAGCCTTTACATTTTATGTCAGAGGGCAGCATGATTCTGTCCTTGCAAATTCCCTGCTCAAAAATCCCCAGAGAAAAACTGGACAAAGTATAGGACAAAATATGCTGCCTGAGCAGAACATTGGAAAGACCCAAAGTGGTATGTCTCAATTTTGTCTACAACCAATACATACGTGAAGGGTTCCTGGGTTTCAAAAGCCAATAAGAAAGCTGCTTACCCCATGTTAAATAAGTACAGTGTGGCTGAATTCCTAATCCTGAATTTCCTATTAGGCACCTATCTGTTCAGGTGTCAAAATGTACTGCTTTACTTATGAGGACTTTCCCCACACTCACACACCTTTTATCACAGTAACTTACTGGTTTTGAGAACTGACAAGGATGTCAGTTCCATCCAGACAAATCAGCTCTTCCTAACAGACTATCTTAAACACTGGGATAAATTGGACAATTTTACCCAACAAAAAATCTTGAGACTGCAAGATTCACAGGTCCAGATGGAAAATAAAAAATGACATAACCCTCTGTTGTAAGGAGCTTACCTTGTATGAAGGATTCCTGATAGTGTGCAACCTTTGTTTTAGTAATGATAATGGAACATGCAGAAAGGGTGTCATAGGTATCACTGCACAAACACAGCTGACAATTAGTATATTTTTTCCCCACTTTTTCTACCCAATATTTATTCACAGAGTACAGAATGGAATTAATGATTCATTTTTGGAGTCCAAAGATGTCACGTGGCAATTGTGACTACTTTTTTATACATTTTTCTCAAGTCTGAGTACTCAGTACTTCTGGACATATTCTATTCTCAGAAAGTGAACTTGTATTGTAACTAAACTGTGAGCAATTTCCTTTGCAATATTTCTTGCATCACTTCAATTATTAATCTCTTAAGAATTATATGGAATTATCTGATGCTTTTTTCACTTCTGCAAAAATATGCAAGAATGGTGTAAAGTATCAAAAACCAACCTGTTCAAAGGTATATCAAGATATGTTACTGTATGAAGTAAACTCATGTATCATATTAACATGAGGGGTACAACCATCAAACCTTGAGCTGTATTCCTAGAGAATTTCATAAATATCACTTTTTTTTCCTGAGATCTGATGTCAGGAGGTCAGCAGTGAGAAAGTTACCACAGGGATGACTCAATTTTGGAGATCTGAATGGCTCTAGCTACAGAAAGTTACTCTCAGCTGTATGCTAATTCCACTAAGCGTGACATTTTATCAATTATCTAAAAACATAATTTAATCACAGTTCTGTTAAGTACAAATTATTTGAAAGTAACATCTGCATGAACTGTGTTTGAAAACCAATAATGAGTGTCTACTAATTTGCTACTGTAATTAAATTGTTTTATTCTTGAAAAAGGACACCTAGATTTACCTTCATTATCGTCAACATAACTGTAATGTAATTCTGACAGTATATTAACATATATAAACAAAGTATTCTTTGCTGATAAAGACCATGCTACATAAAATGCAGACAGAATGAAAGTTTAAAGTAAAGGTATTAAGCTAACATGTCATGTACCAAAGCTCTAACTAACCAGTTGCCATGTTAGTTGCTGCAGAACGAGAATAATGCCTTCAAACTATTTTCTCTTGTGAATTTTTTCTCTTCCTATGCATAAAAGCATTGCTGAGATAGCCTTCATACAACTTACTTCAATTTGAATAAGTTAACACTGAATGATGCCCATCCCTAACAGATAAGTTTGTGGCTCATGGATTGTGGTGTATCATCACAGTTTCAGAGAGGATGACATTGTGGCCAGCAACACATAGCAGATAAGAATTTTTTATTTCCTTGGTTTGGAATAGAATACGGAAAAAACTATATCTACATAAAATTACATAGTAATAAACACATACTTATGCATAAAATTTAAGCAATAAGTTTGGTAAACACCAAGTAACAAAATAAATGTGTTCAAATAACATGAATAATACTAAGAATTAATAATAGAATCACATTATCTTTGTGGCCGGTGTTAAATCTTTTCAGCATATGGTAAGAACACACAATGGACAACAATTTATTGAAATATAATTAGTGCCTATAAAAATTCTGATATGATCTAAAGATTTGTAACACTGATGCAAAATATTACTACACACAATCAAGTGTGTAACATCTGAAGAAAGAAAAAATACATTTGTTGTGAGTAGTGGTGATCTAGCAAGGACACACCAGGTTTTTGTCTTACATTGATTTAAATCACCAATTAGCAAAAGCATTTGTAGAGCGATTGTGAAACATTCCCTGAATAAATTAACAAATCTCTTACTGAGTTTTAAAGAAACTACATGAGAATGCAAGCTCCCTATCAAAATTTTTCTTGATAATTGCAAAAAATTTCCCATTTTACTCTGTGAAGATCCCCTTTGTGTGGATTTTCATTTTGATGGAGCTCTTTGTTCCTTTGTGGTGCATCGTCATTACCCACTCCCTAAGAGCTTTCTATGAAGACCTCAGAGAATTAGGCTGTTTCTGAGGTTCTCTCAACTTGTAACATCACTATATACTGGGGTAAATACACAGAAATTTAATATTTGCTATTACTGATACTACTTATCAAATCATCTTGGAGTTATTGACAGAACTGTACATCTTACTTCTACCTGCTTACAATGACATAAGATAACAATTGTATCAGCTGGAGAAGTTCTAATCCTCATTGCATTTCTTGGACTGTAAGAATGACTACCTGAAAGCCTAAATGAAACTTAAAGTTTTCCCAATTTATTCTTTCTGAATTTAAGGGATACTTCTTTGAATGGCAAATTCTTTTTTTCTTCTTTGGGTCACTAAAAAAAAGAGAGAAAAATCCTTAATTTCTCTTCCATATTGTTTTCTTGTTATCTCAGAAGAAAACTGATTTCTATTCTCTTATGGGGCTTGTGCATTAACTGCTGATTCCTTACAGTATCTAGCTTGCATTTCATCTTTAATTTGCCGCTTGAATGCTGACTTAAAAAGTGATTTGAGTGGATTTAAGTTCCTACTAAGGATGAATGAATTTCAGAAGCACTCGGGTCTTGTTCCTTCCTTGATCTCCCTTATACGATTTTGTGCAGTCCTTTCTGCAGTTCTTTAAAATCACTTCAGGTGACAAACACACCCTGTGGGTTTGTTCTCTGTGTATAAGCAATAAATTCCCAATATTTTTTGTGTTCTTTTGGTTAAACAAATATTCTAATGAAGCTAAATTTCTAGTAAGTTAACTTTTCATTTAAAAGTCTTATCAATCCACATTAAAAAATGCACATGACCAAAATGTTTATGAATGATTCAATGTTCTGAAATGTTAATAATCAAGCGCATAAAGTGAAAAAACCCATTTTTGATAAACCTGGATCTTCTGAAAAGCACTTTCTCATGGAGGTAGAGAGAAGGGAATGATCTACTGCTACAATGAAGTCTCCTTGACTTTGTTTTTATTTGCTATTATGAGGCAACCCTTAAGTTACAGTTCCCTGACAATACTGAATATATATGAGAAAATGCTCTTTTTTTCCGTAGGAGTTGTTGTTCTTGCTGCACCAAAGCAATTGTTTAGAGGAATTGAGGTAACTTATGAATAGAATGACAAGGCAGATTATTATGAATGTTAGCAACACAGCAATCAGCTGGCACTTTACTTCGTGAAATCATTGACCAAATTCAGTGACAATACACCACTGGAAAGGACTATGTAAAATCAGTGTTAAATCAAACAATTGTCAGTGTAAAACTAGATTAACAGAGAATTGTATCCAGTTTTAACTAGTATTCCAGCATATTTAATATATTTTTTCTAATTTTTTTTTCTGCAAAAACATAGGAAGTATCTTTTCTTTGAGGAAAAGAGAAGGATTTGTTGCTGATGTATTTCATACCAGTCAACTGAATTGATATATTAAGCATCCATTAGAGGAGATAAGGAATCTGTGATACATGATCCATCAGTATACACAAACAAATATAAATAGATGCACATATATTTTTAGGTTTCTTTCTATTCTTACACTGTCCCAAACTGTTGTCTTGTGACTGTATATAAAAAACCCCCAATGATCTAGAGAAAAGGCAGGCAGGTTTATAGATTCCTTCTGTTTAATTCATGACTCATCAGCAGATCCAAGATACCACACAGGGTTCCTTCAAAATGTGCACAAAATAATTAACAGTATAATGTTCACTAATTACTGTCCTGCTACTGACAATTGGCATTAATTCCTAAACTGCACTTGCATTACTCCAAGTTAAGTAAGTAACCCCATCAGTCAGCTTCTAGTTTTTACCAGATTCTGGCCAAATAATTGAAGATTTAAAAAACTTATGTTCCTATGTTTGAAATAATTTCCCTAAACCTTGTTTATTTTTTATAAAGATAATATGTTTTCATTAAAATGTCAGGTACTTTGCAGGCTGGAAGTAAGAGCCAAGCAAGTTGGAATTCTAGAATTTGCTTTTCCTGGTACTGTAATAGCTTCCCTTTGAGTACTTTTTTATCATTATAAGTTATTAATGTTTTATAAACTTTCAGATTAGCTTTTGGTCTCTTGTGAGTAAAAAAAAAAGGAACCTTATTTATTTTGCAAAGACAGTCTTACTTGATCATGTATATCTGGCTTGAAAAGAAGCTGGATCACAGAAAAAGTAATCAACTACTTCTATATGAGCTACCTGGTTTAACTGAGTCAATAGAGTTGAAGTGCCGATTGTTGGAGAAATTAATTTTTATTACCCTTGTGATACATTTTAGAAAAACGTCCCTATTGCCAGTTCACTTTTAGGTGCAAACTTGCACACTGAAAAGCCTGTTCTAGGGGTTGTGTGTTTGTTGGGATTTTGCCTAGACTTACATCAATTTTCAGAAGAGCTCTCTAGGAACTGTTACACACTTACAATATTTTATTGAAGGAATACCTTACAGTTGCCGAACGCCTCACTGAAGTCTGATCTTTGCTCCCTTCCCCTGCCCTCTTCTCCCCCACTTTGCAGCCTTTCTGCTGTCTCTTTTGGAAGTTCAGGACTGACAACAGCTAGAATTTAATTTCAGGTAGATATGACTGCAAAGTCCATTTCAAGTCCCGAGAAGCAAGAGGACAAATATGGGGTATATGATGTTAAAATGGACACTAGTCATGTCCTAGAAGAACTAAGGTTAATGTTTTAGTTTTAGATGAACTAAAGCTAATGTTTTACTACACTTAATTCTCAGCACTCTCATTAAAACACGTTGGAGGAAAAAGTAAGGTTATACTTAAAATTGTGTAATCACTATTACAACCAATGCTGGTACAATAGATGCAACTTTTTTTTATTCTAAGTCAGTTTTCTGAAGTTTTTGTGGTTGTTCTTCGGCACTGCTGGTAGAAGAAACAAGGGCATGTATGAATTTAGGCTTATATAACACAATTTTATGTTATTAGAAGTAAATATACTGATGAATGAAGATACGCCAAAATATTGCGAACGAATTTCATTCAGACCTTTAGAAGTCCATTCAGCTTCTTCCAACCCAATGATCTGCTGCACCTTGCAGAAGTTGTCTTTCAGTAACAGAAACACGTGTGCCATTTAACCTCTCAGCTTTACAGTAATAAAATCTATAAAATATATTTTAAGAAATTTATTTTTGAAAAAAAGCTACAAAAAATACGGGTCATCTCTTGGTACAAATGATGCTAAGTCACTGTAGTGGTTTTGTTCACTCATTTGCCTCTGTGAGATGTAGGTTAGGAGAAATGCAAAGCAGGCCCAAAACTTTAAAGTATATGAAGAAAAAACTTTATTAACAGGATTAAAAGGAAAAGGAAATAATAAGAAATTAAAGCAAAACCTCCTTTTCCTCCATGTACCTCTCCCTTTTACCCAACTGGCACAAGGGATAACAAAACATGATTTTGGTCAGTGTTTGCAGTTCTTATAAGTCTCTCCAATATTTGAGGAAAAAGATGTTTCTTCTGCTTATCATGGTTTCCAAACTGCCACTAGCAACAGACCTGCCTGGATTTTCTGCTGCTGTGTCAAGGTATCTCTCCCATGAAAAAAACTCAGTCTCTTACAGCTCCTCACAAGCTCCTAGGTGACGTGGCATAGTCACCTTTCTTTTTCTGCAGGCTGCACATGTCTTTTTAAAGAGCAAGAACAGTTTGTGATATTAGAGTCCTGCAGAAAGCAAGTTTAAGCTTTCGTGCTAAGGCAGGACTTCGCCCTCTTTTCCCACTGCCATCTTTGCTTTGTCCTCCATGACTTGCTTTCTCTTTCTCTCTGACTCTGATGCCGCCATGTTGGAAAGTTAGTTTCGTCGGGCTTTATGTTGGAGAAAAGCCTCTTTTCTCTTTATGCTGCTGCTGCTTGGTGTCTTCCTCAGTTTCGATGTAAGCTGTGTTGGTTGCAGAAAGCTGTATCAGCTCCCGTCAGGTCTGCGCAGGGCCACGTGAAGGGGGGAGGAGAGCCAGCCAGTTTTTAGAACTCACACCAGGGTGGTCTCGGCTCTGCAGCAGCTCACGGTTGTTTCTTTCTGCCCGCGGCTCTGAGGGCGTTCTCCCGCTGTGTCCCGGGGAGATTGTGCCCGGAGGCGGGGGGAAGGAAGGACAGGCCCCACGGCCTGGCCTGGCCACCCCTCAGCTGGGGAAGCTCCCGCACCTCCACAGGTTTAAACATGCGAAATCAGAAAAAGCACAGAATTGGCCCAAAAGCCCATCGGTCAACTCAGCTGCAACCCACCACAGTCATGAAGCGGGAAATTATCAGGCATCGGTGAAGGAATGTAGCAGAAGCAAAGAACGAATCAACACTTGGTGAAATCAGTCTGACTACAAATAAGTAACAATATATATCTATTTGTCTTCAGATGTTACTTCTATTCAGGAGGGTGGAACGAAAGAGGAACCGCAGTTCTGGTTGCAAATTTAGTCTCATGTAAATATTCCCACTTGGTAAATTCCCGAAGAATGGAATTAAAAAGTTACCATTTTTTACTGGTGTTAAACAACTCTTTATTTTATTATTTGTATCAAAGAATTTATAGCAATTACCCATATTCATTTATTTATTTACCATATTGAAATATTGAAATTATTGACATTGAAATTATTTTTTATTCCCTTTGTTGTAGTTAATTTCAGTTAAGATAGTATTTCAAAAACTATTTTGAAAACTATTTTATCTCTGCGTCAGGATCACTTGTTTTTTAAATCTGGCCTAACACAGTCCAGCTGAAAAACTTCAATTCAACACAAAAATTTTGAAATCTCAGTTTTAGAAAGAAAACATTTTAGATTAAAATTTAAGTGCAATTTTTTCTTCAATATTTAATAATTTCTTTAGCTAGAGGAAAAGGAATTGCATACATTTATAAAAGGTTGTAACCATAATTTAATAAGTCCAAACGGAGGAAGGAAGGAGTTTTGTTGCTATTCATCTTTTAATCAGCTCCACAGTGAGGGATGTCTTGTCCAGCTAAAAGAGAACTCTGAAATCAAGCTCTACAGACAGGCCATTCTGCAAGATCATCATCTCAAGGCCAGAGGAACGTGGCATCAGAACAAAGCTGCTTTTTTGTTATCACTTACACAGACCTATCCTACCACATGGAAGACAAGTACAAATACCATCTTCTCAAAGCTGAATCAGTGATCTATGAAATATCTGAAAAATAGAGGATATAACCCTCTCTGTCTCTACATCCAAGCGGACCCTGTGATTAACCTTATAAATATGTGTACTTTTGAAGTAGCAGAAATTAAGACTGTTAATTATTTTTAGATTTTTCCAGTTTTGTTGACTAAATCATATACTACATCTGACATAAATTCCAAGGCTAATTCTTCTTGCCTATAGAGTTTCATTTTAAGCAGATAAAAGTTTTACAAAATCTCTCAAAATCGAATGCTTTTTGACATGAACAACCTGCAGACTCAAAGTTAGGAATCATGCTCAGGAAACATTAAAACAGTATTGGTATTATATTATACCTACATCACACGTAGGTAAAGGCAAGATATTATTAAAATAATTAGCAGCACAGAGAGGGATATATTTTCCTCCATTTCAAAGCAAGTAATAGAGTGTCCATATGAAAGAAGAAGTCAGGTTAGGACAAAGCAGAGCAGAAAGTTCTCCTCAAAATGTGTGGTAAAGCTAAGGAACTCCTTACAGGAGAAAGATGCAAATGCTAAAATTTAACAACAGTAAAAGGGGAGATAGGTAATCTGTTAAAAATAAGAAAGCCAGTAGAACCTCGATGTGTAATTGGACTCTGTAAGAGTACTGGGGATAAAAATCATTTATGTTCATCCTGTTTCACTATACTGTGTTAGGCATCACTTCGCTATCAGAAACAGGTTAGATGGACCATTACAGTGATGCATTATGTTTACCACTAAATTTTTAACAAGCTACTGAACCCAAAACATCACCATCTTGGAGAACTCTCACCTATCTAAATATTAAACCTAATTGTCCACTGTGGATTAGGCTATATCTGAAAAATTGCAGGCTTATTTTCTCTCCATCTAAAGTTCTTTTTGCCTTAGAGATCTTTTAATACAACAGATAAGTCAGTCCTTAGCTTTAATTTGTTTAGGTCTCAGACCAATAAAAAAAATATGAGGATTAATAGAAGAGGAAGAAAAAAATCTTTTCTACTAATCATAACCACTGAGATCATAATCTACTAATCATCATATCATCAGCCCTGAGACGGGCGACACTTGAAGGTTCTAGGCAGTGCATGTTCATAACCTTTGTCTTCTCCAGTTTCATTATTCCCAACTTCATTGGATTGGATACAGAGATCTTGCTAACAATGACCTGAAGAATGAATGTTTTAAAGCAATTTTTAATAAAGTTTGCAGATGACATGAAATTAATCCTCTCTTGCCCATTTTGAGGTCTTTCTCAGCCCAAATTTTCCTGTGTTCTGATGGTCCTTCTCTTCTTCTTTCAGTCCCATTGCTCCTTGAAATTGGATGAAATAAAAAAAACCCAAAAAACAAAAAACAATATCATAATGTCACATTTCAGTAAAATAATTATAATTTTCAAGTTTGTTTATCAGAAATCATCTACATTTCTGCAAACAGTATCTGACTCCTACAAACACTATCTAACAAGTTACTGTATTTTAGTAACTTGTGATAAACCAAACACAAACTTTATAATAAATATATGCTTAATTTAATAACAATATAAGGGCTCATTTTATGCTAGTCAGAAATCTCATCTGGAAAAAGAAAAGAAAAGTTTTCAAATTATTTCAGTATTAAAATAATTTATAAATGTATGTATACATATATATATCAGAGTAAAAAGGTTTCTTGAGCATTAGTATTGAGACTTTGTATCAGTTACATGCTATAATCATCAGTTTGTGCAGGTAAGGTCACTAACCTGTTACTTTTGATAGTGGGTAGCTATATACTTGCATTCTAGACTTTCATGTTGTTTTCTTGTCTTTCATCTGCTAAAACGAATGATAAAAGGACAGGGCATTATTTTCATAACTCTGTGAAGCACATTGGTACTGACTTTCCATAAAAATCATATTCTGCATTCACACACCTCATGCAAAGATAACTCAGATTCTAAGTCTGTGGAAATAAAAGTGCTCTGGCACTGCTGTCTATCAATGGGCTTTTCTACTCTCTGGAGATCTAATTAGACTTGCAGTGTTTTATGCAGCGTTCCTTCGGGGGTGGGAGCTACACAGCATCTTCTGCTTATGCTACTGGTGTCACTGCTCTTCTGTTCAGAAACGGTTTTGTTATAAGTAGGATTACCTCTCCCTCTATAAAACAAATTTTCATTACTTTTATTAGTTTATATGAGCTGATGCAACTATGTTTTTTAATGCATAGTATACTGATGGTTTAATACCTCTGTGTATATTAGAAAGACACCAGAGAAAAGGACAGAGAAGGAAAACATCAGTTTTTAAAATATCTCTCAAGGTACAAAAAAATTTCCACCTATCACTAAGGAATTAGATGGAAAATTAGATGTAAACAATTTTTCAAGCGGCAAACCTTTTTTTTGCTTTTTTTCCTTTCCTGTTCAAAGTCTTACATGTATTAAGTATAACATTTGGTCATGCTATCTAGGTTTCTGAAATGCACAAAACATGATCAAGTGACAAAATAAAATTTGCTTTCAACTTATAGATACCTTGTTCACAGCTTTGTGATGTACAACAAAAGAAACAAAAAAAGACATCAATCAAGAAGGAGGAGAGGAAAAGGAATGTATGGGCTCTGTAGCAGTAAAACTGAGAAACTTGTTTTGTCTGAGAAAAATCAATTCAATGGGAAGAACACAAGAGATATCTCCAGCTTTTTAAGCTGTCTTAAAAAGGGCATAGACCCAGTCTTTTTGACCTCTTATGACCTCTCCTTCTGTATACTTTGATGGCTGTGTAGCCACAACACAGAGACAAAAAGCAAAAAACTACTTTAGTGACAATTTTTTGTGGTTCTGTAGGCAGAATCTAAGCATAATTGAGACCCTATGTACTTTCGATATTATGACTAATTAAAGAAAAATGAAAACCAGTAAGCAAACTCATCTTTCTTCATTTTTCCCTTTCTTCCCCAGAAGGCTGCAGCATTGGCATTGCGTTTTCCAGTGCATGAAGGACACCTCTTCGAGGACGACAGAGCTTCGCACAGCCTTTAATAACTTCTAGGGAGGCCTTGTTCAACATGCTCCTAGGTGAGTTTCATAAGAACCAGCTGAGCCTTAGCAAAAAAGTCTGATACCTTTATGGACTTCACATGATATGTAGTTTGAAAGTTAATGAAGTAGCTTCAAAAAGGGGCAAAAACACCTTGCTTAAATCTGATAGTGGTCTGGTTTAAGAAACAAGTGATTTCTCACTTCTAGTATCATTACTTCTTGCTAATGCCAGATTTCTCAAATTAAAATATGATATTCTGTGCTGTAAGAAAGACAATGGGCAATTTGGAACCAAGATTGTTCTATTCCAGTATCACTAATCATAGGCTGCAACACTTACACAGCTTTTGCAACTGTCTTTTTGACACTAAGCAGAGGGTTTTGCATCCAATTGGGAATTCCGTAACCTTGGAATTTGCAGACACACTAAAAAAAATGTACCTGATTATACAATGAGCAACAGTGGGAGTCCAGATTAATAAGAAGACCTAAACAGAAACTCAATAGACGGAATCCTGAGATAACATATTTCTCCAGGAGCTGCAGAGTGCTACACATTTTACAACATTTCTGTGAAATTTCTGAAGTTCAATCGCACAATGAATATGCTTTATATTAACATCCTAAAAATTTTAGAACAAGACTACAATTTCTTTCTGTTTCCCCTCTTTTTTTTTTTTTTTAATATTTCTCTCTGGAGCAAACATCAGGCCTTCTATGATAATAGAATGAGGAAAAGAGGGAGAAGAGTTTTAAAATATGTGAACAGAACTGACCACTGGATGTCAAACAATTTTTAATAAGTTGCTTTGTATTTCCATACCTCAAAATAAGATGCTATTTGTTGGGGTTTTTTCTAAAATAGAGGAGGAAGAGATTTTTTTGGTTTGTTTATTTATTCTATAATGGCCCTTGATTGATCAACAACATATGCACCCATCAATTTTTATATTTAGCACACTGGTACAGACTAAACATTTCTGCGTCTTATCTGATCAAATCAGAAAGGGAGAACAGCAGAGCAGCAAGCAAAAGTCATTAAAAAACTCAGAGGTGGTAAAAATGAGGAACTGGGCAGTAATTAGCTATACACAATTTAAAGCACAGAAGTACTCGATCATGACATCATTTCACACATTTTCGACCTTTTGTCCAATTACAGTATCGTGGTTGCTTAAACCATGATATCTGGTGTAGCATAATAAGCTTGAAAGCTGCTGACCTTTCCCTTAGAGCATACCCTTCTCCTCCTGCTTGCTTACTCACCACATTCCTCATGCTTAAAACAGAAATTCATCTTTACTGTGAACACCAAGTCCAAAAGTGTGTTATTATGAAACCACTGCAGGCAGCTAACAAACAAATTCTTGTTAGGTTGGCCCCTCAGAAAATCTATCTGTAGCTAATTAAACTGTATGAAAAAACAACAAGATACATGTGCTCTTAAATTCACCAATTAGAAACCTTCAAATCATGTAATAAACAATCTTGCTTTTCTATAGAAAGGTCACTGCAAGCAGCAAGAGATGTTTGGCAGAAAGAACTTTGACCACAGTTCTCAAGATCTATTCTAGGAATGGCAAAACAAGCTTAAGGCATAACATATTTCAAACACTGCAGGTACTGGTGTTTGTCATTTTATGATGTGTTTTGTGCCCCTGCTGCCAAAACTATTTCATGCAAAACAAATATAAATTCTCTTGTGCTGGTTAAATCATTGTGAGAAAAGTATGGATCTTTTCAAAAGCACGTAAAGGAAAATAACAATATTAAGACAAACAAGTGTAGGTCGGTAGGTGTACTGACATCTTGTCAGGCTCAGTTCAGATCCTGTGTTGACTAATAAGTATCTGCCTACAGTTATTTAGCCTGAACACAAGAATTCTGGTTGCTGCTAGCGCTGTTCTTCCTCTAAAATACTTCAAACAGGAAAATATCTGTTGTCTCTATGGCAAATAATCCAATTATTTATGAGTCCTAGAAAAGGTCACAGAAATAATTTTTCCTCAATCTTATTTTCCCACTTTTTCTTTCTCTCTTTCCTCTCTAGCACTTAAGTGGAGAGACTATTGCCAACATTTCTGAAACAGGATAGCAGGCTTACTTTTATGTACACCTACAGGGACTTTATTGCAGGCAGCCGAAGTCGAAACCAGGAAGAAAAATAGTCACTTTGAACAATATTTCTTATTTGACACAACACTGCTTATTAGGCAAAGGTGTTCCCTAATTAATAAGACAGACAAGAGTGGAGTATATGCTTCTAGTTTTTTGTATTCTAGACCCATGTGTGTTTTTCCCTTAAAACATGTTGTTCTACCCCTGTTGATATCAAAAGCATACTACAGCTCATTTAGTCAAAATACAACTGGAATTATTATATAATCATAAAAAACATGACAGTACCCAAAAAAAGAAACAGTCAAATTAAATTGTGTAAGGTGGAACTCAAATTCTGATACCTTAATTAATGTTATGTCTACTTGAGCAAGTAAAAGACACTGCTGTGAACTGCAGTGCATTAAAGGCACTCCTGGAGCAATGCATTTTCTTCCTTGAGACCATCAACTTTGAAAATTACCTAAGATGCAGAGTTTCTTAACTGGAACAGTGGTGAGATGTGCTTGAAAAGGCGCTCCTGATCCCAATTGAGATATTAATAAAGACAAAATTTTAAATAGTCTGCAATTCTAACGTCTCCCACCAATTTTAGATAGCTATATTTTGAATGTGGGAAAGAATTTAACCATTTACTGTGTAGAAAGCAAAAGATTTTTTCCTTTCCAAGTAGCTAAATGGAATTAATTTTGTAGGAATTTGCTCATTATGTTAAGACCCTCAATATCTAATCATTTGCATATATTTTAGTGCCATCAAAATAAAGAAAAAATAAATCATACAGAGGATACATTGTGCTGGAGTTTGACACATGTCTGTTATGAGCTTGAGAGCAGAGTTCAAACTAGGCTATCCACTTAGGGAAAAACAGAATGAAATTGACATGATCTCAATAAGAAAAAGAGGGCAGAAATGACAGAAATTACTTGAAACTTTCACCTCTATTCCACTCATCTTCACTTCCACTGCAGAAACTACCCCAAAAGCAAGTTACAGAGGAGGTGATATGGATATCTGTCACTAAGGTGTACCTTAAAAAAGGGATGAAATTGACCTTAATGTTCTGGGACAGTGACTACAGTCCCACAGAGGAGTTGTAGTAGCCCATACATTTTTTTCTCCATCTACTGCCCTTGACTCTGTGCACATTGTAACATCTCATTCTAACTCTGAATACCATTACTTTGCATCTGCCTCAGCTAACAGACTGAAGAAATCTCAGCAAATTCAATGCTAGCAAAATCAAGAATATGAAATATAAAAAATTGCTGTCTCCATGATACAAAATCTTTTCATTTCTGAAGCTCACAGAGGAATATAACTCATGAATCTTTAAATTTTTTATAACTGTCCTTGCTGATATTTTCCCAAGTGCAATCATGACATCAAAATAAAATCGTTTAAATGACCTCAAAATAATGTAAATGTGATATGATTTTAAAGTGTCTTACAATTTTTTTCTGCTGAATGAATTGTCATTTTTACTAATATTTTGATACAAGTAGCACAGCTGACAATAACAAATTGGATCAGAACCTTATGCACAATTTATATTAAACATTTGCTGATTAGGTCAGCTTAAAAAAATATATAAATCAATTCAAATATAGTATAGATGGTGCAAATAAGAGTTCCCAAATCTTTTTCACAATTGGTCAATTATAGCTCTTTCTATTATCTTAAAATAGCAAGTTTTCATTCTCCAAATGATTGTCCAACATCCTACTAAGGTGGAAAGGAAGATTATTTTTCAGCAAATAATAATATAACTGAAATGACATATCAAGGGCATGAGTAAAAATACCACTAACCAGATTGAAACTTGATATAATTAAGTACTTTACTAAATTATTTGCTTTCTAAACAATTATTGCAAACAAAGCATCGTGTTGAGTGGATTTTCTTACATAGCATTCCCCAAAACATAGAAGGGGTTTACAATTAATATCAAGCCTTAACTCTATCTGCAAAGTTGCAAACAAACTAGTTGATGTATGATATTCATAAACAGTTAGATCCAAGAAGTGGTACTAAAATAATTATTAAATTGGCTAAAAACTGAATGACATAACCAAAAAATTGCATCTCACGCATATGCACATTACCAACAGCCTGCATTTTTTGTTCCTTTTAAATGGGGAGAGATGGTAAGAAAAGTGTGGGTTCATAGTGTGGGCTCTATCCTTTGGGATTTATTTAAAGCAGGTATGGTTAAGTAAGGCACAGGTTATTCAAAAGCTAAGTTGTCTTCAGAGTGTGGCACTGGAGTAGCACCTTTATTTGAGTTTAATTATATTACGTTAAAGGAGAGTGGTAGAAGAGTCCAGCTGATTGAATTTAGGAGAAGTTATTACATAGTTAAACTACCACTCATTACTTTTTAAGTTTACTATCATGTTAACAAACAGAAAAAGCAGATATTATTTCATAGAAATTAAGGTGGGCTTTAGCTTTACTTGATGTAAGTTACATGTGATACAAATATCCTAGTTTTGGACGGCATGGAGTTAATTTTCTTCTGAATATCTGGTACAGTACTGTGGTTTGGATTCAGCATGAGAATACTGAATGTTGTTTGTTGATGTTTTGATTACTGATGTTTTGGTTATTGGTAACTAATGCTAGCACTAAGCCAAGATTTTTTTCTGTTTCTGTGCTCTGGCAGCCATCAGGTGCACAAGAAGGTAGAAGAGAGCTCATCCTTGACAGATGGCCCAAACTGGTCAATGGGATATTCTGTACCACAGGACATCCTGCCTGGTACATAAACTCAAGGAAGTTGGCTGGGAGCTGCTGTTCACTGCTGGGAGACAGGCCAGGCATCAATCAGCAGGAGGTGAGCAGCTGAGCCGTACATCACTTCTCTTTCTTGGGTTTTATTGATCTTTCTGCTTTTTATTACAGGTAGGCATATTGGTAGTAGTAGGACTTTTATTTTGACTAGTTTGTTTCATTTTGTTTAAAACAGTAAACTGTTGCTATCTCAACCCATGAAGTTTACCTTTCCTTTCCAACTCTGCTGCATTGGATGATAGTGGGAGTGAGTACTTAGCTGCCAGCTAGGGTTAAACCATTACATCCATATACATACACACACATTTAAGAAAACTAATGCAATGTACTGTCACAAGAAATCCTATTTCAAATAAAAACAGATTCTTCTTGAAGATTTGTTAATAACAAATCGATATCCTAAAGTTTTGTTGTTTGTTTCTTGAGGTTTTTTTCCAAATTAATGAGCAGGTGAGACTATTACTAGACCAAACTTCAGTATCATTTAAAGTACAGGTGTTCCAGCATCACTATCACTGTATATAAAGTAACAATTCTTGTTCCAAAGAATGAAGCAAAGAACACCTGTGCCAGTCAGAAAATGAAACTTGTACCTTCCTACTTTTTAAGTGCCGTCCAAATCACTATCAAAACTGGTCTAGCTGTTGCAGGTTTAGGCTCACCTGTCCATGAACAAAACCAGAGTAGCTTAGACTCAGGCTTGCTTTGTACACATTGCAAATATTAAAGCATTCATTGTCTACATTATAACTGATAAATACTCAGTACTCAAACTAAGAGTTTACCCACATATTGATTTATTCAATGCTGGACAACATATGAACCTACCATATTTTTCTAGAAGCATCACTATATTGGAGTAATTCAGTGTAATGACTCAAATCCAAACAATATCTATTATTTAATATCAGACAAAAATATATGGTTCTACAGCTACTAGACATGGATCAGTTTGAATTATATCAAATCCACTGTGATGTAAAACAATAAATGAAAAATAGACTGCTAATCATTATTTGGGCAATGACATTTCAGAGACATATAAGACAAAATGTTCAAAGTCATCATGCATGAAGAAATTCCAGTATTTCTCATGTACAGTGTCTTAAGTTTAGAAGACTTGGGGTTTTTTAAAGAGAAAACAATATACACAATCCAAAGTTATTCTAAAATTCCTCTATTTAATTATGGTTATAGTTCATCTTGTAAAATAATAGTGAGTTTTTGGGTAGTGACTGAGTAGAGAGAACTAGTGAATACTTGATTTTCTTTTTGGAATTCTGCTGTGCAGTTTTGACAATACCTTAAGTCTTCTGGCCTACCCTGCATGCAAAGCAAGGGCCACTCCAATCAATGCTAAATATCTTCCCATTTCAATCCAGAGTAAAAAAGCTGTTATTTTTCCTCATACAAGAATTGGTTTTCAAAATTTGGCTTGGAAAAAGCTGCAAATCCATACATAGAATTTCCATGCATACAGTAAGTCAATACTTAAACTACATGAACACCAGCCTCTCCCACTCACTGACATTTTGCCTACTCAAATGTCTCCTCATTTCACAAGCTTTGGGAGATGCATCTCAGCCATCTACTGTTGTGGAAAATTCCTTATAAGTTAAACAACTTTATATAATATAATATANCAAGTCCAATTATCTCTCCACATATTCACTCTTTCATTTCAACTTTGGTTCCTAAACCCATTTATTTACTATTCTCTTTGTTTTATTGCTCTAGTATGTTTAATTAAATCACAAATATGTAAGTGATATACTTCGTAAAAAGGTGATTTTTGGTCTATAAATTTATAAATTTTAATCTGTATTACTTAAGAAATGTTAGCAGTGATTTATACTGTAATATAAAAGAGAAACAAAAATAAAAGATAAAAATTAACTAAGGACTGGGAAGTAGATTTAAACAACTATCTGCAACAAAAGTGAAGGGCAGAGTAGATGCATATGCTTATCATAAGTCCTAATAAACTTGTGTTACACATTTTTTCTTATTTATTTTCATATAAACTTTGTATTTCCTCCATTTTAAAAACATTAGAAAAACCTTTTACTAGACCTTTTTTGTAGTTCACTCCATTATGTTTATCGTTAGCTTTCTTTTCTTTTTATTTTTTATGAAGTTACTACATAAATTACCACAATTTCATTTTAATGTTGCTTTTCAGGCATATTCTACAGAAAGTATACTCACATTTTTTTCTGAAAATGACGTGCCAAGAAAGAGTACATAAATGATGCCAAGGAAAACACATGTTCAGTAGTCAGATTCTAAAATGTCTTATTGATTACATGAACTTAACTATCTTAAGTAGCTCACATGGAAAAGCGTGACCTTAATGATGCAGTAATCAAAATGTTATAATAATAATATATTGCAGTCCTTAAATTATTTTGATAGTAAATTTAATGATTATGCAGTGAGATTTGATTAGATTGATACATAGACAAATGTAAAACTTTTCAAAGTTTGTACTTAATAATGTGTTTACAAACACAGGCAAATTGCTCAGTGGAGTATCAGCTAAGTTAAAAGGAGTCCTGATTTGAATTAGAGACTTAAACATTTATTATTATGCTACTCAATTACTGTGCCTTACTGAAAAGAAATGCATCAACATATTTATCTAATAAATGGAATGAGCCTTCCACTTAACCTGATAGCAATTATTTTTGAAATTTATACTCTTCCGTCACAAGATACCAATTCCAGGAAATTAATAGACCATCTACTTCTGGCTGGTTTATGTAAAACTGTTAGGAACTGGCACTGCTGCAGCCAACAGGCACTGCATTGATTGGCTTTGACAGGTGCTACTTGTGGATGAAATGGGGAAAATTAACTCAAGGACTCAATGAGGAACTTGTTATATTATGCAGTGTGACTGTTCTTATTTGTCTTTTGTATTTTCCTTTTAGATTATTTTAAAATTATAGAAATACATTGTATCTACTGGCAAACTGCCAAGTCCTTTTTTTTCATTAAGCAAGACATATCTATTTCCTTACCTCTCTGAGTCTTGTCACAAATTTATTTTCTGCTATGTGTTTCTGTAACAAAAACTTCATAAATATGGCTTTTTATAACTATTTTCAACTTCTTGTTGAATCTTTTCATGGTGAAAAAGATATAAAGCTGGAATTATGTTTGCATTTCTTCTATGCAGTACCTTCTATATGTGAAAATGAATGGAATGTTTTATTTTTGGAAAATGCCAGAGTGGAATAGCAGGCAGATAGCCTTCAGATTGGCTATATGCTTTCCAGTAATAGATAAATAGATGATGGTTTTTCATCTCATTGGCACATAAATTCTAGCTTTGAATGCTTTTGAAAAAAGTATCGAAGCAAAGTTAAACAATTTTGACTGATCCTGTAGTTTTGTGGCACTTTTTGTAATTTGATACCATCAGGAACTTAAATATCCTTGCCTAAGCTGATCATCAAGAACCCATGTGACAGCATATATCATGTTGGCATTAAAATTACATTTTATAAATAAATCACTTTGTGGAGCATGTGCTTTCTTTTACTTCCTAGTCACATGATATGGTGGTTTTATATATAAAGACCTTTTAATTTTTGTATCAATGAGGTGGTATAGACAAGGAAGTGTGGCATTATTGGCTTCATATTATTTTCACGTTCACATTTAAGTCTTATGTATGTAGTGGAATGGGAAAACATTTTGTTTTAACTTGTCTGTGTCTGCCTCAGATATGGTAATACATTTCAGAATCTCAGAGCACTTAGTGGAGTCAACACTTCACAAAAACTTTTGTGTGTAGGAAAAACATGTTTTGCTACTTTTTTTTTATTACTTTAAGGAAAAAACCTGTTAATATTCATTTAACTCGGAGGGGCAAGGAATTCAGGACAAGCTATGTACTTGGAAATAACATATTTCACTAGAATAATTTGGTATAGTTGAAATTTTTTTTCTGCCATTCCTTCTTCAGATCTGAAATAGAATCTTCAAACTTTCAAGTCCAATAGAAGTAAAGGTCAAGGATGTAGGAGTTAAGTTAAAGATGGAGCAAATAAATGTCTGCTGGTAGTTTGTGCTACCAAATGTGCAAAAAAGGGAGTGACAAGAAACTTGATTATCTTGCAGGCAACAGACAGAAACACATAGTTCAGAACACTTGGAATAAAATGGATTGTGTGGAGGGAAAAGGTGGGGAACATTAATATGCAATAAAAGCAAATATGAAAAGAATTTACTGTCTCATAAAATATCATTAAAGTGCCACAAAAATAATAATGTCTGCTGCACACATAGATCAAACCCTTGCGAAATAAGCAACAAAGACTTATTACATTTTGACACTGTAATACTGTGCTCTTTCTAGCAGCTGAAAACTGCTACAGTTTTAAGTGTAATGAAACTTTCTTAAGTCCAACAGCAATAAAATGAGACTCAAAGGTGATGATCCCACAAACAGAAAAGCACAAGCCTTCCTATTAACTGCCAAATGTACTTCACACATATGTAGGTAAGGATGTAGCTCCCACAGGACCTATCTTCTAGGCCTGAGATTATTTACTGATGCAATTCAGCAAGCACTTTCTTCTTTTTCGTTGTGTTTAGTTCTGGGCCCCTCTCTACAAGACAGACAAGCACAGGAGTGAGTCCAGAGAAGTGCAGTGGAGCAGGTGAAGGATCTGGGTCTGGAGCACAGGTCCTGTGAAGGGTTGCTGAGGAAGCTCCTTTAGTGCAGTCTGGAGAAAAGGAGTCTCAGAGGAGTGTCTACCACTTCCAAATGAAATTGTAGCAAAGTGGGGGAAATCTCTTCTCCTAGGTGAGACATGACACTTCTCCCAATGACATGATGAGAGAAAATGTCCTTAAGTTATGTCAGAGGAGGTTTATATTGGATATTAGGAAAAAAAATTCCTAAGATAGGCTTGTCAGGCATTGTAACAAGCAGTTCAGGAAAGTAGCTGAGTCATCATCCCTGGAGATATTTAAAAGATTTGTGAGTGTGGTACTGAGGGACAAGGTGTGTAGTGAACTTGACAGTGTTAGGTTTATAGTTACACTTTATTAAAAGTCTTTTCCAGCCTAAATGATTCTACGATTCTGCTTTGACACTGAAGTAGTCTTGAAAATAGGCGGGCTACAAGATTTGTTTCACACCTGTTTTACTTTCAGATAAGTACTCCAAGAAGAAAAATGTATCTTAGTACTATTTATGTCGGTCGTCATGTGTTATAAGCTCTAAGCATATTGCATGTTTTAATGTGGTCCATAGAAACACACAGTTTGGAAATAAAATAATAACATATAGGAGAGTTGACAGAACTATTTCCAAATGTAAGTAGGTCTAATGAAAGAAATAGATGACTAAGGTCTTGAAGTGTAAATGTGAATAGATATCAAATTTTGTAGTTAGATCTCTATCTGAATGACACAGGTGCTTGAATAAGACCGTTAATAAAAAAAAAAAAAAAAAAGTTTTATTTCAATAATGAGATAGACAGTAGCTCTGTAAGAGATAAAGGCACTAGGTCAGTAATTACAGCTATTAGAACTAAATTGGTTGAGCCATCCAAACCACAGCAGAAGCTCTTTGATAGACAGTTGGATATCCTGGAAGGTAACGTGTGACACTAGGAAACTTTGCTATGGATCTCTAAATTAAAAAATCAGCAATCATCTAATGCATTATCTGACAATATTAGTCTCTCATAGACATCTATAATCAGTGAATTAATGAGCTAGAAGAATAATACTAGAAAATAAAGATACTAGAGCCTCAGAGAGATCTTTGTTTTCTGAATATTAGCAAGTAGACTAATAGACAACTGTTTGGTGGAACAAAAGCAACCCCAACAGATCTAAGTGCTCTGTAGTGACATCTCTACAACTAGAGATAATGTTCAGCACTCCATGATGTTCAGCAGCTTTGCTTTGGACTACTTTATCTAGTTTCAACATGTTCTAACTATGCAAGTGTTCCAGAGCTATTCAGGCATCACTCCCTGGTTCAACTATTACTGCAGCATTTTAAGGTGAAAATTATTTTGGACATATTTAAGTTTCCTCAAAATAATATATTTCACAAGCACCAAAATCACCTTGTGAGTAACGTAGAGTGAGGTGTACGATTGTGGAAACCAGGGTACTACTGCAGACCAAAACAGGAGAACCATTTTATACAGTGCAAGAACTTCATTTTTATTTGCAAATTAAGAGGAAAATTTAGCTGAGGGAGTAGATTAGAATACATCCAATGCATATATCCTGTTATTTAAAAATCTTGATTTCAGATGCAGATGAAGTGAAGTCAACTTCCTAGAGCTAGACATATGTAAGTAATTGTAGGTGATGATCTCCAACTCTCAGCCTAAGACTCAACCACAGGAACTATGGTTCCTTTGCAGCTGAAGAAAAGAGACCTGCCATGCAAGGGGAGGCATCAGGGAGCAAGAACAGGCAAATTAACCTGAAAGCCATGTTGATGGCAATAGTATGTTTTCTGGTAGTTTTGAATGGAAGCTTGTGAGTTCTCCATTTAGGTTTCACATGGCACACTTCTGTAAGATAATAGATAGCTTCAAAGAAAAATAAAAACAGTAAGTCACTTGAGACACTGCACTTGTACTATACACTACAAGAGAGCATCTCTTGGGAAGCTTTGATAAATGATAATTAAGCTGCAGGCATGAAGCCAGCTGTGCATTACAAGGATAAGTGAATAGAGTGTATGAAAGAGGGAAAAGCAAAGTCATCCCTGTTCTTACACACCAGTGCATCCTCAAAATACTCTCTTTTGGAGACGGATATGAGTATAATTCCACACTGACTACCCTTTATTGCTCATGTATGCTTTTATTCCTGGTTTTTCTGTATCCGTTTTGCCATGTCTTCATCACACATGCTTTAACTACCTCCTCTCTTTCTGCAAATTCCAGGACATGACTTTTTCTATTGTCACATGAAAATGGGAGATTTCCTTGGCCCTTAGGAATTGATTTGTCTGTCAGTACCCCAAGAAAGCCAAGATTCTTGTGCCCAACCAGTCTGTCATTTAGGGGGACCCTTTCCTGAGCAGTTTCTCTTAATTGTAGGACAGCTGGACTCACTGGTTCAGGGACACACCAGCAGTGTAAGGGAGACCCTAAGCGGATCTTCCTGCCTTATAACCCAGCAGCAGGTCTTCCCACTTTATTCTAGAATCTTACCTGCTCACAGCAGCTGCCAGTGCCTGTGAAGGGCTCACACCAATAATTTACACTCTATTCTAATGGAGAATTGTGACGGGTTAAGATCTGAGGATTTCCAGAGAAAGTATCTAACTGCAAAGACCAATTCAAAGCAGTACACAGACAAGCTCTGATCCCCAGTGAAAGCACTCAGCACACAGAGCATGGTTCTTACCCAATAGGCGTCCTTATGGGAAAGAAGACAGGTTGTTAGCTGATCCCACTACTTACAATGATGTCTTCCCTAACCTTTCCCCCATTCTCAACTTAACTTTTACTATTTCTTTATGTTCAGGTGGAGCTTGAGTTACTCTAGTCATGCATACCTTTGTTACCGGTCGGTCAATAAAATATAGAGCACATGCCCAGTGAGGGGTGGTCATACCTTGGAGGTGGGTAACTTTGGGATGGAGGTGTGCATTAATGTTCAATTAGGCTATAAGAACTTCTATTAGGATGTGAATACAAGCTCTCCTTTTCCTCTAACTTTAGCCTCAGACATCTTTGCTCATCTATGCAATGATGCTGGTTATAACAGCTTTTTTGAGCATCACACTGAACAATGCTCAAGCAAGAGCTGGAATCCATTTTTGGTAGCAAAACTGGAAATTTACCTGATTTATGAAACCAAACCATATTTAGAATATGTGATAAAAGTGCAGAAATAGGAGGATGCAACGATTTTCTCTAAAACTTTCAGAAAAGAAATGACGTCTCAAATTCAAGTTGGGAAAAATTTTTTCCAGCTCTTTAAGGAAAAGAAAAATACTATATATAATAACTTTCATTTAAAAAGTTGAAATCTAACTGTCTCATAAATCTTTTCACTGCAATGGATAGTAAGTGACTAGAATAATAAAATTGAATAGCACTTAGGTTTTCACTTGTCTACAGCACTTTAAAAGATATTTTGTATCTTTTTTCAGAATCTTTTTTGTGTCTATTTTGAAATATTTTTACTACACTTTTATCCCAAGTAAGAACATTTCATTCAGTTTTCAATTAAACCTGGTCTTCTAAGATTATATGCTACTGAGAATAAATGCATACAAGAATGGTAAGGAGAAGGCATTATCAAATACAGTTCCAAATAAGGTGTATTGCTGGAAGGCTGTATTCTGCATTATCTGTATCTTCTCAGAATTATAATTGTAATTGTTAAAAAATTAACCTTTACTTAAAAGATATCATATTTCAAGGAACAATTTATCAGTGTTAGGTTTTATTATTTGGTCTATGTATTATTTTTGAACATATTGCTGGCTTCAGGCTGTACTTCTGAGAACTACATTGATGGTATGATATCACCACTTGCATCAGAAACCTCTTAAATACAGCTCTACTCCTATTAAGTTGTCAGTTTATCAAATTTTTCCAGCTTGGAGCAGTTCAATTTGTAATCAACTAACTTCTTTATTAACTCAGCATTATATGCATATCAGTGCTTCTGGGCTTTGTCTTATTTTCAATTCCCAATTGAAAGGCAGCTGATAGAATTAGTGCAGCCTGGATTTCAGTTTTAAATCTAGAAGGAATTTTTGGTTTATAGACAGAAGCTTTCCTTTTATATTCCTGTTTAATAATATTTTTCTATAATATTTTTTATTTCCTATTGATTTTCATTAAATATGCCATTGTGGTGTGTTACCTTTGTTAAAGTGTTTTAAAATGAATTTATGAAGAACTGATTAGAAACTTGCATATCTCTTCACAAAGCAAAATATTCACATTAAAATAAAGCTCTCCCAGGTTTAAGAGGCCATTTCTTAGTTCTCATTAAAGTAAACTGAAATTGCACTATTTCTTGCAAAGAAGTTATGATGTCTCATGGATATAAACCATGATTTTCTTGACCATGTAAAATTCTGTTCAGTATTAGTCCAAGAATTTTTTATGCATATGTAAATAAATAAATAAATATGCAACAATTGCTTACTAGTCAAACTAATAATCATATTGAAAAGTCAAAACTTATTCAGCTTCCTCTTATTTAAAGATATAAATACATTCAAAGGTGGTTTCCATGCCACACACCAAATGTTGCTGGGAGCAGGGGTGAGGAAAATGGTGGAAGATAATATCTGAGAAAAATCAGATTGTTTTTAAAGATATCCATTTGAATGTGGAATAAACATGTATCTTGGTTTACTAGGACCTCACCATTAGTAAGCATTATTCTATCTTCCCTTGCAGAGACCTCTAGCGTGACACTCAGCACTGCAACTGGCAAGATATTGGTTCTGGAGTAAATAATTAAAAATGTAGTTCTGAGCCAACTGCAGTTGTGTTTTTACATACAAAAAATTCCTCTGAAAATTTTTCCATGGAATTAAAGTTACTGTTGCAAATGTTGCTTTCCCCAAAGAGAGGAAGTAGGAAGACCACACAGTTAGTCTGTACCTCTGTCAACCTTCAGATTTGTCCTCAATTCCTTTTCTGCTAAAATGTGTTGAAAACAACCATATTATTTATGTGTAAAATAAATATAATCTCAAGATGGAGGATATACCTTTTTGAAAGACATTCTTGATGACAATTTAGCATATGCTTGTCTTACTTTCTATTCATAATCATTATTATTCTCATTTATATTACCATATGTAAAAACAAGCTACAGGGTTTTTTCAAAAGCTTCGATGACTGAAGTAAAATTTACTGCTTCTTTCTTTTGACTTTGAAAAGGGTTTTCTTTGCAAAAAATAATGATTTCTACTTGTCTCTAAGCCTTTGCCACAATGGGTACACAGATAAAATTTACTGAAGCCACAATTAAAATTATTATTTCTTATTAAAATTAAATTCATCTCTGTCTGCTCACTAACACTCCTTACTACTATTTCCTTCTGTTAGGGTGAATGTGCAAAGCCCAAGCTTCCTCCTGCAAACTGAAAGAGGCCTGTCCTGTCCATTTAACAGTTTTAATATAGGCTAGTTTTGATGGTTGACTGGCTGTTAGATGTTCTGCAGTTTAGGGTGTTAGCAAACTAATTGGACTTGACTGAAGCATAAATGGAAAAAGAATTCATCTAAGCCACATGGCTTGAACAAAGTTGTTCTCATAAATACTTATTTTCCTGTCCAATCTACCATTTCCATGACAGGTATTTTCACTTTAATAGATTTTAATAAATTATGCAGAAATTTGTCATGGTTTAGGAGTGGTACTCTCCCAATTTAGTGTTCCCACTGAGGCTCCCCGAGCCACACTGCTGCTGTCTCACTCTCTCCCACCCTCCCTCTCTTCTCTGTCATAGGCTGGAGAGGAGAATCGGAGGCATGAATTCTAATGACCATGGAGTCAGATAAGAGCAATTTGCTGGAAAAAGCAATGAGACAATAAAACCAACAGTAACAGCAACAGCACTAATGACAGAGGGTCCAAGAAAATAAACTGTATTGCTCCCTGTGGAACCCGCACCAACAGGCACTACTGCACAGCTCCCTCTGCCACGCTTCCTCCACAGCTCCCCGAAGTATTACACAAATACTCCTTCTGGCATTGCTCCACTGCTCCATTCACCATGCTTGCTCGACAAGGAGGAAGCCCTCCTCCCTGGAAAAGACTCCCTTCCCTTGACGCCTCCTGGCTACCACAATAAAAATTAACCCTGTTCTGATTGGACATAAACCATAAACAGTTTCCATAAAGTCTCCTAAGTGAACATCGCCTAGGTCAAGATTCTTTGCCTAAAATTTGCTCAGCAAGATTAAAAATTTTTATTTTAGGAGAAATCACATGAAAATTTTTCAGGCATTACCCAGAACTCTCTAGCTCAGTATATATTGTCAGAGATGATATACTGGAAAGAGTCCAGTGAAAGGGAGGCTGTTTAACTTGTGGAAGAAAAGGTTACAGAAGAATCTTATCCATGCATTTAGATACCTAATACAAAAGATGGACCCAGATATTTCTCACTGGTACCTTGTGTCAGGAGAAGAGGCAATGGGGAAAGCAGGTTCCAGTTAAACATATAAAAGACTACTCTACTGTGAGGTAAAACCCAAGCATAGCTTTCCCAAAGAATTTGTGGAGTCACTGACCTTGAAGATACTCAAAACGCAACTGAGCTCCGCCCTCAGCAACGTGCTGTAGGAGGGAGCCTAGATTAGATGATCTTACTGATTGACAGCAGGCAGAATATGAACCAGCATGTGTCCAGAGGGCCAAGAAAGCCAATGGCATCCTGGCCTGTATCAGCAATAGTGTGGCCAGCAGGATGAGGGACTTGATTCTTACCCTGTGCTCAGCACTGGTGAGGCCACACCTTGAGTGCTGTGTCCAGTTCTGGGCCCCTCAATTTAGGAAGGATGTTGAGATGCTTGAGTGTGTCCAGAGGAGGGCAATGAGTCTGGTGAAGGGTCTGGAGAACAAGTCCTGTGAGGAGCAGCTGAGGGAGCTGGGAGTGTTTAGCCTGGAGAAAAGGAGGCTTGGCTTATCACTTNCACAGGTGGTGGAGTCAGCGTCCCTGGAGGTGTTTAAGAAAAGATTGGATATGACACTCAGTGCCATAGTCTAGTTGACAAGGTAGTGTTGTGCTGTAGGTTGGACCTGATGATCTCAAAGGTCTTTTACAACCTAGTTGATTCTGTGATTATGTGATCTTTAGCGGTTCCTGATAACATCATCTATTCCCTGATTCCATATTATTTTCAATAAAATGTGCATGTTTTAGGCAGCAAGAATGTATAGAATTAACATTCACTTTGAACGTGTTAACAAAGGCTAGATAAATGTCCATTATTTTTGTTTATATATATAGGATAATGAGTAAAAATACATCACAAGCCTCTTCAAATACAGAAAAATATATTTTCATCAAACTACCTGTGAATACTGCATTGCAATACCTCACTGTATATAAAATATACAATATATAATTAAACTATTGAATTAAAACATAACAACACTGGCTACTATGTTACACTGCTTAGCAAGTGTGAGACATGCAAATAAGAATATTTTGTCTGTATGCAGTCGTTTTTAAAATTGCTAGTGTGCTGAAGGACAATTATTTTTAAAAAACGGCAGGAATCATCATATTGGTCGTGTATCTCCTGTGCGACCTATTCTGTCTCACACAGCATGATTTCATATGAAAAATATTAAATTAAATTACCTGGAAAGCTTGCTTACTGTGTACCAGTGCCAGTAATTTTTCCTTACAACATGTTTTCACTGTCCTAATAATCACAATTACAAGGCTATGTGGTCATATGTACAGTATATTAACAGAGTTTGATGTCATCTCCTATTCATTGCCAGTGATTTGCAAGCCTCTATCAGATCATGTGCGCAACTCCCAAGGATACCACATCCTTCATCCTTAAGGATGTGCTCAACTGCCTAACTGCTTTGGGCATTAAGTCTTCACAATGGCTCCAGTGCAGCTCTGTGCAGAGACCTGTTGTGGTGAATGTCAATGGATCAGAGGGTGCTGGAGAGACCTCCAAACGGTGGGTTTGAGAGGCACCCAGGATTCAGGGGAACTCAAGGGAATAAAGGAAAACTACCTCTCCCATCGGCCAGTGCAGCTGCCTCTGGCTGACCAGGTCCCCCACTCCACCCTTTCCTTCTCCGCTTTGGTCCTTGACCCTCGCTCCACCCCTCCCCTCTCCCCATGGGTGGCTGTGTATCCATCCCCCCACCTTCTCTCCACCCCTGTGCCCTCAGATCACTTTATAAGCCTGCACCCTACCCAGTATTGGACTCTTTGCTTCTGGGTTACTGCCAAGAATAAAGGTGTTTTGGAACTCTATCCAAGGAGCCTTCTGGGTCCTTTGTTCCTGGCAGCACATGAGGGATCCCAGCTGGGTGGGAGAGTGTGCTCAATGCCTATTCCTAGGCCAGGGTGCAGGAAAGCTCAGCCTGCTGGTGCCAAAGCCACACCTCCAAAGTGGTCTCACGCCAGAGATGCTTCTAGATACAATGTGGTGACTGTGCCCCACTCCACACCTCCCCAGGAAAAATCCCACGTTAGAGACCACCAAGGATGTGTTAGCTGGAATATGTATATCACATACTACTTGTCTCATGATAACACCATTTGTGAGAAACTGAAATAATTAGCTCTGGTATCTGTACTCAGCTGTGCAGATTCTAGCTCTAAGCCCTGTTGATAGCTGTAGCTTGGGTGTCCCTAACCAGCCCGCAGACAACAAAAATTCTGTGATTCCCTAGCCCTGCCTGAAACACAAGAGGTGAAGAGAGTTGGTTCTGAAGTCAGTCTGCCAGTCAGCAGAAATAGCTTTGTTGTCTGGGCAGCATCCGGAGTTTTCGCTGAGGAATAAAACCATGTTTAAGAGCAAAAGGGGGAGATCTATATTCAGCTTAATAACAAAATTGTCATTCCTTCTTGGGAGTACCCTAGCTAGTTCTTTCCTAGGCTGTAGGTTTTGAGGGGGAAAAGCAATCTAAGAATCATTACCAGAAGCAGTTTGGATGAGATCGTGACAAACTTCATGCTCTTTCCTTTGAGTTCTACACAGTCATTCAACACAATCCCAGCTTGTACATATAAAGTATTCGTCTGGGCTATTTAAACCGTATTTATTTTTATGTGAATTTAAAATATTTTTAAATATGTCATTATTTTAAATTCATAAAAGTATATTCTACTGTTAAAATATTATACTCTAAATTAATAAGTATATAATTGATTAAAAACTAATGGTTTATCTAGAATTATGTTTACACTACTATATTGAAGTTACATGTGTAAGGATGTCTGAAAAGATTATTGGTGAAAGGGAGAAACATGGGGTGGAGACATTTACCTAGTAGGATACAAGAAGCATCATCCTCATACTGATGAAAAGAAAAACTAACTACAGAGTAGAGCTGGATTTCTGACAGGTACGGTGCTTGTCAGATCTTCGAGATACAGATGTGGAAAAGGGGAAGAGGTAGAAACATGGTGGACTGTATTTCATTCCCAGCTGTAAGGGAGCAACACAGAGACAAACTGTAGAAAAATTGTTTAGAAATTTAGTTCTTCTCTTCCCACATCTGCTTTTTTCTGGTTTGTCACGTGAAAGGATGATCTAGCCTCTAAAAAGATAGGATCACAGAATCATGGAGTAGTTTGTGGTCATCACTAGACCATCTGGGTCTGACCTCTCTGCCATGGGCAGGACTGTCATTGGTTGCTGAAGGCCCCATCCAGCCTGGACTTGAACACTTCCAGAATGGGGCATCCACTATGCCTCTGGACAACCTGTTCCAATGCTTCACCACCCTCACAGTAAAGAATATCTACCTAATATCTAATCTACATCCACCCATCTTAGTTTAAGGCCATTTTCCCTCATTCTATCCCTCCCCAGCCTCCTTGCAAGCCATTTACCGGATTATCATAACTCCCCATCCTGATTTCTCTGCATTAACTGAGAATTTCACTCTATTGCAAAACATGTAAATATATGTTAACTTTATTGTAGAAAAAGACAGTTTTATTATTCTGGAGAAAGATTTATCTAATTTTTTTTTTTTCCTGTAAAGAATTTCTCTATTTAGCATTCAAAATCAATGGAAGATTCACTCACTACATTTTGCCATTTTGAGACTCGCCTTTATTGGTTTTGCCTTTTTCCTCCGAAATATATTTCTTCAATGCTTTCCTCTTGTAAATAAGGTAAAATCTGTAGATAGCTAAAATCTATCAAAAAATAACAATTAATAGGCTTAATTAAAAGAAAAAGAAACAAAATCTAGAGAGATATAGCCTCCACTTTGGAACAGAAATATAAGTAATTTACTTTGTTGGTGTTTTTTCTTTGTGATATTTAGCTTGAAGAAGATGTTCTTTCAAGATGGGAGGCCAGTGAAAGAAAATAAAAGAATCTTTAATGAAAAAAGTTCTTCAATACTCAGATGCAGAATAAGAACTGTAAATAAAAATGTTCACCTTTTTTCCAAAGAGCCGTTTGTATTAGCAAAATGAGACTCTGTTTTGTATACAGAGCTGTAAAACATTATATATAGAATGATTTAAAATAAAGTAGGCTTTTTGATGCATATTTTGTGGGTTACTCATTTATTTATATGCCTACACATTTAATTCATCTTGACAAAAAGCCATTCAATTCCTGGCTAACCAGAGCATGGGAAGTAACTCAGGGATAAATAAAGACGTGTGGATTAGACCATACCCATAAATTAAATTTGCCTAAATAAAACTGAAGATAAAATTGGGGTGAAGATCAATGACATTTTCTGGTGTCTCAAACCTAGTATGGAGATCAAATTGTAAGCTCTATGGATCAGAGTATATGTCTGCCCAGGGCACCTACCTGGGTTCAAAACTGTCAGTTACTGTCTTAGTTATCTGCATCCAAAACAGATTTATCTGCAGATAATCAGATGCCAACTAATTTCTTAGGTCTTCTATTATTAGCAGAATATACACCTAACTCTTTTGATAATAGAAATAAGAAAGTTGATACATAATATTAAGATAATTTTGGAGTATTCCAATTTAAAGGCATAATTTTCTGTCTAATTCAGTACGCATATTTACAGTTATATATTAAGGACTCCAGAGGATTTTAGGTCCTGCCAGAATAATTGAATGCCAAACATCTGCCAACAATCAAATTTGCTAGAAAACCTTTTAAATAGCCCAGGAGTAGAAGAAGGTAAGATAATACTGTAATAGCAAGTCTGGTCTCAGAGACAGGAAAGAAAATAGAGAGGCAATAACCAATTTTGTTTTGATTAAAATTTTTCAATTTACATACAATATAAAGGTAATAACTCTGTTTTCATTTATACTTGGTGGCAGCTTTAATAAAATACTCTAAACCAGAATAGCCATCATTCCTTTATTACTGAGTGACAACGGAAATAACACTGTCATAGAATGGCCTTACTAAACAAAGGTATATAAATTATATTAATCTTATACAGCTCTTGATAACCTTTTACATTACTTTTCTTTGCATGTGATTAAAGAGTGGCAAAAATTACCAAATGGTGTTCGGTTAGTGGCTTTTGTTGAGAGATCTTTATGTATCAAATGGCACTTCTATTCGAAGTATTTGAAGTAACACTTGAGGAAAAATAGTCATAATACATTTCTGGAAAACCCCCCCAAATTTATCCAAAGAGTCTGGTATTTTGACTTAGAGTTTTCTTTTCAAAGGTATTTCATTATAAGGAGTGCAATATACCATATTTTTGGACACCATGTTACATCAAATCTTTATGGTTTTACTTGTGCCTGGTGGTGTCTCAGAGAACAGAGAACTGGAAAAGTTCTGTCAGCGAGGGACAAACTACAGACAGAGGCAACTGCTAGGAGAACATTGTTAAACTTGCTGTCATAGCCATCAGAATGTATTTTCCTTTCCTTACGCACACTAATTCTTTGTGAAAACCATATTCAGATGTCTCTGCTGGTGTTCCCAGCTAGCTGGAGGAGCAATTTGTGGAAGCGCATGGTGAGTCTAGCATGTTTGTAAAACACATTGGCACCAGAAACACCCACAGCTCCGTGATGGCACCACAAATCCCTGTACTCAAGAAAGCACAGTAGCAGTCACCTTCGAGTGACTTCTGCTCCAAAGGACTCAGTCAGCAACACAGAATAATTTCAGAAGCAATGTTATAATTAAAATTCCATCCTATTAAGAAGGCAGAATCTATTTGAGGATTCAAGACACAAATTCAGACAATTCATTTGAAATTCAGGCACAATCTAAATTTCACCTTCATCTCATTGCTAATATAAGTGTAAAAGTTAGAAATTGAAGAAAAATAAAAGGAAGAAAAAGGGAAAATTCTGATTATTGGCTTAAGTATGAAATAAAACATCTTACGTGGTAGGTCTAAAAGCACAGAAAATAAAAATATTTTCTTTTTCCTGCTAACTTGGAAATTGGAGACTTCACATATTTGGTAGTACTGGAGGGAATGAAAAGCTGTGTTATCTGAGCATAGAGTCTCAAGTTCATCAAGTGAATGTGTACTTTTCTGAAGCTTCATGAAGTTTTGTTTAAACCACAGAGGTATCAGTGAAAAACACTTTGTTTATTTTATAGATAGATGGGTCATATATTTAATTCACTGAACTATCTTGCACAAATGTTATTTACAATTACAACACAAGTGCATTTCAGAAATCCTAAAAAGAGGAAGTCAGTATCATGGCTCTGTGTGGTAAAATAACATCTGGAAAGCTATAGTTGATGCCCTTATCAAATGAAATTCACTGCAGTGGTGAAAAAAGTCCTGCAACGGTGTCAAACCTGGAATCTGATGACTTCTTTTTTTTCCCAATCTTTGTCTCTTGTTTCAAACAACTCTGAAATTCATTGCAATCGCTCACCCCAACAGCAATGCTTTATGCAATAAAACTGAAACAGTCAGATCTGAAAACTAGTTTGGCTGTTAACCACCCTCTAAAACATCTAGTAGTTTCACAGAATACAGGCCATGCAGTGGCGATGAAAAAGCAGAATTTGGGCCATAATATGTATGACTCATTTAATTAGATTATCTGTGTTTGAGAATAGTAAGACGAATATCATATAAAGGAATCTTTAACTTGTGGTCTGTTTTCTGCCACCACTATAAAAAAAATGTATTTTAAGATGCAGAACCTATATTGTGTATTGAGTTATATCACTTCCACTTTATATGCAGTGTAGAATGGATGCGGCCCTATT
>VZRF01004616.1:29005-40538 GCA_013396875.1 Vireo altiloquus | reverse complement strand
GCAGGCTGGGGCCAGGGCAAAGGAGGGGGTGAGCGGAACAGCAAACAAACAGTAACAAACTCCAGTGAGCAGAAGTGAGTCCCCTGCGAGCAGCAACATACCCCCTGGCCTCTCCCAGAGTCTGCCCACTAACAGAGAACCACTGGTCCAGTCCAAACTTCTGTGCTGTCCATTGGTGGAATGCTCATCGCGACCTGATTGGAGAAGTCCCTCCACAGCGTCTCCACCAGCCTGCCTCGTGTGGGGTGTTGCCAGGTGAAGTATCCCCAGAGACAAGGCTTCCCCCACTCCTGGCTGCCTCCTGCAAGTGGCAGGTATACACTCCCTCACCCCACATGCCTCCAACAGCCCTGATAATCAGAGTTGAGGCAAACTAAAATGGCTGATTTCAAACTGAATTGGCTCCTCACATTCCCTTTTTAATTTTCCTGCTTACTGCACCAGGAATTTTGAGAAAACATCAACCTGACAAAAACCCCATGGAAAAATTGTTAGAAATGACAATGTGGATTCCCACATCCAACTCCTTCAAAGATGAAAATGGAGCACTTGATGGCAGGGGAGGGTTGACATAGTATTGCAATCCTACAACATTATTATTACTATTATCATTATTATTATTATTACTATTATTAAATAATACGGAGAAAATAATTGCAAGATGTTCTATGCCAGCTCAGGGAGAGCTGCTGGTTCTCACCACTAGAAAGATCCAATGTCACAGCTCTTTTCCAGGCGCATCTAGCTGACCAGAGCACAGCTTGTGCTTCCTGGGCAGCAGTTGCATAACAATTAGCCAGATACAAGGCCATTTTCAGCCGAAGATTAAGATGAACATTGGGAAACAATAATGTGAAGGACAACTCTTCATGATACAGAATTTTAAAGGTTTATTAACAAAAAAACCCAATTGGGATGCCCGCAATACAAAGACTCAGCTCTGGGAGCATTGCTGGTCTGGCCAGAGGCACATCACCCGGTGCTCATCCAGCTACTTTTATACCCTCTGAGTGTCAACCAAGAGGCAAGGATACACTTAGCCAATCACAGGTTCTGAGGTCCCTGGACCTCCCCCATATCTGCCCATTTAGGGTGGCCTGACCAGGGTCCACCCATTTGGAGCATGCTCAGTCATGAGATCGAGAGGGACCTCAGGGTGTCTTGATTGACACTCTGCATGGAAGTTTCTGGAAAGTCCTTTTCATCCTTCATCGGCCATTTTGTCCATAATCCACTAGGAATTGTAATAATTGAACATTCTTAACTGTTAAATAATAACAAGAACATCTGTTCACTGTAACCAGGATATTATAGCAGTAAAAGGGAGGGTACAAAGAAGGGGAACATTACAACAATAACCAGAACATTGTAGCACACCATCTAATTTTAACTATAACTCATTAAATGTAACAGGAGTAATTAACTGCTCAACTCATTAACACATCACACTTAATCTCTTAACCTTATTAACCATAAATTACTATACAAAAGCCAGTTTCACTTTTGGCTGTTTATAACAATAATCAAAAAATGTAGGCAAAGTCAATTCTCAAAATTTATTTTTATCATAATTGGGATTTTGATGATTGATCCTTAACATTTATTAAAAATTGCAATAATTTATAATACCCTGTTTTTTGAACATAACTTTCTCTGAAATACTCAAGTCTTTCATTCAGTTCCTCTGTGTGAAAATGACATAAATAGTCCTAATTGTAAATATGTCTGAAAAGATCTTTTTTGTTTTCAAAATTAATATTAAAGCATTAAAAAGAATTTTTTTTTATTTGTAATTTGCATTTTATTGTTGGGGTTTTTTTTTGTAAAAAATTGGCATGTATGAGAACTGCAGAGAAATTCTGCAGTCTGATTCCACTCTTTTTCTCTTACACCTTTCTAAATCATTAATGAGTCAATGAAAACTGAAGGCAACTTGTCTCTAGCCTACAGCCATGGACAGATTTCAACTGAAGATTTTAAATTGGTGCTCTGGACTGCAGAAGAAAGTAGTTTCTTAAAAAATGAAACCTACCTTCAATTTATACTTATTTAAAGATTAAAGTGAAAAGAAAATGTGATGTGCTATCTAGCTATTAAAGCATGCAAGAAAAAGTGCTGAAAAAGTAACAAGCTATTAAGGAATTCAAATCAGTTTCATCAGCTTTTTTTTTCTGGCTGAGAGTTGACTAAATCAGTTGCTTCTGCTGAAATAATTTTGGATTTCAGTACACATTTCTTTTAGACACAGTACAATGAAGAAGAATATCTTACGTTTACAGTCAGAGTCTCAAAGCTTTTAGTCAAAAGGACAGATTTAGCAATAAACAATGGCTGTCTCCTCATTTTTTATGGCCACGTGATACGTCAAAGCTTTTCAGTGTCTTCTGTTTGATATGTAACATAGGACTCTGACTGAAACTAAGAAACAAACACAGATAATCCAGTTCAGTGGGGATACTTGGAATATTTCTGTAAGAGAAAAGTAAGGTAGTCCTAGATAAGTAATAAATCCAGTATACCCAAATGACTGATCTGGTCAAGAATGTAAATAGTAATTTTCTCATGAGGTTGAAAATAAGAATACTTCCTTTCGCATTCCACCCCCCTGTGGAAGAGGAGAAGAGGGGGCCCTAGGAGCATCCTGCAGGTTAGGGTGATAGGGAAAGGCTTCTCCCAGGGATACTGTTCTGTTATGTTAATGTACCCCTGTTCTGCTCCTTCGGTCAGCCCTGTTGGCCCCCCTGTCCCTGTTCCAGAGTGTTCCCCCTCCCCACTTGCCCCCTGTTCCTCAGCCACCCCCTCTCTATTTCCCTGTTGGCTCCCATACCCTAATCCCACCTGCGTACTGCCCCCTGCCCTCAAACCATTGGTTCTGATTCTTTCTCCCTGCCCCTATTGCCCCCCTATACTTAAACCCTGATCTTCCATTGTTCTGTGTTCTTGTTCAGTGGCCTTGTTCACATGTGTGTGGTAGCAATAAACCAACACGTGGATTCCCACACATGAATCCTTCCTGGCTCTTTGCTGTCGACTCTTACTTGGAGCTATCTAGTGTGTATGTGTGTCTGTGCTGGCCCCATTAAACAGCTTCCCCTGATGGAGACACTTTTGGAAGGTTGCACCACCACCTCACTGTGGATGCAACACCCCTCCAGACCTCATCCTTCTTTGGTATGTTTTTAAGAATCCCACTTGCATTAATAACTATGTTCCATATCCCTCTTTCATCAATGAGAAATTTAATACAAAGAGAAACAGAGCAAGACCTTGTTTTTTGCATCACTGAATGTCTCAGTACTGAAATTTTGTATACATAAATCACCAAGAGGAATCTGAAACCCTTTGATTGCTGTATGGGAGTTTTGGGGGAATATTTGCTTGCCTAAATTCTCAGCTGCCTCCAGCTCTGTCTGAAGCTGGAGAGGAAGCACTTGGGGGAGTCATAGATGTGGAAAAATGAGTAGATTAATTTTAATAACAAGTTAGTGAACACATTGACTGACTCACTGTGTGTCAGTATGCTTAGTTTCTTTGATGGAGTACAAAGCTAACTAGGAAAATCTTGTAGCATGATGGGAGTGCCCTAAGACTATGCAATGCAGCTTAGTAGATTGTAGAAAACACTTTTATGAATCTGAACATTTAATTTTCAAAATGTGAATAGATGTTCTAAGGTTACTTCAAACTTTTCAAAGCTGCAATTTATCCGTATTTTTGCACTTTTGTTCTAATACTGAGAACAAAGAAAAAGCTCTGTACTGATCTGACATTTCTTCACAAAGTTTTGACTGGTATGAAGAGGAATGCCCCAATTTGTAAATACTTGGAGCAGGAAATATGCTAATCTGGAAAGCAGCAGCAGCCCAGTGGCAAATTGAGCCCAAAAGGCTGCTCTGCTCTCCTGCCTTAACTCCTCAGCTTCCCCAGACTGTCCATCTCCATTGGGTGGAGAGGTGCTGGGGAAATCTGTCCTGGTGCCAGGGCAAGACAGGCTTAGCCAAGGGCCTTGGCAATGGGAGGACATGTGCTTCTGGATGGGAAAGGCTTCATCCGGGCTTGGCAGGGGCTGGCACAATGCAGAGGGATATGGAGCTGGGCCAGGATGGGTATCTCCTCTTTGGAGGTTGTCTCCAGCATGGAAGGGAGGGAGGGAGAGCAGGAGAGGAAGCCTTGATCTGTTCTGCACCTGTCCAGTGCTGAAGCCAGGTTAGGTGTCACACCATGGGGGGGACACAACGTCCTGCTGTGAGGCTTGGCGGAAGAGGTGGTGTGTCCAAGGCCCCAGATACCTCCATAGGTTTTCCACTTGACACAACCTCGATTAGCACAGGGTACATGATGGAGATGGGGAAGGTGAAGGAGTTTTCTGGGGTAGTCAGCACTGGCAACATTTGTGGGGCTTCAGTCCTATGAGAGTGCCTTGATTTTCTAAAATAATTTAATTTGGGCATCTCTGGTCAAGATCACCTACCTCTCCAACAAGAACACGTGGAACTTTTATCTGTGATTGTCGTTGCTTGTTCCTCCATTTTACTTGTGTGGAGTTGCATCAACATGTTGAATTTTGTATACGTGGCTTCAACTGTTTTTTTCAGAGTTTAAGAGGATTATTTGTTTTTAATGGAATCTATTCAAGCCTTCACAAAACATTCCTGTGGTTTACAATAGAGATACTTTCATTGCAGTACAGTTACAGCAGAATTGCTCTGCAAGCTCCCTTTCAATAACTAACTAGAACTAATTAATATTCCTGGGTAATTCACTATGTAAGTGTATTATTCATTGTCTTTTCTCATTGTAATACTTTTACTAAGTGCATTAATGTTACAAATTTAGTCTGTTGTAATTACACCATAATTAGGCACACAATAACACAATCAGGAAATTAGTGGTAACTAGTAATAATAAAAAATGTTACTACTCTACAATTGTACTTGTAATTACCAAATAACTGTGCTTTAGCTGTGTAATTTGAAGGGATGCCAAAAAAATTAATCCTTCCACCTCTATCTGAAAGAGCTTTTGTACACACACATATATTTAATAGATATTAAATATACTAATTAACAAATTTTTAATGCAACAGAAATAAGGCTAATTTTTTGCCACATCTGAAGCATATCCCTATTCACTCAAGAACCATCCCCTTATATATCTGTTATTTCCATGCAAGAACTCATTTCTATTTTCCATTTTAAACTTCCTAATGCTAGCATTCAGTATCAGGTATGGCTATACTATTTTTGGGGTATTTGTTAGAATATTCTCTATAAAACAATCAAACAGGACTCTGGAAAAGAGCTATGAGAGCTGATGTGATGAGTCCATGTAGCTACCTATATGAGTCCAAAACTCCTGCCACAGTATGAATGAATTCACAGTGGAAAGAACAGTAGGATTAACTATGACTGTCTGAGGCCTAGTTGCTAAATGTAAACTCAAGCATGTTATTTCTGTTCCTGGCTTTGCTCATGTTCCCGAGTAGATTCATGATTTTCCACCTTTTCTAAAACAGTTTGAACCCCATTAGTAGATGGTGTTTGTCAATACTTGGATTTTATTTCAGAAATTCTGGAAGTTATATGTGAAAGAAGAATACAGATATTTCCATGCCACCTTCTGACTCTTTCCGGGATGTGTCACCAGCACTGCAATAGCATAAAAGAACAGAAGGCCAGGTTTGGTTTATGAAGCAGAAGAACTACATGGAGATCAAGGAGAAGTCAGGTTAAGCTTCCTTATAGATTATGTCCCATGACATTCATATACAGGAAGCCCATTGATTTACTGAGGTTGAGAGTAGGGTCCTATAAACTGATTGCAAGAGTAGTGTTGTGTTCTACTTCCTGTGATGATGATATATCAGATTATACTCTGATAATCTTAGTGTTCTAGAAATTATTGAATGTGAAACAAAACTCCAGGGCTTTCTTACTAGCAATTAGGGGGAGTTTGTGGATTAGAGGTTAATTTGGTACAGAAATAAATATTTCTTTTACTGATTGGAAAATGCTTTTCAGTCTTCACACATCTGCCTATCTGCATACATCAGTATGCATTTAGAAAAATACAATGAAAGGGAGAGAATGATAATGCTATATCCTGATTTCCTACATTCTGCAACAGCAGCAGGGTTAGTGCAAGAGGGGAAGAGTAACTGGTTATTTACGCCTTGTCAGAAATTTAAAACATGCATATTGATTTACTATGAAATATAGCCAAGGAAATTTGAATCACTAACTAAACATTTAGCAAATCTAGTATAGGCACAAATCACTTAGCTGTAAAAGACTGACAGAATATTTTAAGAACATATTTTGTAAATTTAGACATTGCCACTAGTCAGTTGGGGAATTTGTTACTAATAAATATGGTAACTGTTCCTGTTAATATCTGCTGCTTCTATTTTAACTAATATACACATTTTTTAACCAAAGTTGCATGTTTGAACAAAAGCAGGTTTTACACAGAAAACTTTAATTGGCATTCTAGTAAGATGACATGAAGACACACAGGATATTTCCTGTGATAGATTCCAGTTTAGCTGGTTTTACTTCTGCTTTAGTATATGGGCTAATATTTATTATCCTTTATTTCCGCAGGATGAAATTTGCATCTTCCATATATCAACATTTTGTATTACATTTCTGCTGTGAAGTACTTGAAACATTTCTATTCCTCTATTAAAAATATAATCACTGGATATGAAACTGTGGTCTAGGCACGCAATAAGAATCTTGGGCAAAGTTTGCCCTGTAATTTCCCAAGGGAGCTGAGGCAAGACCTTCTGACTTTATCCAGAATTCAGCAAAGTTTTGGACAGAATGTAAATTTGACAATCTGCTACTGCTACTGTGAAACCTATTGTAATTGAGCATGGAAACAGTCCAAAAGTTTCCCATGTAGTTCTGAGACATAACATTCACTAGTTGCAAGGGCAGCCTAGCACATCATAGGGATGGGTTGTATGCGCTCAGACTAAAGTGCTTCACAAAATATGCGAAATCATCCTCTAATGTTCTCTGAAAATACTGCTACTTAAAATGCTTCATAATTAATCAAATATTTAGTTTCTCATCATTATTTGCCCAGAACACTGCATGATGTGTATTATTTTGTTTCTTTCCCTATTTTTCTGCGAAACTCCAGCTGAACCTATACCTCTAGCATTTTAGCCCAGTAATTCCTGTGCCCACACCTGTAATAAAAAGTAAATTCACAGCAGAAACTCAGGTGATATAGGCTACTTACTGATCAGCATTGAGTGTTGAAATACAGGTAGCTGGGGATTTTTCTAAACCAGGTAATTCTGAACCCTGCTAGGCAAACGCTATGATAAATATGTTTATTTTGTGATATAGCTCAGGACATAGCAAATAATTTTTCTAATTCCATAGGATGGATAATGAAATGGGAATGTGTTGATAATATATGATTGGAAGACACTGAATGATAACACAGCTATGGTTGTTAAAATAAGGATTAATTACAAGAATTTCTGTATGAACTGGTGTGGTTATTGAAGAAATGTTGAATTGAAAAATGATAGCTTGTTTAATGTTGCAAGTCTACATCACCAGAGTTATGTGACATGGGGAAGAAGACAAATGCAAAAGAGCCAAGTGCAGAAATGAAGGACAAATGCAGAATCTGTATGGATGAAATATGGAATATAGTAATATTTTGTAAAAGGTGCTGCTAGATTAATCTAGAGTGCTGTGGACAATTATGTTCATCCATGTTCAAGAACACTGTACTCAAACTACAAACACAAATAGCGGGTATGAATATTTGGGAAAGAGATCTTGAGGATGCTATGTGAGTTTGGCAAAATGAAATCTGAGAGCAGATGTTTGTCTTTTAAAGGTGCATGAAGGCAGGTAAAGATTACTGAAGGAGAAAGTGTGTTTAAACTAAAGCTATTGTTATGCAAGAAGTGGGTAAAAAACTGGCCTTGATTCTACATGTAGAATTCAATGAAAGTCTTTATATCTCAGAGAAATTCTGTTTTGAATTTTGAATCTTTTTGTATTGGGAGATGATGACTGAATTATGCTTAGTAGCTCAGTTCCTGATGCATTATGGATGGAACTGCAGTAAGGTGACCTCTGTAATATCAGAGAATGAAACCCAGTGGCTTGGGAAGTTGTTCCAGTTCTAAGTTGTGCATGCACAAGCTGTGCCAGTTAACTCTTAGCTTAGACTCTCCTGACTGTCCTGACATATGTTGTCAGACATCAGAATATGGTTTGTTCACCTGCTTGATTTTAGTGCTTTGACAATATGCTGTCTAATAGCTCAGCATTTCATAGACATTTCTGGGGGTGTTTGTGAGGCAACTGCTGCAAAATCTGTGCTACTGCAACTGCCAAACGTATATTAAAAAAATTTTTATAGATTTCCCAAGGTTAAGCAGAAATGGTTTTGATGTTTGGTGCTGATGATGCTGTGACTCAAATTAATGACAAGTGGCAGTAATACAGATATTGCAAGCAATTTTCAAGCCAGGCACAATTCACAAAAGCCTAGCAAAAGATTTGACAGCAGATGTTGAGTTTACATTACAACTTTAGATTACGCTTAATGGTTCACATATAGATTGGGGAATAATAATGGAAGGCAAGTGCAGCCTTGCATTGTGAGGAACTTCTGCCTTTTGGAGAACCTTGAAGTAGATAAGGACATGTATGAACAGAAAAATCCTGACTGAGATCAAATTAAAAAAAAACACTACACAGAAGGTGGAAACAGGGATGGACTTTCTAGGGGGAATATAAAGACATTGCTCCAGTGTATTGCAATGGACAGCCAAAGCTCCTCTAGCACTGAAATCAGTGACTGGTGTGAAGGTCAACAGGATGGACTGCTGTAAAAACTGAGGGCATGAAGGAAACTGAGGCACATGGGGCTTGTTCTGGTCATTGGTGAGGCCTGACAGTTCTCCAGGCTCACACAGAACCTATGGGGATGCAGCACCGTGCCTTGTGCAGGAAGGATTTAGGGAGTACATAAGCCAGTGTATTGGCTGTAGGTGGGCAGGTTTTTCTAATAGGGGGCTGTTTTGGGTCCCACTGTGAGGATCAGCCAGGCCTGCTCTGTGCTGGATGCATCTGCTTCCAGCCATCTCCAGCTGACCCACTACAGGGCATGGCTGAGCCCCACAGCCGATGGCAGTGCCTTGGGAACAGCAGAATAGGGAGGGCAGAATTGTAAAGACAACAGTGAGAGAGACAGCCTTAGACCCCCAAGGGGAGAGACAGAAAACTGGGTGCTACATGGTGATGGAGAAGATACTTGCTGTGGTCTCTGGAAAAACAATGAGAGGGCAGATGGATACTACTGAAGGAACTGCAGATCCCAGGGACCCCAGACTGGAGCAGTGGAATAGTGGGAGAAGAAAGGAGCAGAGAGAAACAGCTTTGTACTGATGGTAGCAAATGTCCTCCACCTTTTAAGGACTTAAAGAGCACAGTTGCCTGTCTCAAACACTGCCAAGGCCACAGAAGCAACTTGCCGTAAGATCAACCACTGAAGCATGAACTTGACATAAACATAGAAAGGAGGAATATGCAACAGGAAGGAGCTAATTCCAGGCCTGGTGAGGCAAGCTATGGTTTAGCACGTCCTGGTTAATGCATCCGGACAAAAATGGCCACCATGGCGAACTGAGAAAACAAGCAACTGCTCACACATATATCACCCCAAGTTGTGGGATGGCATCTGCAACCACCCCATGGAGACCCAGAACTTGGACTGACAAAGGTGGTGCCCCCAGAAGAATGACTCTGGACCCCAAAACTGAGAAGCCCTAGGTGAAGCATGACTAACATGAAGCCTCTGGATCCATGGGTGGTGATGATCTTCTGCTTGATCTCTCTCTCTCCCTCTCCCCTCTTTTCTATTTCTAGATAGAAATATCTCTACCTCATATTTACTGTTAATAAAGTCCCTACTATTGACTTTGGCATATGGTCTCATTTGCACCTTAATTTGGGCAGTGACATCTCTTACTAATTGGATCAAAACACACCTCCTGCCTCTCCTCACCTTGGTGGGTGAGGAGACTGACCTGTGGGTATAATAAGAGGGAAGGAGTGGACTTTGGAGTGATGGAATAGGAGCTGAGAAAAAGTGGAGGAAAGGTGTTTCTTTTAAAAAAGCGTGTGAGTATTTTCCCTATTTGTGTGTAAAATCCACATTTCCTTTACAAGTGTAAAGGGTAGTGTCTCTGCTCTGCTGAACTGTGCAGCTTTCAGTATGCACAGAACTGCTCAATGTTGACTTTGTCCAGAAAAAAATGCCCTTGTCTTGAAATACATGGGTAGTCTGAATTCTGTGATGCTCAACCTACTCCAGCAAACGATATAATCATACACATGAAGCTGAAGAATGAAGCATCCCCCACATCCTATGGGGTTTTCCAGATGTCCAGCAATCAGAAATAGTGATTAAAAAATTTTCAGACTTGTGAACATTCTGATATTTTGTGAGTAGAACAGGATGAGATGCACATAAAAGATATTAATTTCTGTGTCTTCTGATATGTTTACCTACTCTTACAAGGTTTTAGTCTTAGTGGGATCCTAATTCACAGTTTTGCTGATGCCAAGGTTTATCCCAGTTTGTTCTAAGTAGAAATTAGGTGAAAGCTTAGTGAAAAACATACTGGTTCTGAGCTGGGTTGAATAAGAAAATATTTTAAGAAACAGAACAACAAAGCAGAAGCATAATATCTGTACTTTTGACCATCCTGAGAAAATGGTATATTCGCATTTTTTAGTTCTGTTTTTTGTCGCCTTGGAAAATGTCAAATGTTTTTACTAAAAATAGCTTCTGCAGTATTGAAAATTTTAATTGATGTGGAAATGGTGAATATTTCCCTCTTTTGACTTCATTGAAAAAATTCTATTTGATATCAGTGGGCAAAATGAAACTGCAGTTCTTTCTATCCCCTTTCAGTCCCTTACTGTTGATTATTCTGCACACTGTCGTGGGGTTTTTATTTCCTCAGTTGGCGACAGAAGGATTTAGAAAAACAGTCTTTACTTGGTTTGGGGGAAAAATGTCAGGGAAAAGAAATTTTTAAAAGATTTTTAAAACTTTGAGTGAAATGACTGTTGAAAAAATCTTGGAAAACTATGTATCTTCTACTGTATCTTTCTTGTAAATAACTGACTGGACCAGTGCTGTCCTGCCTATGCCCGGCTGAACTTCATTGTGAGCTAGGGGAATTCAGTATTCTGAATGTGTAGAATTCTACATCAGCAAACTGCACTACGATTTGGGCCTTGGGGAAGAGAAGTAAACCATTTTTTTACAACTGAATAAACAAACAAGGCTATGGGTGTTGGATAGGTGAGTTGTTTTGCCCTTCTGGAGCACTAAGCGATATATAGCAGCAATCTTTTGTTTTGATGCAAAAAGATTCTTCTTCGCTCTGAAGATTTTGATTATTTCCATTGCAATATTTTCCTAAAGATTAGGTCTATTTATGTTTGGTGGGGTTTTTTTTTGGTTTTGGGTTTTTTTTTTT
>VZRF01004616.1:14676-28960 GCA_013396875.1 Vireo altiloquus | reverse complement strand
GTTAGTTGTTTGGTGGGTTTTTTTGTTTTTTCATTTTTTTGTGTGCGTGTGTGGTTTTGGGTTTCCTGTTTGGTTTTGTTTTGGTTTTTTTGAGCTACAACATAACATTTTGAGCAGAAACTTAGAATTCTGAGTTTTATCATTTAGAATTAGGAAGTCAGATCTACTATTGTATCTTTTTTTAGTCAAGTTTCTGAATTATCCAGTGTCTATTAAAACTGAAATCAAGGGGCAATTACTATGATTTCTTTAATATACAAATGTGGTTATATTTTCAAGTGAGTGCTTGTTAAAAATAAAGTAAACAACACTCCCAACAACCTCCCTTCAGAACTCACAAATGATCAGCTTGCATTCTCCTAAAGTCAGTTTTGATTAGTGTTCTCTTGGATATTTATGCATTTTAACCCTTAGATTATCAACTTTCACCTTTTTTTTACCTAAAATATCTCACTGGGAAATCACTAAAAATGCAACAACTGCCTCAGATTTTTTTTCATATATAATTTTTGAGTCTGTTTGTACTGCATCTGATTTTGTCTTTGCTCTCATGCCTTTATTAAAAAGACAAGATAAATTTAGGAAATAGCTGATGAAGGAAAGACATGCAGTATCTTCACAAGACTGTAATGTAAATGAAAACACTGGATGCTGATATTTCTATAAAGATTTAAGTAATTAATGTTCCTGTTTGTTATCTGATGGTTCAAAGTTAATCAGTTTTAAAAATTGGCACACAAATTTATGGTCTGTAGGTGTGTTCCTTTAGCTGAAACTATCAGCATACTCTAGTTTTCATTTTATTTCTTATAGAAAGACAAATCAGAGGCTACACATGACTACACATTCTTTTGTCTGTATTTTGGGAGCTTTTTGATTCTGATTTTACCGCTCTTTTTCATCTCTTTTTTCTCTTTCCTCTAGCCCTGGTATTCCAGGTTTTAATCAAATCCTTAGTGTTACTTTACTGCAATTTGTATTTAATAGATTTAGGCTTCAGTTAAACACTTCTGAACTCAGAGATTTGGAGAAGTGTTGTAATAGAGCTTCTAGGACTGACGACTTAGAGAAAGCTCCAGGGTTCAACTGCCCTGATAATTGTGCTGCTCAGTGTGGAAAATGGCAGCTTGCTTTCCACCAGCAGAAAAATGCCTCCCCAATTTGAATAATTATATGTGCTTTGTCTTAAAGCGATTGTGTTTAATGTAAGATAATACTTAGGAAAGGTCAGATCATTACTCTGACTCAATTGCTCATTTAAACAAGATACTTCCAAAAGGCATTTGGAAGAAATTTGTGTCTGGGGAGAGAAAGTAGGGACTGAGAAATTATTTTTTCCTTTCCCAGATCTGCTTTACATCCTCATCCTTCTTATATTAAAATTGGTTCCATCGGTGGTCAGCTACTGTGTTTTTTGATGTGGGACTGTGCCAAAGTTTGTGAAACAAAATGATGTATCACTGACTTTAAAAGTCCGGCTTACAGTAAGGATTTGTGCTATGTCTTTGGACAAAAAATGTTTTGGACAGAAATGCAGCCTTGATGCTTTCAGAGAATGGCAGATGCTCTGTTCTGGTGGCAATGCCCCTTGCAGTAAAGGGGAAGCACCAGGGGCAGTCATTCCACATTTACCACTACCACCAAATTCCTGAGCATGACACGTCACCCTGCCTGACTCTGTGGAACTTTTTAACTGTGCTCCTGTCCAACAGCCTCATCAGATTTGCCTGGATTTATCCAAATATTGCAACGAGTTTGGCAGCAAAAAACAATGGAAACAAAATAACTGAGAGGGAATATAAGAGCTCAGTTGAGTGTAAAATAGAAGGTGCAGTGAAGAAAGATTACGTGATAATTATTAAACATTGAGCTCTTGATTGCTAATGCTGTTGAAGGAGGAAGAATGTTTTTGTTATGACTCCTTTATTTCCGTAACCTAATCTTTCCTGCCAATGTGGATATTTTCCCACGCTGGGTATACGCTTAGGCTGAGTATTTTGGGATAACTTCAGCTAAAAAAAGGGTCAGCCATTTCAATAGAATGAGATAAGGAAAAAACCACTCACCAACATATTTACAACCCTTTAGTTGCGAAGTTCTAATGTACTTATGGGGTAAGGCAGAGACACAACATTTGAAATGTAGGTTGGTTTTATGACAAAATACCATAAACTCTGCCTTTTTCTACTTTTCAAAAAAGAGTTTTTCCTCTTTGGATAAATTATATGGCTTTGGAAAAATACTGCTTTGCCCATGTTCTGTAGAGACTAGTGCAAACATGGTAGGTAAATGCATTAGAATTCATATGCAGAGATCTTTCTCTATATCATGCATGGTGGATCTGAAAATTTCCTAGAGTTACTTTTCCTTATTTTCAAAGCTGTGGTGTGACTGAACACGGAAATAAAAAGCAAGGAGAATTATCTTTTTCCTTTTTTTTTTTCCTTTCTTCTTTTTTCCTCTTTTATAGGGATGCAAAATATGTAGAGACATTGGGACAATTACTGGAATAGGTTTAGAATAAGAAACTAATGTATTGGAGGGAAGAGCAGGAACCAATTTGTGCAGGCTTCATCTGAAAAAAAATGTGGGAATTGGGTAAAGAAGCTGATGATAAGTTTGCTGTGCTGCATGAATGGAATGCTGAAGGACACTGATGATACGGAGAAACTGAATTTGAATGTAAATTTGAGAGCAATAGAAACAGCATTGTGAGGAAGGGAGTTTAAAGCCTTTGGGGAGAACCTGAGAATTGGAGTAAATTTTTTAAGAAAGACTCAGATTCAGATCTCAGAATATGATTGATGAGATTGAGGACAAAATAAGGGACTGGATGGGTAGAGAGAAGAAACAGGTGAATTCAAGTACAGACAGTTTGCGGTTGGGGAGCAAGGGCAGTAGGTATTTCGTGAATGGCAATATGGGTTATCCCTGGGCTGGGAGGGTGAGGGAAGAAAAAGAAGTCAAGGAGAACAACAAGCTGTGTGTGTGTGAACCGTCCAGACATATTTGCTGATCTCGTTTTTGGAACTGTGAGAAGTGGTACTATTATTTGTTAACTGTGGGAGAAATTTTCCCTTCCTGCCACCATGTAATTTTTCCACACCCTTGCAGCAGAAATCTTGGATGCTTGAGGTGCTTGTGTAGGCAAAATATGTAAAAGAGTGTTGTCATGCTGAATATCATCCTGGGCCAGCCTGGTGACTATGATAAGTGGTTGTTTCTTAATTCTCTGCACTATTAAGATCTTATATTCTATTTCCCCAATGTGGAAATAGAAGTATTGCAGCCACTGATATAGTGAGGTAGATTATTAGATTTGCAAGTCTATTTTCCATGAAGTTGTTTTCACAGTTCTGTGAAAAATACCATTCCTTTCTTCCCCAGTGTTGGATTTGTTTTCCTTACCTATTTTCTTGGGACTCAACAAATAAGAGAAAATCTAGGAAGCCAGCTGTATCTGCCTTGCGTCTTGGCTTTTGATGGAACAGGTAGAATGACCTTTACCTAGACTGTAGTTAAAACAGAAAATGTGCTCAGAACACTTTTACGTTTTATTTTAAATGTGCTGTCCTATTTTCTGAAAAGAAAACCTTTTAAAGTCAGGGATTTTAAGGGTTAGTTAAACTCATCAATCTTGGTGCACACATCACAGTCTTTGAAGAAGTTTGCTTAAGTTATTCTCAATAGCAGAGAGATATAACTAATCTGGGGACTTTCTATTATCTCCAGTTTTGAAAGAACCAGCTTGATTTCCTGCAATTGTAATTTAAAGCCAGGTTGGAAATTCCTCCCATTGCTCTTTCTTTCTGTTTGAAACTTATTCCAAATTGCAACAATTTTACATCATTAATAAAAAAAAATCTACTTGTGAAGACTTTGCTTTTTCACTTTATATGCCCTGTAAGAATATTTACGGGGTTATTCCCGCTTAGATCCCCATGTAACTCCCATGAACTTTAATGGGGCTCTAGGTGCACACTTGAAGGAATGAATATAATTACTATGTTTGGAAGAAAGAGGACAAGTCCCTTATTCGGCTGAGACTTCATTAGAATTTCAGATGCCAGTTTTTAAGAGAGGGTTCAGTGGGTCTGTGTTTCATAAAGTGCCCAGGGCAAAGTAAGTGCTTAATCTGGCTATTGTGATTTCTTTTCTTGATGGTGATACTCAAAACTGAAGTTGTGGCCTTACTACTGGTGCACTGAATATGTTAATTTTCCTTTCTGGTATCTGGGGAAAAAACCTATTTCATTCTTGTAATTTTTTTTTTTTTGACTGCTAAAGTCATTACAAAATGTAAATGAATACATTGTAAGCCAAATCTGAATTACAAATATTCTGTCTGGAATTTAGTGTGAGAACTATGCAAATTGTGTTCATCTTTAAAAGCTGTGAGCATGGATAGGATTTTGTAATAAGGCATCTGCTAAAGTCTCCTGGTTTTCTTCAACTGAGAAGCTTCCACATTTCAAATTTGGAAATGCTATATATATACACATATATGTATGTATTTAGGCATACACACTATATATGTGTGTGTGTGTGTGTGGATGTGGATGGCAATAATTTAGAGTAGCTCTTCTTTTATTTCAAAATCACCCAAGTTTGAAACCTAAACTTACATGTTTGTGAGGCATAAGTTTTGTCAATACATGATATTATCAGAGAATTGTAGGGTACCCGAAGGTAAGTTTGCAAAGAGTTTAACTAAACCTCTGTTGTGAGGTTTTATGTAGCAGTTCCTAATTTAGTATAGAGCAGCTCATAATTTTGTATGTGTGTACATAAATCTTCCTTCTGGGGAAAACACTTTAAATATATAGCTGACAACCTCTGTGGTTCCTAAATTGTGACTCCAACAACTATGAAGATTCTGTCCTGCTCTCCACAGATTGAAGGCAGGGTGGCAGAAATATATCTTCTTCTTCTTCTGTATAGTAGCAGAGACTAAAGTTGTATGAGCTGGTACAGGGCTATTTTATTACCTAACAGCTAATCACACTTAGAGCCAAGGGTTTAAAGCCAGGTGGTGAAACTCTTTTGTTAATCACCTTCTTTAACTTGATTACTGTTTAGCTTGGTCCAAAAGAGAAAAGAAGAATTGATCAAAGTTTGTAACTCTCAGTACTGAGGAGTGGTTTAATTTCAGCATCATGGTGTCTGGGAAAAGGCATCAGGAGATAGATCTGTCAGTTGTCATCTTGAACTCAGCAAACCTTTGTATTCGCACTCTGAAGATGATCAGTGACAGGTACACCTGGCACTTGTGCAATTGAAAACTTTTAGTTGTCTCGTTACTTGTCCCTGAGCAACTGGTATAGCTGTCTTGTCACATTAGCTCATGGGGGTTGTAGTAGTAGGAGGCTTTTTTTAATGAAATCCACTTTGTAACTTGAGTATTTTCATTAATGTTTGGATGGTCTCCTAATTACAGACTGCTTTGATAAAATTGATGCCTTGGAGTGGCTACTTGAAACAGACACTAGACAAAATTAAGAGAATAAAAGCGGATATTTATTGAAGGGCCTTCAATAAGGTACACTTATGGGCAGAGCCCTAGGGCTACACCCAGTATGGATGAGGCCTTCTGGGATTTTCACACTTTTTTAAGTTTGGTCCATTTGCATATCAGGGTTAATTCTCCAATTACAATTTCAGGTAATGATGTCATTACCCCAAGTTTGTTCCCCCTTTTGGAGGCTTAGTTTACAAATTTCTGGCTTGGGACAACAAGGCGTCCTTGACTCCAGGCCTAGAGAGGATTTGTTATGACTATACAGAATGGAAGAACAGTAGCTAACAGGCTACATGGAGATTGAGAGTTACAAATCAAAGCAGTACAGGATCTGAAAAATATAAAAGCTAAATCCTAAGGCAACAGAATCTTCTAGAATAACTTAAAATGACCTTGTGGCTGCTTACAGCAACCTACCAAATGTTATACCCATTGCAGTCCTTCCCAAGGTGGTTGAACCTCATCAGACAACTCACAGGTACATAAAATCCTGCCTGAGATACCTTTTACTTCTTAAATCTATGCTAATCTTCTAAACATTTTGTAATACTGATGAAATTCCTATGTACGCTCTGCAGGGGTAAGAATTCCTTCTAGATGCCTTACCAATGAGCTTATAGTTTAATGACAAATTAGCAATCAAATTAAATTTCTTTGTATGTAGGGTTTCTGAATTTTTGACAAAGACAGCTGAGTTTTTCATGTGTTGCATAATTTCAGAGTTATTTTTCATCTTAACACATGCAAAATACAAACACTGGTTTAACAATTTCAGGACTATGTAGGTCAGATTATGAATGTTGCTTTAAGTTTTCATTTTGTTTTCCCTGTGGATTTCACGATTACAGAAATGACAAAGCAGTTTTAGCGTATCTGCCATTCTTCTGGGATAATAATGTTCACATTTTTTACAGAATTTAATTTAATTTAATTTACATTTAATGGGAAAACAAAAAAAAAGCCCTTAAAACCAATACTTTGAGAAGCAATACTGCCTTTCAGAGACTTCTGAAAATGAAGTAAAATTTGTCACTTTTATGATGCAGGGATGCTGATCAATCATCAAAACAGGAATTGTTCAGCCCAAAACAGTAAATAGGAAATTAAAAATAAGGTCATGAATTCTTCCAGTCTTTGAATTGCTGTTCTTATTGTTGTTGTTTTTGTTTGGAAAACATTGTAAAAAATTACTTTGGCACTGGTTGAAGAGCTGTATTCAGCTGTTAAACATATTCTGCCATCTTTTGCACATCAAGTAAAATGCGCGAGTGTAGAAGAAACAAAAACCAAAAATGTCATTTTATCCTTAGTTTAGAATAAAAAGAAATGCATTTTAGGAAAAAACTGAAAGAGAAATTAGCTGTTTGAACACAGTGAGCATAACTTTTGTATATAGAAAGTTGTCTGACAGTACTCCACAAAGTAAAAACAAATGAACAAGTAGGTAGAAAGATTTTACAAAATAGAGGAGGAGCAGAGTAATAAGACAATATGTGGAGAATCCAAGCTATCAGCCAGAAAGAGCCACAGATTTGGTTTAGAAATGAGATATTTTAAAAAATCTTAACAACATGGAGAGAAGTAAATGGACAAGTTACTGACATTTCTGAAAGAAAAATATTACTGGGGCAGAGTTTCTGTCTCCTATGATTAAGTCCCCAGTCCTGCTTGTACACTTAATTACACAATCAACGTGCAGTTGTCAGTGGCTTTTGTGAGGATCCAGATCCGGTTTTCGTAAGCAGTCACTGTTAAATATGTGTGTACAAATGAGAAGGCTTAGTAGTTACTGATAATTGATACTGACATTGATAATGAAATATGAAGGATTTTTACTAAGTCCCTTCTCTCAATTTTTTTTTAGAGTACGTGACATGGAAATATGTGCTATTTTTATTTTCCTTGAATAACAAAGACCTTTAGAAATAGCAGATGAATGTAAAGCTTCTTGATAATTAGTAGAAGAGATTGATGTGCTGAATTTCCAAAAGATCCTTCAGAATGCTAAGTAGTTAACAGAATTAATTTTACTAAAACCAAATATAAAACTACTTTTCTGAAAAAAAGCTGAAGGTTCAGTTTGTAAATATCAAAACCCAACAATATAATTATTTCTCTTTGAGTCTACAAATAATGTGTGTGCTCTGAAACACTATACACACATTTTTGTATTATTAGATTCTGTGAGATGAGATTTAACTTGAAGCATAGAAAAAAATTTCATTTTGATTTATGTATTTTGTTTTACGTTTTTCACTACTAGAAGATGTAGGTAATTTGAAAGGGTTCCAAGACAGGGAGTGACATGGAGAAAGAACCTGAAGTAGTGTTATATATGCAAGTAGAAAGAGAGAAAGAGATGAATTGAGAAAGTAGAGGCACTGTCTAAAGGACAGCTTTAAATCATGGTGAGGACTGAGTCTGCACAGTCAGATCATTATCTTTGAAGAGCAAGCCTTATTTGTATTAAGTCTTGTTCAATACTGGTGTAGGCAATCAACTAAATTGTTGATTTGTCCTCACATCCTACTTGACATGGATTGCTTTAGTTCCAAACTACAGGAGCACAGGGAAATTGCAAGCATAGGCTTGTGAGTCCATACTTTTGGTTTTGGTTTTGATTTTTATTACAAACTGCATGCAACTTGGAAGTACTCCCAAAATCACAGCTTCCAGGCAACCATGGGTGCCTTGTTTTCCATTTTTGCTCTGAGACAGATTGTGCTTTATGTAGAGACTTTATAAATTATTTTAATTTTATATAGTTTTGCAAGCTTTGAAATACATAAAAATCTCAAAAAATTAAATTACTGTTTTCAATCCAGCTGTAGAGGGCTGAAGTGTGAACACAAAGAGGAACATTCTTATTTCCATGAAATAATTACAACAGGGAGTATAATTTTACACTGACTCCCAGATGTTTTCTTGAGACCTCTCATACTTTATTAAAATTCTCTGATTTCAGCTGGACCCTGTAATTTGTGGCATCAAATCCTAATGACAGAAAACCTGAACTAAATTATGTCCTAATAACGTGACTCCTTTTTATGGAAGCTTGTCACAGTTCTTACAGTGAAACCTCTCACAATGTGTCTTTGTATATGATATATACATATACAAAGACATTTGGGTTTTTCTCTATGTGTGTGTATAGGCTGATTTATTAGCTTGTTATACTAAATATTCTTTTAAGCAGATACATTCAAATATAAAACTTTTTTCCATGAACATATGGCCTATATGTAAGCAAGAAGCAAAACAGTCACTGAAACCTGTATCTCAAAGCCAAAGTTACATTAATCTCTTCTCCTGCCACCAACAAGGCTCTTGAAGCAGTTTTCTCCTGAGAATATGATCTGAGGCTTATTAAATCTGTATTCCTCTATGTGTCCAGTTGAAATAACTGTCATAAAAGCAAGTACATGACCTGATTTCAAAACATCCCAATAGCCAAGGAACTGTGATTCCACAAAACAACATACCAACTCACTTTCTTATTGCTATACATTAAGGAATCTTCAGGATGCCTCCCTATGCAGTAGACATCACTTCTACTTTATTTGCCTTGTAGATATGTCCATAGGAACTTTATAAATCTCTGGAAGTTTTTGTTTTTAGGAATCATATTTACTTCCCTTCAAAAATAATTTCAAATACTTCTTAGAGCATCAAAGTTTGTTCAAAACAATTGTTATGACTTTTTAAAATTAAGTGATAATATTGTAACATATTTCAAAGAAGCTGTTCTCTGTGACCCACAGAGCTGCAAACTCAGATGGGAAGGGCTGTCAAGAGGTCACTTATCCAGCCTATTGTCAAAGCAGGCTCAAGTCAGGCTTCTCAGAACCATCTTCACTTGAAAACCTCAAAAGATTACACAGCCTTTCTGGGCAACATATTCCTAGGATTTATTTGTTTATATGCAGTGTGACTATTTCTTGTTTTGCCTTAAGTGCTTTTCCTCTTGTTCCCTGACAAACACTGCTGTGAAGCTCCCAGCTCCCCTTTCTTAATAACCTGCCTGTAGGTTCAGATAAATTACTATTAAGGCTCCCCCAAAGCACTTTTTTTGCAGGTTGAATAAGCCCTAGTCCCCCAGCCTCTCCTTGAAGGCAAGAGCTCCAGCCTCTCACCAGGTTGGTGGCAGCTGACTGGCTTTGCTGTCAGGGCTGGCTCATGCTCCATGTGCTGTCAGCCCAGCTTTCCAGGCTCTTTTCCTCACACCTGCTCCCCATTCAAACAGCTCCCAGCCTGTATCATTGCCAGGAGCTCTTCCTGTGCAGATGGACAAACTTCCATTTGTCCTAATTTAATTTCATTAAGTTCTTGTTGGCCAAATCCTCCAACCACTCTGAATGACATTAAACTAATGTGGGGAAAAGAAGCTGTAAGAATTCTTTTGGTCTGTGTAAATGATTTGTACTAAAATTTCATTTTCTTCTAGAGTGAATATCTCTAGCTGCCATTATGTTTCTCTAGTACTTTTTCTCTTATAAAAATATGGTACATTCCTCTGGAAGGTGACAGATGAAAACAGCTGTTAATTAAAATATGAAGAATATTTTAAATTGGCCTGTGCATGGAATGTAGTAGGCGTGCTGTGACAAAAATAGCACATATGTATTTTGTCATTGGCTGTATGATCATGGATGGAAATTCCTGAGTTGAACTGGTAAGTGCAATAATCCAGAACATTTAAAATCCCCTTAATTTGTAATTACTACATCTTACTCCAAAAATGTAGGTTACTGCCTCTAAATGAGTGAAATAGTTTCTCAGTGATAAGATCAGGTTACAACACTGCAGTGATGTTTCCTGAGACGTCTTTTCTCCACTGACAGGAGTCTGTGCTTCTTTGGAAGAATTGAGGTTTCTTCTGACTTAGTGGGAGAGTGAGACTTACTGGCACCAGTGAGAGATAAAGGAGGTCATATTGGCATGGGAAGATGTATGTGTCTACAATATATTTTAAATTACAGGGTAAATTGACTGTTGCCAGAATAAATCCTTACTTATTTTGTTTGTACTGTCTTGTAAAGTTCTTGGGGATCCAAATTAAGAGGATGCTGTGTTAGAATGCTTTACTTTTGTTCAAGCTACTTAGACTTGTCTTTTGGCAGGATGGGCACATTTTTCACAATGCATTTCCATTTTGCCTTCAGTTTTTCTGGCAAAGGTTTGGGGTAGTATATCTCTGTTAAACAGAGAGTCTATTGTTCAAAGAGGTGGCCTCAGTAGTTTTGCCACTTTACCAGGTGGTAAATACCAGGTGGGGCAGTGTTCTTTTTCTCTTCCATGACACATCCCTGATAACTCCCTCCACAGGGATATCTTTCTGTTAATGGGCTATCTAACCTCACTGTATGACTCATAAAATTACATCATCCCATTGTGAGATGCTCCGCCCATGGGGAGGAACCAAGTATTCCTACCTGGATATAATCTGAGGTTTGGAACACCACAAGCAGCCTTTACCTACTGGATTCTCAGAGGACAAGAGCTACCTCCGGACCTTCAGGTGAAGACCAGATCCTTCTACAGGATCACCTCTTCAACAGAACCACTTCATCCTGGACTGCTACCACCTCCCTGACTAACAGGGTGTCAGGTTGTATTCTGACTGTCAGTGTTCTTGTGCTATTGCATTTATTTCAATTTTCCTATTAAATTATAATTCTGACTTGTGATCTCCCACTGGTTTGTTTTCAAACTAGTACAACTTCACAATGGTTATTTTTCCTGGTGGATTCACTGGGGAACCTTATGAGTTTTCCTTGGGGTAGAAGTGAGGTGTTGTTCAAGAGAGAGACCTACCAATTCACTGTTTCTCATGCTTTTGAACTAAATTGCTGGTGGTAAAAGCATATTTTTGCTCAAAGTTTAATTTACGTCTCCCTTGTTACAGATGACATTGTACTTCCACTGTCTGTGTGCCTGTCCTATAGGAATGTGCCTATCTGAGTGCTGGGGGCCAAATTCCTTGTGTACATATATGCTGAAGTTGTTTGTTCTTGGATACTCCAGGGAGGATTGCACAAGTAAACTGAATACCAAGGGCACCAATCCTTATTACATCATCCAGCACATGCTCTGTTTGGCAACTATATGCAATGACTCAGCATATTCTAAGGACTCCATGCACAGCATAACTCCTAAAAGAACTCTGTGGGAAAGCTCACTTGTTTAGTGGAACCATACTAGAAATAGGTTCCTGCTAGAGTGGGTGGCCTCTCCCATGCAGAGATAGCTCTGTTCCAAACCCTCACTGGCAAATGAGAACTGAAGTGAGAACCTGTTTCACCCCCCCCATAGTGAAAAGAAGAAATCTGCTACAGCATCTGCAAGCCTCTGCCTTAATACTTTGCACAGAAAGTCTGGTTGCTTACCTAGGATTCCAGCTCTGATGTTCTTGGCTGTGCTCCGAGACCAGGTTTGATAGATGCCCTGAAACTGCGTAGCAACCATCTGTTTAGAGCCAACGAGGCCATCACCAAGCACAGAGGTAATGTGGTGTAGACCTAATGCACACAGCAGATGCCATTTTGTCCTTCAGCAGATGCTCTGTACATTAACTGTAGTTTCTGCCAGCTTGGCCACCCTCTTGCCAACACAAATCACAGCTTTCCAAACTATCTCTAGTGCTGACCACAGCCAAGACATGAAGCGCTGGGGAGGATGACAGATATGCAGACTTGACAGAAAGATATCTGAATGTAGAAACTGAGAATGAGATAGAATTAAAAGCAAGTTTCGATATAGAGGTATTTTGCAGAACCAGCGGTTACTGAGTGACTGAGAAGGCAAAGGCTGGAAGTGAATTAAAAGGAAATCTTTTGTGTCAAGAACAAAGGTATGTGACTACAAACAAAGACATGTTTTTTACCAAGTAAATCAGTCTCAGGAAGAACACAAGTAAATAAAAGACATGTTACACCAAGCAAAAAGAGGATGCAGGCAAACAGAGAAATGATGATATGGCAAGTAGAAAAAAGGTCTAAGAATTTACCATTGTAAGATTAAATTGTAACATACTTACTCTTGTGATTAGATAATGACTATAGTATGGTAATGATATTAGTGGTGATAGGCTATTGGCAAATGTAAAGGTATTGTGTATGATGTTAATTGGTTGTCATGTATTAAGGTATTCAGTGAAGAAAAGTATATAATATCTTGTAACTTGAACAGAAAGGGGCTTCAGGTATACCTGTAAACTGCAGTTGGGCAGTTTGGAGGTTGGGCTCTGATTATCCATACCCTAGACTGCTGTAACTTTGCACATGCAATAAAACAGCATTTTTGAAGAGCCTCCTGAAGTCCAAACATCCTTCATCGATTTTTTCTCTACAATGAAGAAAGAAAAATTATTTTTACTTAGTGACAAAATGTTGTCTAATCAAGACCAGACAGAGAAAGGCTGTCTTTCCTGCCCTTCCCCTAACAGCCTTCCGTTTGTGTGTCAATGCATAAATAAACAGATTTTTGCCTAACAAAATTCACAAAATCTGCTTCACTCTTTCAAGAGAATGACTCCAAGGGGTTGGATGTAATGTAGTCAGGAGAGAATAACTCAGTCCACTGAAGCAATTCCTGAGCAACATTGTTCCTATGTGGAATTGCTGGAACTCAGACAGTGTGAACAATTCTGAACAAACAAATGAAACTTTTTTTTGTTATTGTATTGTGCTGGTTTAAAAGACAAGTGTCTGCCAAGGAAGGTGGGAATCTTCCTAGAATGAAAAAGATAACCCCCCCTCTCCAAATTATTATAACTTTGAAATTATGGGGCTTTCAGGCAAAGATATGGAAAAAGGAATAACAGTTCTTTAGTAGAATATATAAATATATATAAAACACAGACAAACAGCAAAAACAGCAGCCACAACACAAACAAAAAGGAAAAACCCACACACAGCCTTTTCCTGCCTGTCAAGCACTTTCCTCTTTGGTGTAGTTATGATCACAACCAGCAGGATGAGCTGATGGCTCCCGGTGAGGCAGAGGGCGGCTGAAGCAAGCTCTGAGCCTCCCCAGGAGGTAATGGTGGCCCCGGGGGGAGAGAGAAGCTGGAGGGTGTGGGATGTTTCTGTTTTCCCCTGGCTCTCATGTGTCCCGACAATGTTCTGGCAACGGCAGCAGCAGCTGAGACTCCAGTAAGCAGCCGCGAGGTGCTACCTCTGGAGAGAGGGAGGAGGTGGGGGCCCGGTTTTCTCCTGAGGTGCCCAGGCAGATGGTAAGCGTTTCTCTCCCAGCAGGGGCAGCTGTCAAAAAGTCCAGTGTCTGCTTCTGCGAGCAGNCCTGAGGTGCCCAGGCAGATGGTAAGCGTTTCTCTCCCAGCAGGGGCAGCTGTCAAAAAGTCCAGTGTCTGCTTCTGTGAGCAGTTGTCCACCAAGAGCAAGGAGAAATGGTAAAGAAGGCTCAGCTGGTTTTTTTTCTCTGGGCAGGAGAAAAAATCTATGGCTGTCTGCCTTCATGCAAAAATGGATCCACCTCCAGCTCAGAAACTGCCAAAACCCACCCCATTTGTCCTTGTTCCCCAGGCATTGTTATGAATGAAATCCAAAAAGCCCTAATTCCTTACCTAAGTTATGCCATTGTACCTGTTAAATGCCTTATTGTTTACTGTTTTAAGCCTGTTGCTCTTGTTATGTCGTTGTCTTGTTGTTCACCCCATTGCCCCTGTTACTTGCTGTATTGTCCTCCCCAATTTGCCTTGTTGTCCTTGTTAAACCCCCCTTATCCCTGCCAAGTGCTCCTTTGTACCTT
>VZRF01004612.1:1416998-1684394 GCA_013396875.1 Vireo altiloquus | reverse complement strand
TTTTAAGCCAGCAGAGATCCTGTTTCAAACATCAGAGCATTGAGACAAGTACAACTTTTGCACTTCTTGGACAAATTAAGAAAGGCAAATAATAAAAACAAAAACCCCCAAACCCCCACCAATAAAACAACCATGAGTCACTTCTGAGTCATCTCAGTATGTGAATATCCAATATTCAGATTTTGCACTGCATAACCCAAAATGCCAACTACTTGCTTCAGAGGACTAAAGCTTCAGAACCGATATAACCAAAAATAAAAAATATTCATATTAAAGGTTTTAAAAAAATAGATGACAAAAGTGAAAAATCCCATCACCTCATGAGCAAGACACAAGAGAAATAAATCTTATTACTGTATGCATTCTTTACAGAATATTTTCCCCATGAATATATAAGGCAAGTAAAATCCTCATTAAATAATGCATTTACTGTGTTGTATACTGTTTAGATTTTCTTTCCTCAAGGAATTGGCTGTCTCAGAAAATTTTCAGTAATTCTTTTGATTCACAGTGAACAGATAAGTACAGAATGCTCACTTCTAACTTTAAAATAAGACTGACAAATAGATGCCAATTGACACACCTCCTCATCGGTTGCAAGCCAAAATTTTCCAGAAATGGGCTCAGACAGCAGAAAGCAAGACCAATATAGAACCTTAAAATGTTGTAAAACTATTCCTTATTTTAAATCATAGCAATATTATTTTGCACTAGTTATTTGACTCAAAGTGCTGCAATGACTAAAACAAAGATAAAAGCAAAAATGTGCAAAAAGCTGTTTCACATCAAAACCCCAATAACACACTTCGTAGTTAGCAACTACAAATGTAAGAGTTCTGAGTCGTAATTGAACAATGTATTTTAAACGAGATTAAATACTTATTTTTTGATCTTTTTCACCCTGTTTGTTTACTTCATGGAGCTTTAAAGTAAAAATAGTCATCAAACAAAATGCTTCTACAACATTAACATTTAAACATTTGGGAATGCTTATAGGAGCCTAACAGTTTTATATCAAACAATCTGTTTTTTTTTAAAAGACTATGAAAATGGTAGAAGTCCCAAAAAAGCAAAAAATCTCCATGGATTTAGAATAATTTGCTTTAAAGATAAAAATGCCAGTTTTAACAAAAAGGATGGAAATAAGATTACTTCAGGAGGCCTGTTGAAATCCAGATAAAGTACACTAATAGTCATAAGTTCAGGTTGAAGATTAAAAACTATGAACAGGCAGAAAAATCCCAAAGGTCAGTAGTGTATGAGTGATTGAATGCAAGATTTAACCTAGTGAAATAGGGGATTAAGCCCTAAAGAGCAAACCAGACCAATTTCAATTATTTAGATGCAGAAATCCATGTTTTTATATAAAATAACACTTCACTAACTCTTACATCTGTAGAAAGCATACTAACTTGAAAGCTATTGTGCTTTCTGATTAAAACCAAACAGAGACCATGACGAAATATAAGCAGGTTAATAAACAATGCTAATATTTCAGAAAATATTTTTTTTCTGTTGCACCCATAATATCTTAACATTCTAAAGAAGAAAAGATTGCATTCTTTAGTTAAAACTCTCCTGATCATCAGAAAACTCAACAAGGGTACTTAAAACAGTTGAAAGGAGACTGCATGTTAATTCAGCTGAGGCACTCTTTAGAAAATTCAGTTCCGTATTGTGAAAAGTCTCTGTACAGAACAAACACCTTAGACCTGGCAGGATTCCTAATACAGTCTGGGTTTTTTTGTGCTATTCCAAGACCATTCCTGTTGCAGCCATTCAATATCAATTGTCATAGATCATTTCTCACCCTTAAGTAGGTTCATTTTCATTCCTGGGACATTAAGTACTGTTTCAACCTCAATCTGAATTGCTGTTTAATAAGATAAATAATCATAAGAAGTAATTACCCAACATTTAAGCTGATTTGCAGCTGTTGCAGTGAGGCAGCAAGATTAGGAATATTGCATACATATTTCTATTCCTTTGCCTTCTGTCTTAGAGAACCAATGATTTTAAGTTGTCTAAACTTGGACTAAGAGACAGAAAATTGCAAAATTTATCACATAATCTAAATTTAAATATCTCATTTTTCCTCAGGAAACCTATTTAGTATTGCTTTTTCAACTCTCTAATGTTTTTATTAATATCTAATTACTATTAATAATCATTTACCTTGTGTTAAGATTTTAAGATTATCATCAAAACATCAAAAATCTGAGTGAAGCCTTAGAGGAGGTTACCCTGCCCGTACAGAGCATCAATTTCACCTACATTATTTTTGACAAGAATTTGTCCTATCTTTTGTTATCACTGTCATTGGTAATAGAAACTTTGCAACTGCATGATGCATTTTATTTAATCTGCACTTAGATCCTGTTCCCTATTGGACTCTCTGGATCTTTATCTCTGGAAGCTGAGCTACAACCTCTCAACTCATCCACTTTGCATATTGAAAAAATTGTGGTAAGTTGTCTGCTATAGCTTTTTATGTTTTAGAAGATTTCTATGTTCCATATGAATTCTATATTCTTCAAGGTAAACAGTCTTAAGTAGGTCAATCTGTTTTCACAAATAAATTCCCTAATCTCTGATTGTTCTCATTGCTTTTCTCTGGACTTGCCAGTAGTTGCACATATTTCTAAATCAGTCACACATGAAGGTATTTGATTCAATGGAGAGCTATATTGTAGAGCTTAGTTAAAAAATACTTTGTTTTCTGTATGTTTTCCCTGTTCCAAGCCTTCTGGTTGTACATCTCAGGATAGTCCTGTTTGGGCAGCAACCTGGCTTTTCCATTTCATTTTCACCTTGGATCTCATGAGCTCTTTTTTGGCATCCTTTATCAGAGCATTTTGTTCTTATGTAAGATAGTATTTTGAGGTTATACATGTTGGTTTACATCTTTTTCTTCCTTATATGATTGCTGCAGTTTGTCATGATAATTTCAAAATCCGAACCTTCCAAATGCTTCCTTCTCAGTGAGGTAGCTGTGACCTGCAATTGAATATGAATCTCTCTGTTCCATCACATATTGGGTTTGCATGGACAAGCTTTGGTAGTGGGGGGCTTCAGGGAGTGGTTTCTGTGAGAAGCTGGCAGAAGCTTCCTCCATGTCCAGCAGAGCCAATTTCTGGATGTGCCGCTGGACAAGACTGGGCCAAATAGAAATGGTAGTAACACCTCTGTGATAACAGAGAAGGAAAAGAAGGAAAAGTTATGGAACAGTTGTGATTGTGGCCAGAGAGGAGCAGGGTGAGAATATGTGAGAGGAACAACTCTGTAGACACTGAGGTCAGTAGAGAAGGAGGGGCAGGAGGTGCTCCAGACGCCAGAGCTGAGATGGAGAGAGAAGCACTTGCTGGAGCAGCCTGTCCTTGAAGGACTTCACTGTGTGGAAGAGTGACCCATGCTGCGGCGGTTTGGGGAGGACTCTTGCACATGGGATGGTCTCACACGGGACAACTTCATGGAGAACTATCTCCTGGGGTAGGGATCCCATGCAGAGCAGGAGAAGGACTCCTCTCCTTGAGCAGTGGGAGAAAACCTCAGGTGATGAACTGACCATAACCCCCATTCCCTGTCTCCTTGCACCACTGGGGAGAAGATAGGAATGAGGGAGGGGTGGGGGAAGGCATTTTCTAATATGACTTATTTTACATATTTTATTTTACTTATTTTACTTCTTATTATCCCACTCTGATACTGTAGTAATAAATTCAATCAATATATCTAATTCGAGCCTGTTTTGCCCATGATGGTATTTGATAAGTAATCTCTCCTAGTCCTTAACTCATTAACCCTTTGTTATGCTTTCTCTCCCCTGTTCAGCTGCTGAGGGGAGCGCAAGAGCAGCTTTGGTTGGTGCTCGACATACAGCCAGGGTCAACCCACTGCACATCACTAGATTCTTACTGAAAGTAGCAACTAGAAATAGGCCTAGAATAAGCATTTTAGAGTTCAAAAATATAGGGTCTCTTCCCACCTAATTAAAAACTTTTGGCAGCTATTCTTTGAATGCACTTTTCTTCCTATTTTTACATTTTCCACCTAGTCCTATCTAGATATTTTTAGATTCCTTTAGAAAGTCCGGACTGAAGCAGAAAACCAAAAGCAGTACTATATACTGCCTCTCTGTCCACTTAACCATGCTGCATAAAGATTATAAACTCCACAGTTAGATTTGTATGACAAAACTTATTCTCACTGATCCCACCGGCAGACATTGATTGCATTCTTACCTGTCAGTGGCTTAAAATAATGTGAGTATTTATTCCAGAGTATTTTCTTGTAATGAAGATTTACTTTTTCTAATTTCATTCTTCATACAATATTGCCTTTATTCTGAAGATTTTACAGCCTGGGGAAAATAACTCTGGGGGGTTCTTTCCTTTAAACATATTGATAAATAAAGTATTACTTAATCCTCAGTCTATTGGGCCATTTGAAAATTGAGGCTATTCAAGAATCTAAATTGTGACAGGATTAAGCAGAAGGTTCTTCTTTTCAGACTGAAATCTCATTAAAAGGTATGAAAGTAAAGATTAGTGTTCAATTCTCAGTGGGGAAAAGTATCAGGTGTGGCATCCCCCAGAGCTGAAAATGCCTGGCAGGTTCAAATGGCAATAAGAAAAAATAATGGACAGTATCTCCAGGAACAGATATTAAAATGTATATTTAGAGATGTATGTTTTAATACCTCTAAAGTAATGTCTATAGATGCTGAAGCAGAGAAAAAAAGATTACAGAAATTACCTACTACATAGGAATACTCTACAAAATAGACAGGCTTCTGTGCTTTTCCCAGACAGCTCCTTGTGTTTCCATCAATAGAGACATGATCTGAATCAGCAAATAATTTCCATATTTTTAGGGTAAAATTTTTCCATACATAATTGAAAAAAATCCACAGGAGCAAAATAAATCCTGGTAACATAAGATGATGGCTGTGTTACCCCTCAGGAGCAAGCTCTTTGGGCCAAGATTGATCACTGAAGATATTTTCTCCATACTCTGAAGTCTAAAGTGAAAACAGACATCAGATAATAGAAACTGTGTGAGGAACAGAGCTAAGAACATCACAAAGCTATCATAGAAACCCATGATTTTCCCACATTCATTCTCTGAATGGATTCTTTGCTCGAAAAGAATATGGTATATTTGGAAATGGTCCACACGATATAAGCAAAGACAGTATGAAAAATATTTTGTGTAAGGAATGGCTAAGTAAGCTATGACTACTCTGTCTGAGAAAGGGAAAGCTGAGAGAAGGCTATATATAATCATGAAGACCACAAAAAAAAAAAAATTAGCCATAAGTTATGAAATATAACCAGAAGGAGTAAGGTCAAAAAGAAAAAAGTAAAGCATAATGTTTTATCCAGGTGGTATACATATGTTTTCCAGAGGATTTTGTGGATCTGAGAAGTTTATATGGGGCAGTAGTGCAGAGAATTGAGAGTAGAGAGTTGACAAATTAAAAAAAACAAACAAACAAACAAACCAAAAAAACCAAAAAAGCCACCTGATATAAATGTGATTTCTGTAACGAAAGTGATGTCTGGCTGGAAGATCTTTGGGAAAAATATCCCAGTCCTTCTCTAGGCAGTGTTAGGGACAATGTATAAAGGAATATTTTTCATGATCCAGCATGCTTGGTCTTTTCTCACTCCAATAAAATTGTGAACCACTGCTAGGAGTGATGATAAGGGCAGGTGTGCTGATGAAGAAACGTAAAGTCATTTACTGGATTTTTAGATTTTTTTCAAGTACTGGATTTAGGATTTTTTTGTTTTTTTAACTTACTAAATAAAAATAGCTCTTTATAGTTATTCAGTCAAACAAGTAAAAGGTTTCTGTTATATGCAAATGAAAATCTGTGAAAAAACCTACCAACTAACTTGAAGTTCTAGTTGTGAGCTTTTTTTCCTCAATAGCCTTTGGTACTATTCATATGAACATAATGTCCCATAATACTGTCACAACAATTGAAAAACTGTCCAAGGCTAAAGATCAGTACTGGTAAGAAATCATGCCACTGTTACACCATGGAGACCTTAAATTTCAGTATACTCTGTGTTCTTGTCATAGTGCTGGAGGAAAGAGCCTTCTGAAGTAACAAACAAACAAACAAGAAGTTTATTTTTTAAATGTACATATGCTTTTCAGGACTATACAGTGTTGTTTCCCTGCTTTCTAAATCTCTAGCAAGGCTTCAGACATGCCTGAAAGGCAGTTGGCATGTGTGCAAGCTAGACAAAGTGGGAGGTAATAGAGATTGGCAGAGGGAATTGTCTGAGGTTTTGGATAAATCTGCAAGAGCTGTCTCAATTAAGGGACTTTTTTAGCTTCTTAGCAAAATGGTTTGCTAATGGAGGTCCTAAGTAGATCGAACACTGTTACTGGCCTTTCAGATCGTACCTGATGGAAAGGAGCATTTTTCAACTGATGCAGATCATTGGATTATAGTCTACCATGTTAGAGAAAAATTCCCACACAGGAATACTCTGGTTTAGTGAGGAGTATCCAGAAATTACATTTGTGCAGGAGGCATTAAAATTAAACAGACTCTTGATCATTTTGAAATCCTAAAATCTTTGTCTGGATGTTGAACTTCATCTCATTACCTAGTTTCGTGCATATTCAGATGTCATTTCTTCCCAGTAGAATCTGGGCTAGCTGTGTGTCAGCTGTGTGTGAGGTTAACAGACATCACCCACTTGGAGATCTGTATCTCAACAGGAAGATGATTTAGAGTCCTGAAGAATGTATAGATTCTAAAAATTCCTCCCACATAAAGTTAGATTAAATAGTACCTTTTGCAGAACTGAAAACTGACACCTCTGGAGTTCAAAAGTTTAGATCTCCAACTGTGATCCATGAGAGCTAGTTCAAGTGTGTTTTCCCAAATATCATCCTAGGAATCATAGTAGGATTCTTTGTTTCACACTTTTACCACTCCAGTGGTACCCTCTCTGGTTCTATTGTTACAAGTCTGGTAAGAGACAGAAAAGAACTCTAACAAAGGATGGAAGTTCAACAGTTTTTTTTTTCCCTTGCAACTGTTTCTGGTGAAAAAATCCTGAACGGTGGAATTTGATGCTGATATACATTAAAGTTCCTAAAAACATCATGTATAAAGAACAGTAGAGTCTCCAAATTTTGGCCTGTATTGTAAAATACTTAATATATAGCTGCACTATACTCTTCCTAAGTATGAATTTAATCAGTGGCTTGGTTGAAGAACATGCAAAGTGCACAGAAAAAAATCTCTGGCCATGCTAGACTGAGGTAAATCAGAACACCTCTTTCAGAGCAGCATTTGCTTCAAGTACTCTTTCCGTCCTACCTCCATCTTCCTACTCTCAGAGAGAAGCACACAAGACCTGGGCTTCTTTGAGCATCCTATGCTTGGGATAAGAAATGTTACGGGTGAGGAATATTAACAAGTTCTATTTGTATACAGTTCTTAATAGAAAACATCAATGAGATAATTTATTCTGTCTAATAGAACAAGAATGGCCTTTAAAAATACAATTCCCTGATAATTTTTATGTTCTATTAAGAAAAAAAAATCAAATTTTTTCCTTTATTCACTCTGGTATATATCTTATTTGATGCAAACAAATAATGAATACTTTTACATTTCTCATTAACAGAGTTATTTTCAGCACGCTTATGTTCTCTGCTGTTCATATCCAATTTTACCACATACTCCAAATAAGAACAAAAAGAACATATTTCAGACTTTTACTGAAGCTAAATATTTGCAGAAAGGGAGGTGGAAAGTATTTAAAAGTTCAGTGATTCTGTTGAGATAACAGTGCCATGAATATGCAGTGTTTCTGGGAAAAGCAGGAAATACAGATCAACAAAAAATACTTTGAACAGTATCCTGCCTACAGAATTTTCAGCCCTAAACCCATGCTAATTTGCATCTGCCATTCTCATTCTTTTTTTTAGCTGACTGACCCTTTCAACTCCTTTAAACATAGAGTTTAAACAGAGCAGCAGGTTTGTATTTGACTTAGATTTATTAAATATATACTAAAGTATATTAATATATTAAATATATATATATAATTTTTATATTAAATATATAAAATGATAAATTACAGCAACTAAAAAAAATTTCTCTTTAATTTACATTTCTTTTCACATTTCTGAGATTTTATTGCTGTCAGTTAAGACTATCTTGTCTTAAGAAAGCAGTCAGGATGCAGAGTAAGGCATCCAGTGTTAATCTTTTTACCTAATTACACTCTATCTGAACTCAAGAGAAAGAATAACAACATTTTCTGCCACTCTGATTTTTAAGTAATTCACCTTGGCCTGTGAGGGATTAAGAGGCAAGGCAGATTCATGTCCTAAGTTTTCAATCTCTTCCTATCATTAAGTGCTGAAAATATAGTTTTCACATACCTATTTTTATCTTATGATGAAAGCTGTATTTCTTCAAGTAAAGATAAATGCATCTCTACACACATAATTTCGAGACTAATTCCTGAATAATCAAAAAGGAAAAGAAAAAAGAAGTACAATTTACAGCCGTTTTGCCAGTATACTAAGGCCCTTGTGTCAAAGTTTTCTCAAAAACTGTACAGCCTCTGATCAATATTCCAGCAGATCTTACAGAGAAACCTCACACCAGTTTTACTAGGCACTGTTCAGACACACACATTTCTGTTCTGAAGAGCTCAGAGTTTAATTGCAAACAAGAACATTGAACAGCAACGAGACTGATGGAGATCAATAAAAGAAGCTCAAGCAGCTCTCGAAGACAAGGCAAAAAATAGGAGTGCGGCATGGACTAATAACTTCCTAAGGAAGCTAATAAAGAAAATTTGCTTCTGTCCTGTGGAAGCAGCTATCAATGTACATTTTTCCTTTTATTTCTCTAAACCCTTTATTTTTCCCTCTTGTAAATGACAGAGCCATGTGCACACTGTGATGGTCTTATAATAGTGGCTCATCCACTTGAATGAAAACAGACTAACACTGACTGCCTAGAAGGAGCAGCAAGAAACCTCTTATAAAAACCAACTGTGCATCCTGTGCACTCAGCCACAGTTAGTGTTTACCAGTAACAATTTCCTTTCAGTTACATGCAGTGCTTTGGTGAACCTACCTTATTTCCACACCATTAACTTCCAAACATTTTTTTTCTTCCCACTGTCACTCACCATGATCTCTTCTGTGTTTTTCTGTCAAATCCAATAGCTTCTCCAGCAGTCTCGCTCTGCCTATCTCAGAGCAAATCCAGAACTTGTTTCTCCTAAACAGCCTTTCTCTCATTTGCATCCATTTTTCTAAGCAGTTGGGGCAAAACCTTGAAAATTGCTTATCATCATTTTTCTGTGTTTATCCCAAAATATGAAGTGGCCCATAATCCCAGGTGCAGTAGGCAGGGGCAATATAACTGGGTTACTTAAAGGAGCAAGACACAATGCTTCACTTGCCCAGGCAGCAGTATTATTGTGCTAAACACCAAGCAGTTCATGGTTGGCAGTGCTCTGAAGCATGGGATTTTATCTCCTCTAAATAGGATTAAGCAAATGAAAATATGTATTCTAGTTTCACAGAGCAGGATTATCAGCAAACCAGTACATTTCTGTGATGTTCCTTTTAGCTCTATTTTCTGATGAGCACTAACACAGCTTTTGTTAATCTCTTCTGTGAAAAAATGCACATATTTGAACATGTTCTACATGTTAGATTGCAGGTTTAGACTCTCAATTTTAGATCATCTCTTTAATAAGAATAATAGAAATCCCACAGTAATAAATTTTCCTACTAGAGAAGGAAAATGTTGTGTTGTAGAGTCACGACAAATTTTCTGCAGCTTAATTTAAGAAAATATATAGCCACTCATTACACCATTTCAAATACGGTGTCCTTTCAGTTTTTGATAAGTACCTGAAAATGATAAATCATCTGCTCACATTAATTCAATGATGGTTCAGAAACACTGAATTTGTCATCTGAATCTTCATGGTGTGTCTCTGAAACACGCTATGCTGGTTCTGGCTGGGAGAGAGTTAATTTTTTTCACTGTGGATAGTATGGGTCTGTGTTTTGGATTTGTCATGAACACAGGGTTGATAATATAGAGGTGTTTTTGTTGTTGCTGGAGCTAAGGCCTCTTCTATATTTATGCTGTCATGCTGGTGAGGAAATTGGGGTTCCATGGGAGGTTGAGAGGCAACATAGACAGGGCACAAATCAACCAAAGGCATATTCCAGACCATATGGCATCATGGCCAGTACATAAAGTAGGAGGAAGAAGGAGGAAGGGGGAACTTCTGAAGTGATGGCATTCATCTTCCCAAGTTATTATTACACATGGTGGGGCCCTGCTGTACTGGAGGTAGCTGAACACCTGTCTGCCCATGGAAAGCAACTAATTAATTCCTTCTTTTGTTTTGCTTGTGTGTGTTGCCTTTGCTTTCCCCATTAAACTTTATCTCAACCCAAGTGTTTTCTAGCTTTTACCCTTCCAATTTCCTCCCCAACCATACTGTGGGGGAATGAGCAAGCATCTGCATGGGCCTTGATTTCTGGCTGGGGTTAAACCATAACACAGGCTTACGAAAATTTATCATGTAGTCTTATATTAAAACATAAGAAAGACTTCCGTGAACTATTTCCATACTTACTATAAGTTCATCCTCATTACAGATTCCTTAGTTTTATTTGAAATTTAAAATGTGATATAATGCACTTGTACAAAAAAAAAAACCTAAATACCCGAACTTTCACTGAACAGCAAGCAAATATAGCAGCCTGAGCATGAATTATCTAAGTTGGTTCTACATGGTAGTTGATATCCAAAGACTTACTTTCCAAAGAATGGCTGGCATTGATGGTTTATGGTACAAACTCGTGTTAAATGTGTGAGGCATATAATAGCAAGGTCAGAATTCTTGTTTCCCTTTACAGCCATAAGAAATAAAGGCCTCAGTCACACAGGATGTAAATCTCTCATTTGTATTTGTGAAGAGTCAGGACCCTGAAGTTTAGAAAAACAGAGTTCCAGCTGTTCAAGGAGTTAGTCAACAGGAACCCTGGGAAACTGCTTTCAGGGCTAAGGGAGCAGAACAGAGCTGGCAGACCTTTAAGAATGCTTTCCAAAGACTGCAAGAGCTTTTAATCATCAGGTGCAGAAAATCAGGCAGAGAAGGTAAGAGACCAGCATGGATGAGTCAAGACCTGCTGGCCAAAGTAAAAGGCAAGAATGAAATACACAGACAAGAGATGCAGGGACAGATATCCTGGGATACTGCCCAGTTGTGTAGAGATGGGGTCAGGCAAACCATGGCACAAGTGGAGCTGAATTTGGTAAATGGTGCAAAGAATGAGAAGACTTTATACAGTTATGTCATCCAGAAAAGAAAGGTCAGAGAAAGTGCAACTCCTGTAATAAGCAAGGCTGGCAAACTGGTAACTATGGACAAGGAGAAAGCTGAGGTACTCAACAACATTTTCCTCAGTCTTCAATAGAAATCACTCTTCCCATACCTCTTGAGTGGGTGGATGGCGAGACAGGGACTGGGGGAGCAAACTCTTCCCACTGTAAGAGAAGATTAGCCTCATTACCACCTGCACATAAATAAATATGTCTCTGGGACTAAATATAAGGAAGAAATCTGTAACAATGAGGGTGGTGAAACACTGGAATAAGATGCTCAGAGGTCAGGTAGATGCCCCATCCCTGGACATATCAGGGCCAGGTTGGATGGGACTCTAAGTAGCCTGCTCTATTTGAGCATGTCTCTACTTATTGCAGGGGATTTGAAGTAGATGACCTTTAAATATTCCTTCAGGACAAAAAATTCTATTATCCTATTTCATGATTTACTTAAAAACTAATGCAAAATGTATAATTTAAAATGCATACATTTTATACACCACATAACGCAAGAGTGTCTTCTCCATAATCAATTAATATGGATTACCCTGCTGACTTTTCTCTATTGTTTAATTTATTTACGTACACCTGGATACAAAAATCCTGGGGTTTTTTTAATGTATGGAAATAATTAATATTTGTACCAATGATGAAAACAATCAAAGTATTTTAAAGCAACAAAGTTTATCTGCTACAATATTGTTATAAAATGAAGAAAAAATAGTGTATATAAGTACCTTATGATCTTTCCTCATAATTTGTAAAATTAAAGCAAAACATTCCTTTTCAGTCCAGCTAAGGGATCTAATGCTAAAACTTCCAGCTAACAGGCTAGACAATTGTTGCCTTCATTGCAGACAGTGTCAGATAGAACTTAGAAAGTTGTGCAATGGAATAATAAATGGCATTCTGAGCTGTTTTGCCACCCAATCATTAACCAGGTGAAAGCAATTTCCAATACCAAGCAACACTGGGATCTAAAGACTCAGGGCAAAAGTTCAAGTTACTGAATTAATTGGTTTGACAATTAATAGACACAGGGGAAACAAAATAAATAAATAAATAATAGACATCCACAAAGGGAAACTGTTTACAAAGCTTGGAATTAGAAAACTCTGTGTTCAAGGACTGCAGCATAGCAACCTTCTTTTGCGGGAAAATGTAGTAAGTAGCCATGGGCTTTAGCATATTTAACAGCCATCTAATTTCATATAATCACATAATTTGAAATATCACTTCCAAAAAAGAAGCAGTAAAATGCATGTAAATTCTCTATTAATTCTCTCCTCTACAATATCTTTTCTGGTCTCTATCCTCCTCCCCCTTCTTTCTTCACCCTAGCAATGATTTCTGCCTCTCACAATCTTGATTGCTCTGATGACCTCAATCAAAAGGCAATTATCCAGCAAGGATGGAAGGTAATTATTCCCATCAAGGAGAGATTGAATGCACCTGAATAGACAGCTGCAGTTCTTCCAGGGATTACATTATTACTATAGAAACTGCCTCCATTAATTTGTGATGCATGTCAAATTTATGATAAAAACTTGATTTGTTTGCAAGACAACTACTTTTCCCATTTCATCCAACACTCACTTTAAGGCAAGAGCAACAGTCAATTGTAAGTTACTTTAATATATAAGTGACAACTGTCAGCATGAAACCATCTGCTCACAAGTGAATGACATAGGAAAGGGAATTGAAGCTCCAAATAGATATACATTATATAATTCCAGACAGAGCCAAAAGCATGAATGCTTCTGCCCAAGCTTTCCAAGATCCTGCTGTAGGGACAAAAGTATAGGGACAATATATATTTTATATGTATAAAAGAGAAATGGAAAGGCTCAATAAGAATTCAAGTTTAGTCAACCTATTTATCTTCAATTGGAGATGGGAACATTTTTAAATCTAGAAGAGAAAATACGTAAAATCTGTAAGTTGTTATGAAAGATTTATAAGTCAATATTTACAACAATGTCCCATTTTTAAGAGAGGCTGGTAAGCTATCTGCTTTTAGACTCTTGAGGACTTATAAATCCTCAGATTTATAAGGTATATTTTAAGTGCTGAACTTTGTCTGGAAATTTTGGGTAAGGATTCTAATCACTGTAATCACTGCACTTGCTATAATACTGCCTTCCTTAGGAAGAGTTATAAGATTGATAAATGATTTTTAATATCAAAATTCATTAGATTTAAGAGGGACCATTTCCCTTACCAATGTTTGCCTCCTAAAAGATATAAATCACCAAAAGCTGAATCAGAATGTATTTTACTCACTTACTCCTGAATTACGAAGCATTTTAATAGAAAATCAACCAAAAAACTCGTTGTTACATTTTATTAAAGGTTATTTTTCTGCATAGGCTACAACTGTAAATCTTGCATTTTAATGCCAATAAAATATATAAAAGTTGTCATTCTAATGCTAACAAATAGTCATAAATCTGGGCAAAACAAAATAGCGTTAATTAGGTACATACATGGCATATTTAATTTAGAAATAAGGAATTTTCTATTGTAATCTTATACCCATCCATTCTTGGAAGTATAGTATCAAGTCCCATTGACTTACTAGTCTTAAATTTATCCTTTTTTCTATAGTTTCTTTTTAGATATTAAAGTTGCTAAAAACATTTATATTGTTATTTTGAAAGTGTATCACGCAACAGTCTCTCTTTTAACTTGTAGTGTAAAAGCCTCAATTTTTTAGAGCATCTTCAACTTTTCACCATAATTTCTGACGTCTTTCTGTAGTTCACTGAAATATGAGAAGAGAGAGGAGGAGGGAGTACAGTGTGATAAAAAACCTGTAAGAACAGAAGGGGACAAGTGTTTGCCCTGCCTATTGCAAAATTCTTTATTCACTTTTCAAAGTAAAAGACACAGCTGAGTTTCCAGCCTGCAAATGGTATCTGTTCGGTTCAACTGGCTTTGCTCTTGCAACACATGTTTTTCTGCTTTCTTTTTTGGTTCTTTGCATGTTACAAAAGGTTTAAGGTGCAGTCAAAGTTCACTTCCTAAAGCCTTCTTCACTGCTAGCTAAACATACAAGTTCTGGTTCTTTTTTTACCGCTACTTAGAGCTGTGTGGTGGGTTCTATCTTGACATTCTCAGTGATCAATGTCAGTTCATACATAAAACAACTTTTACCATGAAGAGGATAGCAGAAATGTATTGTAGAGTGCTTTACTAAAAATTTGTGTGCAAGAGATACGGATAAAAGAAAACACAGGTCTGCTTTGCTTCCTGGGTAGCTTTTGTATGCACGACTGCTATTCAAATTATCTTTAGATTCATAATTGCTGTAATTAAATTTTGTAGGTTGCTAAATGACCATCAGCCCATCCATTTTTAAATGATTGTCAATTTCTGCTCTATCTATGGACAAACTGTTTCCAGATGCTGTGATATACTATACAGTGATCCCAGCGATTGAGGCCTGTTTCCCTCTATTTTAACTGGATATTGATATCAGATAGTCTCCTGACAGACACTTTTCTATTTGGTCTTGATCCATGTGAGGCAAGCTCCTGGTCAAGATCATGTGATTTTTCTACACAAAACTTCTTCAATCCCTTTTGGATATTTAAGGAACATGAGGGAATTATGCACTTAAGAAGGCCAAGTGGCCACATTTCTGGATTTGCCTTTGTCTTCAGTCAGGACCATGTTTTTGATGGGCTATCTTAAAATCATTATTTTTTTTCAGGCTAGGTTAAAGAAAAGTGAAAAAAAAATTTTTTTTCAAAACATCTACAATAACAGACACAGTTACCGAAAAAACAAAAAGAGAAAGAGGTAATCAGTATTTAATCTGCTTGCCCTATGATTAAATTAAAAAATCCCTTTATTAGCAATTGTGAACTTTGGCATCTGCGGATTTTATTTTTCCTTCAGCCTCATACCCCAGGGGTTACCCCTGGAAGAAAATCTTGCCGCGACAAGATAGACGGGGGTTAGAATTAATTTCCATTTTGGAGCCCTCAAGTGTATCTGGAGAGATTTCATTTCTTTTTCTAAAATCGGTTTACTTCTCGTTCATTCTAGTGGTAGTCTGAGCATCCATCTGAATCCAAAAACCTCTCTTCCACTTCCTTAGAAATGCACATTTCTTTTTAGACCAGATCAGTTCTTATACCTGACAGGCAAATTACCCTTTCCTTGACTTGGTGAAGGTATAAACTACCTGTCTCATTCTGTTTGGGTGACTCAGGGTGGGTTTCTACATTACAGAAATTGCAGTAGAACTCAGGCCCATTACTGATGGCAGCAGTGCAGTTGCTTCTTCCCTCTGCTTTTCTGACATCACGCCCAAGGGACACAGAACATACCTAGGATTCTCCATGGAATCTTGCACATCCACATTGATGAAAATGGTGAAATCAAATACCTAAATGGGATATATGGTTGGCTCTTTATATATATACACTTATATATACTGGCTCTTACCAAAGAGATGGACATGAGTGAAATTAGCTTTTCTGACATGACAACGGGATTGAGAATATCAAACCCCTGTCCAAACATCCCTCCTAGGAGAATATTATGACATATAGCCCTTTTTATTCAAATCATTACTAAACTTTTGCAGTTTGCAGTGAGTATCTCCTCTTTCTTTACTGCTCTTAAAAGAGTGAGGCAAGCTGAAGTGCAATCAGAACAGTAATAGCTGCAATGGCTGCTGCAGCAGATGACCTCTTTGAGAAATTGTGCAGTAAGATGTTATCAATTTGGAACAAACAGACAAATTGTGCCTGGGCCTCTGGAGACACCTCTCGCTACATCAATTCACAAAGCTGAATATTCAGTTTGTTGCTGCCCAGCAGTAATCATGATGTCTTGAGTAACTTAAACAACTAAATTAGTAATGATTATCCTTAAACAGCTATGCTTAGAGATGAATCGCTTTTGATTCACCAATATGTTTGTTAATAAGTCCAGAGCAAAACACCCTCCACACAGAGACTAGTTTAAGGGTAAATCAGAATAAGGTGACTTCCAGGAAGGAGCACATTCCCTAGTAGCACCAAACTTATCAATTTTGTATTGGCAAGAACTGCTGATAAGAAAATTTTATGGCATACTGTGATATACTGCTTTAAATTATGGAGTTGCCACTTGCATAGGATTATGCCTTACCAGAGAGTTATCTGAATCTTTAAAAGTTTATGCATTTAAATACTCCTTTAAAGACCTATATGAGACATAGACTACTTTAGAAGATATACGCTTGGAAATCATCAAAGTTCATAAGAAATTTAAAATGAGAACAAGCAAAAATTAGTAATAAATCACCTTCACAGTAGAAAAAGCCCAAATTACCATTTCAATAGTCCTTTTTTTTTGTTTCTGAGTCTCACTAACTAAGCAGAGAGAAACTGAAAGAAAAGAAACAAACAAAAGGAAAACATTCTACTTTAGATGTATTGAATTTGTAGAAGTCAATATGATTATAGTACAAATGTGAACTTTCTACCGCACTTTATATATTTACATGTATGTACTTCTAGGACTGTAATATGAGTCTGTTTAAATACATGATGTTGCTCCATCTTTATTGCTTTTCTAATAATAAACAATAGTGAATGACTGTAAATATCTATTGCAGAAGTGGATGAGCTATGGATATAATGAACACACCAAGGGAATATATTTCAAAACCGATGTGTGACTGTAAGTATGCACAAAACCAATTATATAAGTAATGCCTGCATCACTCATGCTCTATTTTGCAGCTCAACAGACATTTTAAAATTCCCAGTAATAAGAACTCTCTTGATTGTTACCCAGGGAGGAGATTTCAAGCAGTCCTTTTTGAAATAACCAAAGAGCAACCAACTTTTTTTTTTTAGCTTTATTTCCTACATTAGAAACTGATAGCCCTAATAAAATTATTGAGGAATACAGTACAAAAACCATGCTTCTTAGAAATACACTAATTCCTTGTGAGGCAGATCATCTGTGGCAGGAGATTAATCTTCAAATTCAGTCTCAGCTTAAATCTGAAGAGGCTAATACAGGCAGTGAGTGCTAAATGGAAGGAGGGAGTTAGAGTCTGACTACCAGACATGATTCACTGGTTTACAGCAATCATGGTTTATACTAATCTATTTTCATTTGCTCTGAAGCCAGCTAAGAAAGGTAGTGAAGCCTGGCTTTAGCTGCAGAGCAGTCTGCAGCCTGCAGCCTACCTGACCACAGCCTGGCAAGCTCCTCTCTTGCCTTAACCATCTGTATGGTCCTCTGCCTATCTCCAAATGACTCCTTTTAATCCAAAATACAAAGGAAATATTTTGCTGAATACTATTAAAAAAAAATGTTACTTCAAATGTATGTGATAACTAAATTTAAAAAAGCCTTTTTTCCTGCACATATTATGTAGTCAGAGTGACTTAACAGAGTTTGAGCCCTCTCCTGTTGCATTAATTCTGATATTGATGTGATTCTTGCAATCTCATTCCTTGCGTTAACCTTGGAGAGAAGATACCTGAAGGTGCACAGTTTTCTGCCAGGTTAGTGTGCTAAAATGCCTTGGGATAAGGGTGGAGGAGTTGAAAGGAAGGTGGCAGGACCGCACGGAAGCAGGGAAGGAGGAGGGATCACAGGTAGTTTGAAGGTGAGTTTAGGCTGCAGGGGAGCCCCAGGCTCCATTGCTGCGTTCCTGCAGAGGGGAGGACACAGGTAGGACATAACAGAGTTTAGTTTTCTGTGGCTGTGCTGAAAATGACCCCAAGACTAAGGTGGCTAAAGAGACTTAGATGAATAATGAACTGATGAGTCTCATGGGTGCTAATATCGTCTAAGATTTCTTCTCTCCCTTATAACACCCAAATGTGTTTTCTGCAGGATCTTGTCTCTGGCAACAAGAAGTGATAAATATGCAGTGATCCCAAAGCTACTCCCTGCCACATAACCTTGGTGTAGCAATGGCAGTCACCAAAATATGGATGTAGGGTATGCTAGATGTCAGCAGCAGAAGCAGCTCTGTTATTGTATTAGAAAACTCAGCATGCCTGGAGCACAGGGTGACCGACACTGAGGGACATCCAGCCTCAGAAAATGCAGCATCAGAGCATGATGGTTCTCATATTTTTCAATAAGACTGAGAAAATATATATAACGCCTCTAAGACAGATGCTTGGATGTCATCTCCCGTCACAAATGTTTTACTCAGATCTTTTAATTTGAATTTCTTCATGGAGAAGTCAGTAGAAATCAAGGATAAGTACAGAACTGCCATACCTAAAATTCTGATCCATCACTGTATACATTTCAAAATCTTAAAGTACAATTTCTCCTTAATCATAATGTGATTACTGCAGACAGGTACGATCATTTAGGGAAAGTGGACATTCCAGAAATACAGTGATAAAACAACCTTGTAAAATCTTAAAAATATCCACATCCTTTTTGAATCCACATACATAAAAACTGCATTCAGATTAAACATCATGCTCACTCTCTCCAAATAGCTGCTTATTTGATGTGGTAAATGAATTAAATATTCTATCAGGCAGCATTAAAAAAGAGGGATGTAAGTGCAGAATTGTGTGCAAACCCAAAAATACTTATTTCACGCTCATTTCTCATATAACAAATGGTTTAAACAGTCTCTATTTTGTCATAACAACACAGAAAAATAAACAAATATTTTCTAGCTTGAATTCAATTATAAAATCAATTAGGTAGCACTGCCCAAAACAGTATTTATGAACAACACACTTATATATGCTGTACAAAAAAAAAAAAAAAAGACAACTAGGAAAACTACCTCTAAAAAAGCATTTTGTTCTACATGAAGGAAATTGAATAAAGCCTATTTTTCTACAGCTCTATGTCTTCAAAATCGTGTGTCCACAAATACAGTATCATCAGCTTCTTGCAGCATCCCAACCATATAGATGTGGGTTAAGAGAAAGCATATTCTATGCTCAATTTATCCCTCTACATAGTAGTTTTCTCACCAGATGTACTGAACAGAATGTAGAACATACACATTGTACCTAAATTTATCCCAGTAAAGCATTTGGAGATTTTTCTTTTCTCTGCTTAGATTTTTCACTAAATTTTGATGAACAGCAACATTGAGTATTCCTTCAGTCTTCTCTGGAGCTGGCTAATGAGTTCTATTATTACTGGTGTGGAAGAGAAAGAATTTCCTCACAGAAAAATCACTAAATTGCATAAACCTTATGTCCTGTTGAAATTCTCCAAATAATGCTTTCTAAACTCAACATTCATTTTGTCTTTCTACATATTATCATATGTATTCTATATTTCTGTGATTCCTTTCCATCCCATAAAGAAGTTTGTTTGTGGTTCCCATCCTTCAATTACATTTGGGAAGAAAGATATGAGACTGTTTTCTCTTCCTATTGGAGAGAAAACAAAGAGGAGAAAACAAAGAGAAGAAAACAAACACTCTCTATCCACACGAAGCCTGTTTATCATAAACAGGAGCACATTGGGATGAGAGAGAAAAGAGACAGTCTTGTTAAGTGAAACACTTAAATGATATATATATATATATATATCCAGAGAATATGTGGAGGAGTTCAAACCCAAAAGATTTCTCCTGACATGGTCAGAGTAAGGTCCAGCAGTAGGTTTACACTGGATTGGCCCCTTTCAGTCCCTCCTCTCGAGTTTGCCAAACTTGTTCACCTCTCTCTTTGCAATCTCCTTAAAACATCCCATAACAAGATCTACACATCTGAGAAAGCTCTTAAATATCCCAAAGTAAATTTTCTCTTACCCTTGAGACCCATTCTGATAGTGTTTCTTCCATTTTTTGGTTATGAAGCTCTGGGTAAAGCTCTCCAAGGCTGTACTCCACTGACCCTTTCAGTGCTCTGCAAGCTCTTGGTCTGTGGTAGTGTTTCTATAACTTCCTCATCACTTAAGTTTTTGTATCTAGATGTTTAACTCTTTATTTCTCCTGATTCATATAATTGTTTTTAAAGTTCAATTGCCGTTAACCAGATATAGTCACTGATCAGATGTCCTTATATTTCAGGTGTCCATCTACATTATTTCAGATGTACATCTACATCTACATCCATATATTCTTATAATACCTTTTTTTCCCCAAAGATTCAAGCATCTTAAGTAAGGGTTTATGACAATTGCCATTTAGCAGTCTCAAAACAACAAAAGTCTCATTGTGCAGGATTGCAACCTTACTATCTGGATTATTTCCAAACTTGAAAAGAGCTACCCTTCAAAATCAGCATATATATTTAAACATGGGAGAAATACACTCTCTTTTAGACTCTTCTTGACAATTAAAATATTTTCTTCCTGATACAGAGTCCTTTGCTCATCACACCAATTAATATGAACAATCTTTCCTTGTTTTCAACCCTTTATTATTATAATGGCTTATTAATTGTGAAGACCAACTTTATTTTCTTCTTTTCCTTCACTTGTAAAGCAGCTGATATGGACTCCTGGTCCATGACTGCTGCTGCTACTGCTTTACCAAGAGGAACCAAAACAAACCAAAACAAAAAAACAGTGTTAAAGAACATGGCTACAGAGAATAGTTTAACTCCTCTCTGCAAACTTGGCCTTTGGGCTTGCTGATACTGCTGTACTAATCTTCTGCCCTACTTCATTTCATCACTTTAATTTCCTGTATTAAGGCCCCTCAGGGTACAGACACTCTCTTTCTCTCTCTGGTATAGGAGGGTTCAATCCCCACCAGGTCACTACAAAACAAATAATAGACTTCAACAAGTATGAAAATGTCACTTTCCTTTTTTCTGGCAGAACCATATATAACACCTAAGAAAAATGTAATGGTTTTCACAAGGTTTTTGTGTTATTGCTCCTTGTATTGCACAGTAGATAGAGATTTAGAAATTAATGATTTTATAATGTTTTCTGTCAGAATGCAAAGAATGTTATCCCTCACACCAATGTAAAGAAAATAAACAGATAACAGCCTGAGTTTTCAACAGAGTACAAAATTCTGATCATCTCTGTAGAGAAAATCTTTCACCGTCATTACAAATAGTTCATAGCATAATAAAAAAAAAATCAAAGCCAAACCATAACCAGAATACATGATTCCAAGTTCTATAAGAAAAACTCCATATTTCTCTTACTCACATGAAAGTTTAGCCATTCTGGACAAGAAAAGTCTGAGAATTATGGATGTCTCCAGCTCTTTTAGTGATGTGCCCTCGAGGAGCTATGCCTCATCACTCCTCACCAGACAAAATCTTTGAGGGTTTTCAAGGACAGCTCTAAAGAGAGAGCGCTTGTTGCAATATTCTAGCCCAAAGGCACAGAGCGCTATGGGCAGGCTTCTGTCCATTATCATCTTTGAATATTTCAGAAATTAAAATGGCTAAATAAATATGATGTCTGAACTATTTGACTACAAGGCATCAGTAGTCTACTCTTTCATGGTTTTGAATTTTACTGGAGATGTCATCCCTAAGAGAAACAAGGGGAAAATTGCCTGTATTGTTAAATTGAATAAATAAAAATAACGAGAAGATCTTATGTTTTTGTTGCAAACTGTCAAAGTGGAAGAGAGGAAAGGAAATCAAAATCAAGAGGAAAAAATGGGAAGAATAATAGACAAAGAAGCCTAGCTAATGCTGTTACAATGGATTATTCTGAAAAGAAAACCTATTCAAAAGGTGCTCTAATCTGCAGGATGTACATCCTGAAACTTGTTTTGTGGTCTTGATGTATTCCATAGCCCTTAATTAAAAATTCACTTAAAATGTTTACATGAAATATCATAAATTATTGTGTAATCAGATTCTCATTTTTTGTTACTTTTTTTTTTAAATTTTAATCTTTCAATTAATTCTTTAGGGTTCTTTACATATGCTATAGGTGGATAATGCTCATTCTGGGAAATGAGATGCCTAACAACTCAACTCTCTTAAAAATATCTTTTTTAAGAATTTATGAAAAAAACAAACTTGCAAGCAAATAAACAAATAAATAAAATCTCTCTGTTTCTGGGGACAGTTGAATATATCCAATAAAAGGAACCCAAATTAAATAAAATGCAAATGCACAACCCAACCATAGTCATCCCTTGCTACTATTTATTCTCTGTCTACTTAATTCCTCCAGAACTAAAAATTATAAGCAAAAAAAGTATTTATAAACTAATAAAATATTATAAGAATTAATGAGAAGTTAAAAATTGGAAAATCAAAAATTTTTATTTCTTAAGATACTGAAACTGTCATTTTAGATAATTTTAAACATTTTCAGCTCTCTTTGGTATCTCTTTAATGATAGCAGTCCTTTCTACCAAAGCAAAAATAAACCTGAATGTTTCATTTAGACTCTATGCTACAGAAATAACATCTCAATTGAAATTATTCATCTAAAATGTACTCTTTCAGTTGTTCTGTCTTTCAGCATAGCAGCCTGCTCAGACAGAAGTGATACAAACACCAGTTTACATCATTGAATTATCGTCAGAATGTGTTCAAAAGTTAAACCTATAGAATCTCTCGGTGATCTACCTGTTAACTTGGCATGGGACATGCCCAGCTTAAGAATATCTTTAGGAAAAGATTATGCAATAGACCAACGAAAATGAAAGAACACTAAACACATCAATGACAGATTGAGGTATGTGGTCTAAGATGTGTGACAGAAAGTGATTTCTGGCTACCTTACTGAAAGGTGACCATAACTCAGCAACACTGGTCACAGAATTTCTTTTCCATTTCTTTATTCTATGGTGCGTTGAGAGTTTACACCCATGGGCCTTACAGCTGTGAAAAAGTTCAGGCATTTTTACTAGGTACAAATCTTCTGTCTTTAATACTCATTGTAAAGAAGAAATTAGAACTAAACAAGACATACAGAAGAATAATTGGCTTAGCATTTTGAGAACTCTGTGGATTTTATTTTATTTTCTTCCTGAATAGTTTGTAAATTCAAAGAATTTTGAGATCTTGTGAAAAATTAATGTAACACCACCTCTTTACATGAACTCTCTATTTGGTACTGGAAAAAAACCAACTCTCATAATATACTAATTTCAAAAGATTTCCTGGAAAATTCTACAGTTTTAAGCAGTTTGGTGGACTATTCAACACTTAGCCAAATGCAGTTATAACCTTAAAAAAATCCACCTCTTTTTGAGATGTATGAAGTGTTCAAAATGTATTCTGACAAAAATTAAATAAAACATTGTACTGAAATTTTTATTTATGGGTGTTAGCTCAGGTCAAGATTTAAGAGTGGGTTCAGGCTTTTGCAAGTATAATGAACATTTATAATTACAAAGATTCTTATTTTGTAAAAACAATTGTCAGAAAGTGTCAAGCTTGCTACTTGCCTTTTCTCATGATTTTCATATATCCTTGCCACTACTGGCTTCAGTTTTTTCCTCACCTGCTAAATTATCGAGCAAGAGCTTTGCTCAGAGGCCTTTTGAAATTAAAAATAATCAATTGACCTTGACTCTGTAGGGGTTAAGCAGAATAATACCAACTATTTCTGAAATTAAACTGGAGTTTGATTTCAAAAGTAATCAGACTTTTGGACTGGATTAAGGAGTGGCACTATTCTTATACATGTGATTTTATTAATTAAGCAATTATGAAAGAATTGCCAAGAGGAGGCATGAGTGGAGAAAGTCATTGCAGTTTCTAATCCCAATCTTTTGAAATTCCTGGGGCAAAATACAGTTTATGATTTATATTTTCTTGCATTTTAACGTCATTGAAGAACATTCCACTTCTACAAGCTTCTTTTTAAACATGTTTTGTTTCTGATTTTTCAGATCTTTCCAGGAGAATACTAATTTCATTTAAATTAATGAAGGTGGCCATGTTTAATGATTATTATTACTAAATTTATCCTTCTGAAGTATTTGAGCTTTCTTTTAAAAGACTGGCAAAAGTTATTATTAAATTAGATACATAATTCAACAATTTTTTATTATCATAGACAGAAAATAAGCAGTGAAGGTTAGGGAAATTCCTGAATTACCTAATTACCTAAATTACCTAAATTCTTATAGGATTATTATATACTGGTATCAGATTATTGAAAATTATATGAGGATGTGCAGTTCTTTAGAAATATTATTTACCCTATATCAGCAATAGAGTTAGCCAAAAATATGAAAATACTTAGCAAAATGTTTAAACACATAATCTTTTTCTTTTTGTTTTGAGAATCTCTTTTAGTTGAATTTTTTTCATTAAATACATATTGAATTACAAGTGGTTGGACAACAAATTGGTTTTTTTCACAAGCAGGTGATTATGGTATGTCTTTATATGACTGACACAGAGATCATTTTTTTCTGTAGATATTTTCAAGTGTTCCCCAGAAACAGCTATGCTTGCTTCTTAGAAAAGGTAAGAGAATATAGAATTTAAACAGAGAAGTAGTATAAACATTTTTTTTTTTGTTTCAACTGAGCAATATTACCACAAAAGGCAGCAAGATAATGATACAGCCATAAATTTCAAGTTAGGAAAGACTGGCAAGGATAAAACCCAATAATTTCAGTTTAAGACTTGCAAGATCTCAAAACACTGCTTTTCTCAGCTTACTTCCTTACATATTCTGACCGAAGTTTGCTGGTAAATTCCTGATGATGTTGGCTCCTCTACTTAGGCAAAAAACCCCAAAATTAAAGTCAAATATTTCTGTGAGCATTTTATGCCAGATTTTTTGAGACCACCTTCATCGTTTACACAGAGATGCGATATAAAACTTAAGCTAAAAAATTCTCTGCTTGGACACAAAACACAGTCTTTATGTCTATTCTTTATACAGCTTAATAAAGTATTTAGTCCACTACTATTTACGAGTGAAACCATCATTAATTTTTTCTGTAGATCTCCTGAACTAAGCTTTCAGTCTATTGACTGGAATTTGTGGTCCAACATTGCCAATCCTACATTTCTGTCATTTAAGTCTTCCTGGTTTAAAAGGAAATACTATCATCATACTGAGAGGTGAAATGGGACTGGCTAGCCTAAAACCATCAGCACAAAAATAAGGAGCAGTAATAGGTAATCCTGAAGTGTAAAGAGAATGTTAATATGATGAAATACCATTAAAATAATAGTATTTGATGATGGTATTTCAGCTTGCTCATACCAAAATTATCACAAGTTTGAAGCTAGAAAGTAGACAAAATAGCCTTTCATTTCCACCAGCCGTTCTGCAAACACCAGCAGTGAACACCTATCACCATGCCTTGTAATCATCAACACCTCTTCACCTAGTGTCATTCAATCTTTGTCTAAATGATAGAATAATCCAATATTCCATGGGGAAAAAGACAAACCAAAAGATAACAATAATAATAATAAACAAATAAACTCCCCAACAAACAAACAAGAAACCCAAACAAAGGAAAAAAAAACAACCCCAAACCAAACCCAAAAGCAAACCCAAAACCACTCTTACGGGATATGTTTTCTCTTTTACCATTTATATTCAAGGTTATGACACTCAAGTTCTTCATAAGCCTTTCATCTCTGCATAAATGAGTGCTTAAATACCTTTTCAGATTTATCCCCACAATAGCCCACCCCTAACTTCAGACATCCTTTGATGTTTTACTGGAGTGCTGGCTGTGTTCAAGGCGCTAAAGTCAGCTTCCATTTTCTGGAGTTTCTGCGATTGTCTAGGTCAAGGTGATACCAACAATGGAATGATTTGAAATGGCTTCTCTAGTAATGTCTTCATTACTCCCAGTCAATAAAAATCCTTTTTTTATTTTCAACAGTTCCAAAAGAGTTGAACACACAAAAAATACTTACCCATTAAGAAAGATGCACAACAGTCAGATCTTTAACCCTTGGCTACTCTCTCTTTAACTCTTCTTGAAATGCTTCAAACTAAAATTGATATTGAGAGGCAGAACATGTTTCTCTATATCCTGGCTCTAAACTCAGCCAGAACTAACCACATGGGTTACAACCCTTTGTTACGAATGGTTTCAGCCTCAGCATTAATTTTCTCCCCTTAATTTTGCCTAACAGTGTCGGAATAAAAAGAAAAAAGCAAAAATGTTTCAAGAAGGAATAAGAAGGACAGATTGCCTCAACTTAATAATTACATAATTTTTTTTCAGCCATAGGAATTGAAAGAATGACTGGAACATCCTGTGATTCAGCAATATCCTATAGCTTGGTAGAAAAAAGCCAAATTCTCCCTCATTCTTTTAATACTTTTCCCTGAAGAAATAAGTATTTCACTTTTTAGTGTAAGTAATTAACATATATGATAAAGGTTCTGTGGCACCACCTAGGCACTGTGTTACTTAGGCAGGTCTCCAGGGTCTCCAGAGTCATACTTATCATGCCTGGAGATCCAGCCTAGAAGCCAAGAAATACTTCAAAAAACCCTACCTAAACAAAATTAGTGTTCTAAACCAACCTGAATTAAATATTTGAGCAATTAAAGAGAATTAAAATAATGTTTGAAGAAAATACTGTTTCAGAAGTGTACAACATTGAACACAATGCTCTTAAAGCCCTCTTTTTTCCTTTAAGAAAGACTCACATCCAGCGATTTCCTGGCTGGGTAACTAGTTCCCTGTAATTATTTCTTTGCCATTGATGCACTGACTGTCCCTTTGGTGTTAAGAGTGTTCCATGCTCCTTTAAAGGGTCACCATTACTAATTCCAGCCCAGGATGGATCGACTAACATGACAGTAAGGGGATGGAAGGGTTACTTAAACATATTAGCCATGACCCGTAGAACTATCTAACTCAAATAAAATTTGGCACTTTTTGTTTCATAATTCTTCCAGTTTTAGAAATGTATTTTATGATCCAATTAATTCTTACTGCTGAGAAACATCACATTTTCAAGGATGAACACTTTTTATTGATTTCGTAGCCTAATAACTCCAAAAATGTTTAAGAAATACCTTAAGAAAAAAATAAAATGGTCAGTGTATTTTAAAAATAGAGAAATGGTCAGTGTATTCTAAACCTATTGAACTGAATTGGTAATTTGTGAGCACAGTAATTTAAGCAGCCCTGATAGGAGCAGCTTCCCTTTTGGAAAATGTTCCATTAAATATGCTCTTAAGGTTCTGAAAGCAGTCTGTCAAAAGATGCTACTGAAGATGTTTCTATTTGAGAGGAAGTTGTGGAAGAAGTAGAGGCAGAGTCACATTTCCAAATTTCCAAATTGCCTGTCAGTCTTGTTCAAGAGCAGATGCAGAAACTAAAATTTACCGCCTTTGGCAGCAGAGGCTGAAATATTTTTAAAAGAATATTTTCTGTGAAAAAAATCTCCATTAAGTGTGGCAGCAGTGGTGACAGAGCAAGGATACAGCCACTCAGGAACCTGCATGTAAAATTTTTGCCTTCCTGAGGAGGTTGACATAAATATGTTACAATATTTTGAGCAGGACCTTTGTATTATGTAGTACTCAGCAGTGAGCAAAGTAGGAATATTGTCTTTACTTTGCAGATCATTAATTTGATTTCTGAAGACTGTCCTGTGGCTGTTCACAGCCCTCTACACCTATGAAGTCATGTACAGTGACACTACGCTGACTTCCATTCTTTTCATAATCTTATAAATGGATGATTATTTCTGAACTGAGTACCTGAGTACAAGTTACTATTTGTATGGAAGCATTAAGATGCAAGGGCAATATGTAGACAAACCCAGGCTGGCAAAAAAAAAAACAAAAACAAAAACAAAAAAAACAACCAAGCAAACAAATGCAAAACCAAAAAAAACCCAAAAAAACAACAGAGAGAAATCAGGAAATACAGTATTTCCACCTAATGAACAGGGAGTTTTTACCTGTATATTTTACAGTAAGTTTTCCAACAATTATATCTCAATCAAGCTTAAACATTATGTTAGATATTACCTAGATATCAGAGAATAAAGTCTAGAGAAAAAATGGAAGTACTTTTCCAGTTATAACTAAATAATTTCAAAAGAAAATCCTAGGAGGGAGTCATAGAAGGCATTCCAGACAGCAGAAGCTATCTATGGAGAGATTCTGTACAGATTGTTTAAGTATACAAATTTCATGAAAATAATTGTAATATCAGAAATTTGAAAGATTTAAACCAATTGAATTTAGTTCCCAAAAGCTAGATGAAAATTTCACTTCTCTTAGATTATGAAGAAAAATTTGCCATAGGAGTTATAAAGTAAGGAGACTGATAAACAAAAATAACCATGATGCTCAATTTTAAATCAGCAGTTTTAAAAGAATTATCCATGGAGCAATCTGGTCTGCTGATGCTGTTTCAAGCCTTGAAGTACCAGAAATTTGAGAGCCATGAAACAAAGTTGATGCTGTGTCAATGAAAAGTAAAAGTTTCAAGCAGGCAATTACCAATCTATCAACCACATGTCAGTCTTTTGAAAAATAGCAAGTAGGACTCAAGTAGTAAAAAAAGATGAGGCCATGTTAACTGGCATGAATTATACAGAAGTGCTGATAGTGTACTTAATAATTAAAGGAAGGAAATTAATCCAAATCAGCATGGACTTATGGAAAGTAGATATTAACTTAGATATCTTAGAAGGATATTTCTTTTTTCTATGCAGTCATAATGTTGGTTGGTAAAAACAATAATGCTAATACAGTATGCTTAAGTTTTAAAAAGGCAACACTATTAAAATTAAATATTATTCATTTCTTTTTCAAAATGTGAAGTATTGTGACCACCAGAATCTGTGAAAGGATGGTTAATTGACAATGTGATTAAGAATAAGAATTGTATATTACTCTGATGGTTATCTTTTCAGGTCCCAGGTACTTGTCATGCCAAATACCTATTTCACATTATCTAAAAGTGACCGTAAAAAATTTCTAGTCCTAACAAATAAGATATTTAAATGACACAATAATCAGACCATAAATCCTGAATTACCTGAGGAGTCAGAAGAAAATGCAACACCACCTCACCCCCACAGTTTGTTTTTCAATGTCACTAAAGGCAAAACAGTGTTGCTAAGTACCAACCAAGGGTCATACTTCTAGGATGAAATGCTCTGAATAATTTCAAAATCAAATCACTATAAGTCATTGTCACAAATAACAATAAAAATAAAAAGCTCTGATGGCTAAAATACTAAATATTGTGTGTACATGTCAATTCCCTTACAGAACTCCTACTCAAATACTGTGTTTGTAATTCATAGAGGATGTCAAGGAGCTGGAGAGGGCTCAGAGAAGCATTCTTATTGACTTAAAAGTGTGGAAATTACACCTTCCAGTGAAAAATTTAAGTCCTTATACTAATGGAAGCATTAAAATTGGCCTGGCCAGTAGTAAACTACATGCAGAATACAGAATAGCCAATGGAACATCTTATATATTAGGAGCATGATGTCACAAAATCAAATGGTAATGAATTCTCTAGGCTGAAATAAGTACACATTTAATACTCCAGGACATTAAGCACTGCTTTTGCAGTATGTATGCAGCAAAACATGTTTTAAAACTTAATTTCCTTGTCCTTTGATATTTGCTATATTTACAGAGGTTTTATAGCATCTATTGCCTAGTTTAGAGAGATCAAACCAAATAATCACAATAGTTTCTTTGGTGTTACTTAAGGATACTAGATCACTTTATTATTTAAATACTGTTCTCATCAATCATTTCTCTGAAAGGGTGAGAGATGCACATAAAAGTTACCAGTCTCCCTGATGATATTCTACAATATGGAATACAAATATTTTGGGGGCTAAACAGAGCAGCTTATCTGCTGGTAGCATTAATTCTGTTTTCAGTTTACTTTCTCATCAAAATTTCATCTGTTCTTATCATTCATTGCACTGAGACAAAGGTAAAGCCCTACCAATTCTACTTAACAGCAAGAAATTCTGTTAAGGAAACTCCACAACAGAGTGCCTTGAGGTTTTGTTAAAGCTTCTGATCCATAGGCATCAGGAATAAGTGCAAATTTAAGAAATTGCAAACATCACTTAAGAGCCCTTTATCATTTTTTCCCCTTTTTTAAACACTCAAGTTAAAAAACCTGTAGAGTATACACATGCTGGAACATAATTTCATTTTTTTAATATTATGGATGCTTGGGAACATCGCTGCTGAGAGAACACAAAGATCCAAAAAGTGATTATGTTTGGCAACACATTGTATATGGCCAATGTATTCCAGTCATTCAATGTACAGGCAGCACTAAGTTTTTTCTGCAGTTCTGCTGTTCCAGGAAGACAGTTTATTTCAATTAGACACGTATTTTAGGACCTGGTCCATGATATATGCCTTTCATCTCCAGAATCTCTAACCTGGAAATAAAACCTTGCAGCTTCCTACTTAAAGTATTTGAATTGCCAGAATTTCTTTAGGGAAATGTCAAAATGTTTGTTATGTTAATAAATTATTGTTAAAATTGTATAAAACAATTCAAGATCATTTTTGAGTGTGTCTTAAGAGAAAGCTACAGAAACCTTCACATCAGGCTGCAACTTCTTGATCTGATTTCTGCTTTCATAATCCTTTAAGGGGCAGCATATCTTGTTGATATCCCCTGGCCCATGATCATCAAATTTCTTTCCATCCATTCTTACCTGCACTGCAGGATCTTCTCTGGAAATCTTTTTCATCTTCACAAAATAAGTACAATTATTCATAATGCTGTAAAGTAATTTACATTTAACCATATTTATAGTACATTTTCACTTAATCAATTGAGATCAATGGCCTGGTGACATGAGCACACGTAATTCTGTAGGAAAAAAAAGAAACATGCTAATTAAATGGAATATTCAAGGCATCATGTCACATAAGATGAGATGAATTCAAGGCCAGTCACAGTGTTTTGGAATTACAGATGTGGATATTTTAGACTGGGAAGAAAAAATGTTCTTCCATATCACATTGGAAAATTCTGAGGTACATTAAAGTTAGGAATTATAAGCCCTTTAGTATTTATTGTACTCAGTTTAATTATTATTAACTACAAATCTGCTTAAAATATGAATGCTTTTATATGTTAATACATTCTTTGGACTAAACCCCAGAGTTCTAATTCCCAAAAAAAATTCTATGACTTTTTTTTTTGTCTTGAAAGCACAGTTACTCTGGACAAAAATCAGAAATCAAAATTTTTTATTATTTCACTCATGAAAAATTATTATATTAATTTAAAATTAATTTTTTCTTTTAAATTAAATGTTACCAAGTACTAAGGAGTAGCATGATGGTTGGGTAATGTAGCCTTGTCTTGTTCTGTCTCTGGAACATACAAATGGAAAAAACATTTTTCCATAACTAGATTCTGGCTTTCATATAAGAATATCAGAATGAAACCTATATGAAATCTAGAGAATCTAATGATTTCTCCTGGCTTTTAATTCAGCCAAACTGCAAATGCTTCACCTGTTATTTTTAGAATCAGAAGAAAATAACAGGTTTTTCATTCATACATGCATGGGTGAATCAGTATTTGCTGAAATACACACAGTTCCTCTATTAATGATCAGAGAATAGATAAAATACTCCTTTTCTTCTCAATATTTCCTTGGCAATGTATCCAGGTCTCTTTAAAGCTATGCAATTTCCAATTGGTCAAGCCAGCATCATCTTAACACCAATGTTGCTTATTCTCTAACACATTAAAAATTTAAATGAAGTTCAATATCAACTCCAATTTTATTTATACAAAAGATTTGATTTCTATTTTCTTATAGCAGCAATGGTAGTCCAAGGCAATCAATACAGGGTTCTTTGGTTCTGTAGGAAATAAACCTCAATGATTTTGTCCTCCAAAGTGAACAGATTATCTTTTCCAGAGCAATCCTTTATGACTGAGGAGATGATCAATTTCTCAACTATTTCAGACCAATCCTTATTAACTGTCTATGCAGACCCTCTGTCTCTATGTTTTTGTCTAAAAAAACCCCCAAAAAACTAATTGTTTCATATCATGTCTCTGAAGTATAACTGTTTTTTTGTTTATCTGATATTGTAGAATAACCTTCACCTTCACCAACCCTTCCACTTTTGTTGATTGAATTCTACTAACCCCAGGTGACACATGAATGAAGATGTAAATTAAATTTGACATCTCTATTGACTTAGTCATTGAAAGACAAAAAGCAAACACTACTGATTTCCAAAATGTTATTTCTGTATGGAAAAAAAATCACCCTTATGTTTTTAAGGAATAAAATTATATTCAGGAGAAACTATTTCCTCTTAAAATGAATTGGAATTACTGTATAGATATCTCATGTGCCACTTCCTAGTAAAATATTTTACTATGTTAAATAAACACTCCTATAATGCAGTTTCTCATAAATCCACAATTATAGGTTTGTGATGTTGTTATGTTTTTGGTTTTTTTTAAGTTTACCTTAATGTATTTATGAGGCATTATTTCTGAAATAAAAGAAAAGGTTGTTCTGCTTGTGCTGAAGCTCAAACTGTTGCAGTCATACAAATAAGAAGTATTAACACATCTATCTCATATATCTTTGACTTCACTTTTTGCCAAGTGTGATGTCCAGATGCCTAATGTACTTTTTGCTTATTCTTCTGAAAATGTCTATGAACTCTGCCTTTTATAAACTACATTTTCAGTTCACACATAGTCAGATCTCATAGGTATCATCAGCTAAATACTATGGGGATTCAGCATGTTTCCCTTAGCACAGCCTATATCCACTACTCTTATTGAATATTGTCTTTGTGGAGAAAGCAAGATATTTTTTCTCCAAATGCTTCTTGGTTAATGATGGTTATGTACCATCAAGGAAGTTTGCACAAAACCGATAAGGAAGACCCCTGTATTTTTCTATTATCAGTACTAAAGAAAAGAAGAAAAAATTTCTGAAATATGGAAAGAACAAGGAAAACACGGAAAAATACCTCACTCCAGAGGATAAATCGAAGGGGCAAATATGAACAACAGATAGAAGAAGAAGAAAATACGTCTTGCAATCTGTCATAACCTCTCAGAAAGCAGAGTGAATTACAAAGCTTTCCTAGAAGGAAACAGCAAACAAATGTCTTCTTTCTAGTGACTATCACTTACACACATCTCTTCCTTATGCACTTTTGAAAATCCCACTCAGAAAATGACAAAAAAATTAGGAGACAAAAGGAAATTGCTGTCAAAAAATCAAATAAAATCTCCAAATTAATAATAAAACTACCTTCCACCCTACTTCAGACCCTGCCTACATCTCATTAAAAAAAATGGATCACAAGTACGGCAGGGTGTAAAGAAAAAGAAAAAAAAAAAAAGAAAAGATAGAGTGTACCAGACAATATGTAATCTTAAATCACCCTGGTATATGTAGCTGTTCTGAGAAGTTTTTACTTACATGATCCTGTATTAGTTACCACAGGATCCCTAACTCATTTGGGTGCTGCGTACTAGAAATAGACAGGATTATATGTTTCAGACAGCCAAAGTTCAATTTGCAGGGCTCCAAAGTGTTTATAGTCGAAACTAAAATCAGTGGGATCTTTGCTTTGAATTAAACTTCTAGGAAAGTGCTAAGAAAACTGGAATAAAAAGGTGTCTTCTTAACTTCTTGCTTAAAATATAAAAACTTGTCAGCATTTTTGGACATGCTGCCTAACATCGGTGACCAAGTTCCCTGGTGAAGTGGGGATAAAATAACATCATTTCAGAAAACCATTTTAAGGATAAATTTGCTGGCAGCCTGGAAGAGTGAAAATACTCTGAATAAGGACTCTAGAGTCAAGCTCTTATGAAAAGTAATAATTCTTTGTTTGCTAAAGGTTTGCTGGCTGTAGAACAGACAGGACTACATAGGACAGGTATGGAACAGGTAGGTCTAGATAAGACTCCACAAATAATAAAAATAAATACTAATAATTAAAAACAAACAAACCAAATAAAAGAAAAAACCACAAAAACATTAAATGAATCTGTATCAGCATTAGGTACAAATGACTGCAGGTAACCATTCTGGACAGAGATGTGAGCAATTTCTTTAGCTGCCTTCTGTTTATGATACATAGGTGCCATGCTTTTAGTGCTAAGCATATGTCCCTCACAGTAGTAATTTTTCTTCATAAATATGATATTGACCCTTCAGGTATTTGACAAAAACTTCATAGAAATACAGAATCATAGCATTGCTTGTGCTGGAAGGGACTTTTAAAAATCATCTAGTCCAACACCCCTGTCACAGGCAGGGACACCTTCCACTAGGCCAGGTTGCTCAAAGCCTCATCCAACCCGGCCTTGAACCCTTCCAAAGATAGGGTAACCACAACTTCTCCAGGTAGCCTGCTCCAGAGAGGTTGTAAAAAAATTCATCCTTATGTACAATCTGAACCTGCCCTCTTTTGGTTCTAATGCATTACCCCTTGTACTTTTAATACACACCCATGCAAAAAATCTCCATCTTTCTGATAAACCCCCTATAAGTATTGAAAGGCCACAATAGGTTCTCCCCAGAGTCTTCTCCAGGCTGAAAATCCTCAGGTCTCTCAGCCTTTCTTCATAGGAGACATATTCCATCTCTATTTGTATCCTTTTACTGGACATACTCTAACATGTCCGTATTTTTCTTGTACTGGGGACCCCAAAATAGGATGCAGTACCACAGCAAGGGCCTCATAACAGCACAGTACAAGCGGAGAATGTCCTCTCTTGACCTGCTTGTCACTCTTCATTCAGCATGAATGGGCTTTCTGGCCTGTGAGCACACGTTGTTGGCTCATGTCCAATTTTATATCCACCAGGACCCCCAAGTTCTTCTCCAGAGACCTGACACCACTTCATTCATCACCCAGTCTGTGCTGATACTGTGGACTGTCCTGATCAAGATTCAGGATCTTGCACACGGCTTTGTTGAACTCCATGGAGTTCACATGGATCAACTTCTCAAGCCTGCCAAGGTATTTCTGGATGCCACCCCTTCCCTGAAGCTTGTCAACTGCACCACTCAGCTTTGTGTCACCTGAAAACATGCTGAGGGTGCATTCAATCCCAAGGTCTATGTCATTAATACAGCTATGGAACAAGACCAGTCCCAGGACGGATTCCTAAGGGACACAGCTTGTTGCTGCCCTTGGATATTAAGCCATTGACTGTAGCTCTTTAAATGTAGTGATCCATCCAATTCCTTATCCACTGAATAGTACACCCATCAAACCCATATGTCTCCAATCTGCCTACAAGGATGTAGGGACCATGTCAAGTCTTACAGAAGTTGATCTGTACAGCATCAGTTGCTCTTTTATCCACCAATGCAGTCACGCCATTGCAGGTGTGATGAGTCAGGCACAATTTGTCCTTTGTGAATCCATGTTGGTTGTTTCTGATCTCCACTTATGTCTTGACATGATCTTCCCAGGCACAGAGGTAAGGCTGACGGATTGGTAGCTCCCAGGGTGCTCTTCTTTACCCTTTTTTAATATGTCCATTATATTTCCCTTTTGCCAGTCACCTGGGACTTTGACTGACTACTGTAATGTTTCAAATACCAGAGAGAGTGTATTGGAAACTGTAGCAAAAAGTTCCCTCAAGAACCTAGGGTGCATCTCATTGAGTCCTATGACTTGTGAATGTTCAGGTTCCTCAGACAGTCTAGAACTTGATATTCTCATATGATGGGAATATATATAACCCATCTCATGTGATGGGTTGGACTTCATTCCCTTCCTTTAGGTTCAGGGACTCGAGAGAGTTGGGAAGAGCAATTGATTAAGTAAAAAAACATGAAGTACCTCAGGGTTCTCCATATCACCTGTCATGATACACCCTGTCTCATTAATTGAGGGGGTACAATTTATTTTCTTTTCCTTTTCTGACTGATGGAATAGCAAATTCTCTTCTTACTATTCCTCACTTGACTTATTTCCAGCTGTGCAACAGCTTTCCTGATCCCATCCCTACACTTCAGACAGTTTTGCTATGTTCTTCCCAGCATGCACGTCCTTGCTTCCACAGCATTAACATTTCCATCTTGTATTTCAGTTGGATCCAGAGGCTTTTTCCTCTAACATGATGATCTCCTGCCTTATCATCCTTGTAGTCTGAGTTGAGTCAGTCTTCTGAAGTGTTGTTTACCAGTGTGGCATTATCTATAATAGACATTTCTTTTTGCCTTTGGGACTACATCTATAAGTTCTAACTTGGAGAAAAAAAATCAAAATCAGTGTATAAAATTTTCTTCTCAGTACCAATTAGTAGCTCAGATGCAGAGATAAAAGCATTAAAGTACAATCCTTCCATTTCTAACCTTGCACATGCACAGGCATTCATTGACACTAATATGAAATTCAAATGTCTGTGTTTTATTTCTGGGGAAATGAGCATTGTTTTCAATTTATATGTGCTCTAAATACAAAATAAATCATCCAATTTTACAACAAAGCCAGCTAGAATTCTAGAGGAGTTAAAGTTAGTTTTTCAGCACCATTTTTGGAAAGGAGATCTATTCAAATACATACAAAGAGAAATCTTCTCTAGTTTTGTTTAGAATAGGCAATAGAACAGACATCAGACTGATTTGAAAAGGTAAACCTCAGATTATGAGCTTTTTCCTGGTACAACTAATGCAAGGGCTGCAGGGTTTCTATTCCATAAGCCACAGCATATATTTATTTATCTTTCTGTAAAAATAGGAAGGACAGCACTAACTTTAAATAAGCTAAAAATTTCCTCGCACTCCTTAACAATATCATCCATTATTCAACTCATTCTCAAATCAATTTTAATTATTTGATGGTCTTAGATGAAAAAATGGCAAAAAATTCCTCCATTCTTCTGACAGTTTGGGCCCAACAAGGAAGAATAAATGATTTCATGATCCTAAATCATCCTTTCTGATTTTAGCACTTCCAAAAAAACCTACAAATGTAGTAGAAGGAAGGAGGATGAGGTAGTGACAATGAATTTTGTAAAAATTTTGGCAAGCATTGTAATGGAGAAGAAAGGTGAGTTTACAGAGCAGGTATCTTTCTCCATCTGGCAACTGACACAGAAAGACTCCATGCTATGAGATGACTTTCTCTTCATTTTCTCTCTTTCTTTTCTCACCCTTCTCTGTCTGTAATTTGGTCATTCCCACCATCTGTTAAAGTGGGCAGAATGGTGATAACAGCTGATCAACCACCTCCCTGTGGCTTCAAGGCAGATATTGCTTACACAGCCGAAACCAGCTCAAGTATTTGTTCAAACAATGGCAATAAACTTCATTTATTCATTTCAGCTGGATGCTTAGCACAAATTTTAAAGTAATTTGAGGTATTCGTAAATGATAGTTCAGATTTTACACTATAGATCATAACTATGTACTCCATCTTTGTACCAAGGTAATAAAAATTTTGAAAAGCCTATTAGAATTATAAACTTATTGCATTAACCGACTTACTCTTTATAAACACAAATGAAAGACAGTGCTTTCAGAACACTGAAAGAATTATCAGATAAATTAAAACTAAATTTTATCTCTTCAGAAAGGATCTATACAGGAGATACATTAACTTCAAACGACATTTACATCATCTATGTGTTGATGCAATTCCATTAACTTCCATGTATTTTTCTGAGAAAAAAATTTCATTTCAGAGAAAAGGCAAAAATAGTTGAGAGTCTATACAAAAAGATAAATTTATTGACAATCATCTGGAAAATATTTTCACAATGCAAATTTCCACTTTTTCATTCAAGAGAGTGTCAAAAATCACAGTAGCAGCAAGTTTCAAGACATGGGAAGAAATCAATTATTTCTTCTTACTTCTAGCAAATTATAAGTTTATTTGTACACATATTCAACTCAGTTTTGCTCTCTAATCAAACCTAAAGATTTGTAAGCAGCCTTTAATTTGCCCATAGTCTTTTGGGGGTTTTTGTTGGGTTTTTTTTGGGTTTTTTTTTGGTTTTTTTTGGGGATGGGGGAGGGGGTGGGTGAGTGTAATGTTTCTTGCAGAATTTGCTCTCTAAGGCAAACGCAAACTCTTCCTTCTCCTTTCTGTTAACTTTTCAGAATTTTTCCTTGAGGGAAACTGGAAAGGTGAAAGAGACAGGNTTTTTTTTTTTTTTTTTTGTTATTTTTAACAGTCAATTTGAGTGTTAAATTTGGATACTTCTCAGCACAAAGAAAAATCCTTGTAATTGCACTGATGTTATACCTTGAACTGGAATTTGTTTTCATATTTTCAGGATTTGTAATTTGAAGAATTGAAGTAGAGAGGACAGGGTTAGTAAAGGTAACTATGGTCTGTGCCTTCATCTAATTGCAAATTTTAAGTAAATATCAGGAGAAATAAGCTACAACCCTGAAAGTTTAAGTTGTAACCTCTGTGTTATATAATTTTCAACAGATATATTTGCTAAGAAGAGTGAAAGTGTTTTTTAAGCTTTGATAAACCAAGCAAGTTGTCTTGCAAATCTGAAGGATTTAATATAGGTTTAAGGAATTTATAATCTATCAAAGTTAATCTTACTTTTGTACATGTCATAATTTCAGATCATGCCACACTGGAAATTATATACTTCTCTGAAAGCATCATACACCATTCTGCAGTGTTTCTATAGTGCTTCAAAGATAATATTTAACTCAGAATAATGCAAACACAGCCATTTCTTTAGGTACTAATTTTAATCTAAGCACTATAAATCCATTTACAGGGTGAATTATTAAACATTCTAAATTCAGATCACATCTGATATCGCTTCCACTGGCTGACCAGGCAGGTGTTCAGCTATTTAAAAGAACAGGAAAACATAAGTCACTCACCCTCCTAAGTTGTTACATGTCATGGGATTAAATCCTTAAAACACATCTCTGAACCTGATGCTTTACTTTAGTCGTGTAATTTTAAAATGCTCTCCACATAAGGCCTTAGAAACTTCAATACCTTTGATTTCCTTTATTTTTTTTTCAAGTAGTGAATATATTGTCTCCTAAGGAATGGTAACTGTCAATATCACAATATGATAGCATTCAAACATTTGTTATCTGCAAATGCAGAACATCTGCTATTTTGTCACTTAGCAACAACACTATGCAATAATTTTGCCCTCTCTACTCCCCCCTAGATTATTATGCAAAATACATTCAGGACGAGAAATGCTTGGAGAAAAATTCTTCCAGCACTGAGATATTTTGACACAAAAATCTTTTCTCATCAAAGATGAAGAGCACCTTGTCATTCATTTCTAGTTACAGCCTCCGTTCTGTCAGTACAGAAAGACGCCAACTCCCCGTGGTGATGTCATACGTCAACATTTACAAAACTACATTGGACTTTGTCTCCTCTTGGTGTTTGCCAAAATCAGTCAGTGTCAGGGCTGATATACACTGATAAAGGGAATTTAAAATTATGAGCGTTAATTGTGTTTAAAGGCAAGGAAACTGCATTATGCTTTCTGATACTAATAGCTGCTGAATCATCTAAAACAATGGAAAAAACTTCATTTCATATTCCTATTCTGAGATGCTAAAACATTAAACTGGAACGACAACAGAGATTTCACACTCCAAGAATTAATTTAAATAGATGTAAACTTATTAAAGATTAAAATGAACTATTTAGTGTTCTGCAATTAGTGTTAACATCCAGGCTAAAACTACCAGCAGGGAAATACCAAAATGGAAGTGGCAACCATGTGAGAATGTAAAGCCTCTGAGAAATTCTAATCCTGGACAAAATAGCATTAGAGAGTCTAATTCAGACTAATGATGAAGTCATATTAGCATAAATCAGAAAAAGAGATAAATAAATCCCCCTGATTAGTTTTACTTAACATAAAGTCTCTTATTAATTTTCTGAAATTATTAGAAAATACTTGTAATAGTATGAGTCTAAGCTAGAAGTTTATTTTGCATCTTATTAGGAATTATTTACAGCTGTCAAGGTAACCACAGTAACAAGAACTTTTTTTCTCTTAACATAATTGTCTAATAGGCATTCTTGATAATTTCAAGACATTGTAAATAAGAAATCCAGCTATGGGATTATTGGAGGATCTTCAATTTAATAATGAACCCAGCACAGATATGAAACCTTTAAGTGACTTATAGTTCATAATATTTTCCTAGAATCCTAGAATCACAGAACACATTTTGGAAGGGACCTCAAGGACTATCTGGTCCAACCTGTCCTGGAAAAATCGTGGTCTAGACAAGATGCCCTAGCACTCTGTCCAGCTGAATCTTAAAATTATCCAATGTCGGGGAATCCACCACTTCCCTAGGAATGGCTTGCTCTTCTTTTTTTAAAAAAATGTTGTTCTTGTGTCCAGTTGGAAACTTCCCAGGAGATGGTCATCTTTAAAGTCAAGCAAGAGACTTTTCTCAAGAAGAGCATGAGACACTAATACTTAAACCTAGAGTATGCATGTGTACAGAATACTTTGCTTTCAAAAATCAAAAGCATCAGTGTTTTTAAATGGGATTCAATAAAGGGAAGAAAGGAGTTTTTCACCAAGGTAGTAATATTAAATTTTCTATGCTGATTCTATTGCAATTTTTTTGGCTTTTGGGGTTTTTTTCCCCCTCAATTGCATCAAAACAAAAGGTTAATAAAAATTTCTAATAGATTGTAGAGCTTTGCAGTTTTTTGTTGTTTTGCTGTGGTTTTCTTGATTTTTTTTCCACTGGACAGTGCTTTTTCCTGTACATCACACAAATTAATATATACTTTTCTGAAAAATCTTTTACTGTAACAGAATCCCTGAAGGGCTTGAACTTAAGCTCGTGATCCTTATGGGTCCCTTCCCTTGGGAAAACTTGTTCTGAAAACTATGGAAGCATAACCTTGAAAGAAACATAAAAAGTGGGGCAAATAATATGATTACACTTTCTATCTAAATATTCTTACTCCGACAAGGAAATCAAACTAAAATGCAGAAAACATATTGAGTCTGTTACATGGATGATGATATCTTTGGAAATGGCACTGAACAAGTCCCATTTTATTATACAGAAGTGCTTGGGGTTTTTTTAATAAATATATTTATGCACACATAAATACTCTGTAGTGTCCAACTTATCATATAAACCTCACTCATTAAATGGATTGGATATCAGACTGTGTACATAATAGAAAATAATATTTATATAAGTGTCATATAATAGCTTGGTTACTAGAGCCGACTTGTATATTGGGGACAACTGCATGTAATCCGAAGGTTGTGTTTTATTTGTTTGGGTTTTTTTTTAATTAGTATTCTGCAGTTTTACATTCCTTCCACAGACCATTCCTTAGGCAAAGAAAGATTTGAGGTTCTGCAGTGTAGGTGTGTGTCCCTGTTGAAAAATCACCTCTAGAGTGGTCAAGGAGAACAATGCTCCCACTCAGTTTAGTGTCATCTCAGAACTCTTTGAGGGGGCACTCAATCCTCTTGTCCAGGTCATTGATAAACATGACTGGCCCCAATACTGAGCCCTGTTGACCTCCCACTAGCTGAATGTAGCAATATTCACCACCACTATCTGCATTCAGCCAGTTTTGAACCCAGAGAAGAATGGGCTTGTCCAAGTCGTGGCTTGCCAGATTTTCCAGAAGAATGTTGTGGGAGATGGTATCAAAGGCTTTGCTGTAATCCAGGCAGACAACATCCACAGCCTAGTGCACAGAGCCACCCCACTTCCTCTCCTTTCTCATCTGTCCTGTCTGAGGAGGTTGTAGCCATCCAGTGCAGCACTCCAGTCATGAGTTGCTCCTTCACGTTTGTGTGATGGTGACTACTCACAGCTTTCCTGCGGCACAACCCCTTCCAGCTCCTCCTCTTTATTGCCCATGCTGCGTGTAGATGAACTTCTGCTGGGCTGTCAATCTCACTCCCAATTCTGGCCTGATATCCATGGCTCACCTCTAGCCAACTTGATCTTATCCCCTTTCCCCTTCAAACCTAGTTTAAAGCCTGCTGAGTCATCCCTGCCAACCCATGGGCTAGGGTCCTTTTCCCCCTTTTAAACAGGAGAATCCTGTCTGTCTCCAGCAGGCCTGATGCCTTGTAAACATGTCCACGATTGGAAAAAACAAAATTCCACCAATGGACCAGCCTTTAAGCCATTTATTGATCAGGTGGCTTCTCCTTCTGGACATTCTTCTTTTGTATCAAAGTGTTTGAAGGAAAGACCACCTGTGCTCCTGTCTCTTCAACCAGACATTCCCAGTGCCATGAAATTCTTTTGATTGCCCTAGGACTTCTCAACCTTGTCACTGCTGACCTAGAAAACCAGAATTTGGTAATAATCAGAGATCTAAATCCTTCCATGGAGTCTCCTAGTACTAGAAAGAAGATTTCACAAACATAAATCAGCCTACCCATGTCACATATATCTGAAGCATATATGAAAGAAAACCTTTGTTGAGATTTACAGAAACTGTAGCAGTTGTGAACAAGCAGCACTCAGTAACCGTGAATGGTGCAAACAGCTGTGAAAATAGCTTTAGAGTGAAAATAGAGTTTTATTATCTTACAACACTGATTCTGGTTTGTGAGTGTAAATGCATTGCATTGATTTTTCTAATCTTTGCAAACAACCAACTCAACTGACTTACAAGATGTTTCATTTTAAAAATAAACACAGTTATTACATTATTAAAATCTTAAGCTATTCCCAGTACTTCTATTTTCCCAATGCTAACCATTTGGAAAGCTTTATCAAATAGACTTCTTTCAATTTAAACTTCTAACAAATGCCCAAAAGGCACTAGCTACTAGAACTTCTTAAATAAAATTATCATGATTTTTTAATTAGTTTTGTTAAAAAGAAGGCTCCCAGAAGAAATGTCTTTTGCATCTCTAACTCAGCTGTGGTGAAAAATGTCAAGACATACATAGCAATTCTATTTCTCACCCAACATGATCAATAGTGGTCATGAATTCCAGGGTAAACAATCTCTTGTTGCAGGGATTACAAAGCTGTTCAGCACAGATAGCAATACAGGAAATGGAAACCTATCAACCAGAACTAATATAAAACAGAATTCCCTTTTCCACCTCCATAAATTGACACCTGGTAAGTTCTACCTTTGAAACCATTCTAAGATGAATTATAGATCAAGGTAAACATTATTCTAGGAGGTTAAAAAAGGGTTTGGGTTACTTTAGGAAGACAAAGGGACTTAAGGAACCATTCCTGAGAACAACCTCTCATGAACTCAGGCATATATTTTGGGTTTTGCACTAAAGTAAGAATCAGTGCAACTTAAATACATGACACTTTTCCAGACTTTTCATAGTGTTAAGGCTGTGAAGCCAGGTACTTTTCTGTGTTACATATGAAGAAAACAGCCACATCTATGGCAGTTTCTGGCCAAAAGCAAAGCTCTTTAAGGGTTACTTTAACTAATGTAATCATGGTAAAGAGAATTAGCTCTTTATTTAATACATAAGGCATTCAAATATCTTGTGGAAATGTCAAATTTTGCCTGTAATACTAAGGTCCTAAAGGAGGCACCACTGCATTACATCAGGCCATAATTCTTGTAACTGATCTAAATTTGTCTTCTCTATTGGACAAGATCCAAATTTTGAGTGGGTTTTGAGGTGTAGAGGAGTGAAGAAACAGTAGTGTGTTTGTCTAAAATTAGAATGCCAGAAGAAAAAAAAAGAAACATTAACTAAATAAACCAAGTGAAATTAGCTCCATGATTAAGTGGAAGCTAAATGGAAAGGAGAACTCAACAGAGAAGAGCCCTATGAAGAAGGACTTGAGAGTGTTGGTGGATGAGAAACCGGACATGACCCAGCAATGTGCACTTGCAGCCCAGAAAGCGAAGCACATCCTGAGCTGCATCCAAAGCAGCGTGGGCAGCAGATCAGGGGGTGTGGTCCTGACCCTCTGGGGTTGTTCAGCCTAATCTGATGTTTTTTCATGAAAGTTGCTTGGCAATTATTTCATTTTAATTGCTATTGTTTTGCTCTGATATATATAAAAGAGAATTTGTACTAGAGTGAGATGAAATGAAGACACTTTCCACAAGTTAAAGTAGACTTTAAATTTCTTAAGGGGAAAAGACTGTTAAAACAAAGTAAAGTTTATAAGCATTTGCTCTTTCAAAAGCTGTCAAATTAAAAGCTCTTACATAACTCTGCTAATATAGAAAAATCTGGACACATTACTTGTTCTTCAGTGCTCCTAGTGACATGAACCTATTAAAATTTTAACTTGCTGTTCAAAAAAGAATTATATTCAATTACCTTAATAAATATTTTATTCATTTTTAAAAGGCACTTTTAGACATAAGAAGGTTGGTATTAGTTACATATAGTAATTTTAAAGTCATCTGCAGTGTTTTAAAGGTGCTGTAAGTCTGAAACTGCTAAAGAATTAAAAAAACCCCATAAATTTAAGAAACAGAAAAATGTATACATGTACAAATGTTGGGTTTCAATTCAGTGAAGTCATTAGAGATGACCATCTATCTATTGTCTGTTGTTTTGTTACTTTCTGTTGGTATTGTTTTTTTTTTTAATTAAATTAAAATCTTCCTTTGAAAACACAAGGATTTAAATTTTAAAATGTATGTTGGTGGCTTTATTTCATTTCTTGTTGGGCCCGAATCTTCAAATCCCTTGTCAAACAAACTCTTCACATGTATTAAAGAAATAATGCACTAAATTGAACTCAGAAACTTCTTCATCTTCTTCTTCTTCTTCAGAAAACATTGGCTAGATATTTATTAGTCTATTCTTGAGCTAAATCCAATTACGTTTAAAATGTATGGCATGTTTCAGTATTTGACAGGAAAAAAATTGCTGACAAAGAAACAAAAAATAAATAAAATGCTCTCTCACATCTCAAAGCACAAATGACATTAAATACCAATTCCATTCCAGAGTAAATACATTTGATTAGCTCAACGACTTAAAGGAATGATTTGTTTTCCGAGATGCAGTAAATCTGCCATTTATTCACATATTGGTAATCACTCTAGCCGAGTTGCAAAAAGAACACAGAAATTAGAGGAAAGATAAGCAAATGCAAATTGGTTATCACAAGGTAAATACACTCTAATGAATTCTCTATCCTGTGTAAGCAACATTATCCCCATCACTCTACTTTGATCTTAAACCAGTAAATATAGTCACATAGATGCTTAAGTCTGACTTTAAGTCAAAACATTTACAGAACAGACTTTAAACTTCTCCTGTGAGACCCTAAGAGACTCTGTAGCATCCAAATCAATATGCACTGCTTCTTCTTTTTTGTCTACAGTGTTGTGGTTTCTTCCACACCTGCTTCCAGCGAATTCAGAGCCCTCCAAAAAAACTGCCTACACATTTCAGCTCACTGACTTTCTAGGCTGTTCTCTCTCTTGTAGGGTAGACACTAAAATCCAGCACGAAGTGGCAGAAGAGAGTATTGGCAAGTGGGACTGCTCTCAGCCAGGGTGCTCACATATTCCACTTACCAGGGAAAACAGTAGCTGGCAAGGTGGCAATGGGACTGAACACTATGTGGATTGCCCAGCACAGCCTGAGAGCCTGTTTGCCCAAACGCTGGCAGCTCTAGAAGAGAAGATGCCAGCAACTTCCAGATTAAATTGTAGGCAAGGAACTTACCAAGGAGGTGAGCTTGAAAAGAAGGATGAAAAGACCACAGCAGTTTGAGAATGCTGAATCACCCTGCCACCATTGCAGTCTCTGCCTAGGATGGGATGAGCATCCTCACCGTTGGGGCCACAGGGAGCTGCCTGCAGTCTGGCAACACAGATTGCAGCACAGGAACCACACCTCCTGTCTGCACCCACGGAAGCTGGATGGGCTCGTATGGGTACGGGCAAAGCCAGAGCATGCAGACAGATGTCTCAATATGTCAGATTCCCACTACTGGGAATTAGCTATAAAAGGCTGTTCAGAAATTCGAAGGTGTTTCTTACAATTTAATGTATGACCAGCATTGTGGTTTATTTTCTGTATTGTGGATACTGATCATGAATATATGGTCCATTGACTGTTGGTTAATTACAAGTCATTAGTAAATCAACAACTGCTTGGAACCAGGTTTGATATAAACCACTATGAACCGAGCAGGTTTTATGTCCAACATCGTTATCGACTTCATACTCAAAAAATGTGTCTTTGAACAAGGTCTAAACATATAGGTGAGAAGGAACATTCAGGAGTCGGGAAAGGAAGAATATTTTATAACCCATTGTTAAACAGAAGCTTTCAATAGTGGACTGAATTGTGGCAAGAGAGTAAAAGTTATTGAAATTAGAATAATGCAATAGAAGTGATGACTATAACTATGTATCAGTAGACATATAGTATGGCTGGGTCAGAAGGTGACTACAGCGTTGACCATGCAGGTATAGTCCCTCAGAGTAACTGGTGGAGGCTCTTACAGTTAAACAGGATTCAAATTTCACCAGTTGATTGAGGCATGTCTGTTTGGATTAACTGCTCTTTGAAGAAATTCCAGATGATGGGAAAATGTTTTTGTAATAAGAGCTGTGAAGTTCCCTTCTGCTGCCTATAAGGATGTGATTTCTTCAGAGCTTTGCTCTAAAAGACTTACATGATTAGGGTTAAATGCAAAATACAAACAGCACATACCCTAAATAACACTATTTCACACTAAACCCAGGTTGTATTTATTAAGTTTGACAGAGTTACAACATGAAATGCTATTATACATTATCTACATACCCCATTTTGCAAAACCCTTAACAAGATGACTTCCACATGACACTGTAGTGTTGTCAAATGAAGTTTAACATGTAATACTTGGCCAATTCATCCCAACTAGGCATCCCAGGTTCCCTTTATTGACAGATACCCTGAGGATGATTTAGATGTTGGTTGAACTGAATTACCTTCTGTTATTACTTTTTACTCATTATAAGCAGACACTCAGTAATGAGGCTCAAAGCCAAATGCCTTAGGCATGCAGTGAAGGGTACGGAAGAAGAGCAACTTATTTTTCGAGATTTTTGTTTTAAAAATTAGTATCTTGGAATGGCTGCTTCACAAACGACAAGTTTTTATAAGCAAAGTTAGCAATAAATAAATCATGATCTCTAATTCATGCATGAATTTCTAACCTTGTACAACAGGATTTGAAAAATGCACATTCACTTGTGAAAAGTATTTTTATACCATATAAAATGTATATGATATCATCTAAATAGACACTACTGCTTATGAATCTGTTAATTCCATTTCTAAGATCAGTACAGTTGCATTTATTTTAATGTGCAAATTCCAGATTCTTATGTAGCTGAACATTCATTTGTCTGGAAGACTGAATTTATGTGGGCACTAATTTGTTATGGAAAATGAATGCACTATGCAAGAAAAGCACACATTTCTTCTATATAAGCCAAATTATTTTTAAATTTAGCAACATGACTGATTACTTATGTATGACAATTACCATGTTTTAAAACAGGATCATTTTATTGTTACTTATACTGAGGTCTTAAGAATTATTAATATTTTATTGTTTTCTATCAGGAAAATACATACAGACGAATAGAATTTATACTGGTAAATTTCATACGAGTACAAAATTATTAAAGAAAAACATTTTGGTTTTAAATGAAGCAATTCTTCATCTCTAGTTGAATTATTACTCTTTTGCTGTGCTCACAAACAAGCTTCTTGTACAAATTGTGATCAACATATGGGAGTTCTAATAATGCTGATGACTTGGTATAAACTCAGTAGGATAATGGTATATGCTAATTTTTCTTTCTACAAAAGGAAAAATAAAAATAAACAGTAAAACCAATGTTTAAAAATCTCTTACTCTTCTATTGCTTAAATATGGATTTCCTAAGAAAAGCAAAGGCAGAAGTGGCAGCTCAAGTCTAGTTCCTAATAATACAATACAATACAATACTCACACAATCCCATAGATTTCCTATATCTAATAGGTCAGGGGGTACACTACAGGAATCTCTATGCTATGGATTTTACTTAGCCCTCAAAAGAGGAGAAGTGGAAAATGTTGAGTGCTTGGAGTTTTTCAGCTACAATATGTTGGTTTGTGAGTTGTTTTATATATATATATAAATGTATATGTTGATGGAATTTTAAGAAATTAACATATTTGTTTGTCCTATTCCTATTTATCTTTTGTGCTTTGGTCCCCACATCATTCTAGTTAGCTAAAAGGCTGCAATGGGTGGCATGACTTCTATTTGCTCAATGGTTTGGGAGGTTATTTGACTGGCACCGCTGTGTATCTTTTTTCAGTTTATCTCCACAAAGTATTTATAGCGAGCCTCTTGTTTCCCTATTAACACAATGTTCTCAGTCATTCTGTGAGCTCTGTTGCATTTGTTTACAGATAATGAATGTTCATTTATCAACTGATATTGCTTTAATTAGATCCTCTTCTGAGGGTTTTCTGCCACCGTTCCTTTCCTACTCCAATCCCTGATCCTAAAATGGATTTTAGCTAAGAAGGGAAAATTCCAATTGCAGTGGTAATTTTTGACTGATTAATGAGCTCTCATGGAGGGCAAGAAGACTCAACTACAAGAAAGAGTTCAGCTGGCTGAAAGTAGGAGTACCTGAGACAAGAGGCCGCTTTGCAAGGTAGTGAAGCGTTTCTGAGTGGAGATAAGCAACAGCCTCAGCATTCTCCTGTAGCCATCCTGGAATGAGAGGGCTTTGGAGCCATGTTTGGCAGCAGAGGTGGACTGGAGCACGGCCCCAAGGGAGCCTGAAGTGCCCTGTACCACTGCTCCTGGGACTGGTGCTGTTGCAGAGGTGCACAAGGACTCTGCCTGGGATGCGTCTTTGCAGACTCCACGTAGAGTTGTATATTGCAGTAGGACTCAGCACACTGCAGTGTTAAAAGAGTATTACTTTTTTTTTTTATATCCTTGAGCACAAATGTGTTTAATTCTCCTCAAGGCATACCATGAAAATTCCCCAAACTGATTATTCACTCTAGAGTTTTCAAGAGTTTAGCTTGTTCATTTTTTGTGCTTAGGTTTTGGTTTCTTTGGTTGGTTAGTATGGTTTGGGTTCGGTTGGGGTTTATTTGGTAGAAGCACAAGAAGGGATATTCTTCACCTTCTATATCCATGCTATCTCTCACATTTTCTGTCTTTTCTTAAATCCATATCTCTACAGAGTTCAAATTAACTTTGAAGTAATTTTTGCTTTTTTTACTGAAAGTTAATGTGCACACTCCAGATTCCCTGTAGTAGCAATAGACATTTTGTCTTTGAAAAGAATATACATATAGAATTTTTATAGGATTCTGCTTCTCAGACAGACTGTATGCTGTTCTTCAAATTTCTATAAATGTCATGGACATATGCAACCCTTGGCACTACTGGGAGCTTTGCTATTAACTACGGTGAAATTTGAACTAGGTTTTCAGTTGGTGGTTTTATTGACTTTCTACTTTCAAGGTCTTTTATAACATGAAAACTAGTAATTCAGATTTTCAGCTAAATTGCCTGTTGTTCTACCTTTCCTCCTATTCTAACAATTCGGATCAAATATTCTTTTTCGACAAATAATTATATAATTAGACTGTAAAATATTTAAGATTTTTTGTGAGTATTTTTATTAGATAGTTCATTGAAATGGGAGAGTTGTATCAGTTGATTTATCAGCCGAAAAAGAAGCAGAGAAATTGAAAGACTGTGGTTTGTAGCTACACTGTAATGAGAGTGGCATAGTGTTAACTTTACTATATTACTTACGATCTCTTGAGTTCCTTCTCAGCAGTAGCTATGTATTTCCTGCAAGCAGTATTACTCATGGGACATAGCAAACAGATTTTCATATAACTGCATATGCTGTCTGGGACTTGAACCAAGCTGGAAATGTTTTTGAGTCTCTAAATTACACAGAATAGGTTTTTTTACTTCTATAGTTTCTGTTCAGGGATTATTGTCCTCATCAAACAGAGTTCCTTTCCTACCTCTCCTCAAAGTTATCTAATTTTCATTAGTGTATGATTTACAGAGTAAAGGAGATTTCTAATGAACTCAAATCCATTTCATTTTATTTTATGACTCATTGCATTTATCTTAATAAATACTATTAATTAGTTTTCATCAAATCTGTGAAATAAATAATTCCTGCAATAGCAAAAATGGCAATGTTCAATGATGGGCAAACAGAATCAAATAAATAACACTGAAGGTTCTCTACCCCAAATATCAACTTAGCTTTTTAAACCCAAGAAGGCAATTAACTAATGAGGCAATTATTTTTTTATTAATCTATGGATAATAGTAGAGAGGTCTACTTGAAAATTTGCATTAAAAAATAGTAAAATAAGATCTACAGATGAGTATATCTTGAAAACTGAACACATCTCCTTAAGCACAAGTTAATTATAAAAAATATGTGATATATTAAAAGAAAAAGAGAGTAGTAATTGATTTTGTAAATGACCTTGTAGAGAAATACATATGAATTCTTGATGGGTGGGACCAGTAAGGATAAATCAAAGTACTGCAAGTACAACAGAAATGCTCAGAGGGTAGAGATCAGAGACCATTTACAGAAGTTTACATAGCCAATGTTATCTTTGATGAAACTCCAGAATAACTACTGGCAAAAATGGAAGATTTACCTAAGATTTACCTATGTATCCACCATATTTATATTTTTAGCAATTTGTTCACAATAAGATGTTATTTCTGTAGGGAATTAGGTAAGGGAATTTTGATGAAAAGAATGCATTTTCCTGTGTTGCAGAGTCCAACCAATCATGCTACTGAAGATGCATCCAGCTTGTATAAAGAAACTGTGATATCCCACTCCTTTTCTTTTCCTAAATTTGAAAAAAAAAAATCTTTCTCTTTGAAAAAATAAAACAAATATTTACCTTACATTCACTCTTGAAAGCTAAACAAAGTTTTCAAGTTTTGCTGTGGAACTGTGGATGCTTGCCAGTGCCATTCTCTTTCCTTTCTACTTGTTCCTAGGATGTCTTGAAAACTTCTATGTTTCCACAAACCAAGGACTTCAGTTTAAACTAACCCATTTGGATTAAAGGATCTTCAGTGTCAAATTTTGAAAGTGGAATTTTGATGCATAAAACGTCTGAAACACTAACTGGGATTACTGTTACAAAATTTAGATGTATTTTACTTACTAGAAACAGTCGTTTATTTAAATTTTTTTTTATACTGCCTAGTCCTCATGAACAATTCAAGTATAAATCCTGTAAAAGATTCCTTGTGCTTTAAATAAGTTAACATATCACTTTTATTCACTTGCTGTATGAAAAAGTTATGCTGACGTTTATTTTCATTTTCCATTCATGAAAGAGTTTTCTTGGAGACTTTCAAAGTCTGGCAAAAATGAGAACAGAATATCAAAATACTTGTTTTTCAATATTCAAGAACACCACTTTCTTTATTGTATGCAGTTGCAGAAACTCTTTCTTGAAATCCTGAGCATATTCAGCCCATCAAGGTAACATTTCCATCCAGGCTATTTATCAATAGATGTGCTTCCTTCCACATTTCCTTATTTTGTAAAATAATCAGTTCTTTCTTTCACTAGTAATGTTGAGACCTTGAGGTCAAAACACTTTTTTTTCATCCACATAGGTGTGAATTCTTTATCATGTAGTTACAGCAGACTATTTTGAGTAATAACTATTTTACTTGTTTGTTTCTTAAATAAACGAAGTCTTAAAATTTCACTCGCTATTTACCCATAAATAAATCAGTAACTGTATTGTCTGAACTGGGATGATATTTAAATGAATATTCAACTACAATACTTGAGGTAATAGGATTAAAATTAAATTTGAATTTTTGTGTATCAAGAACTTAAACCCCAGAATTCCTAGTGATATTTTAAGAAAGCTGTGGCCCTCTTTCATTTTAAATTAAGATTTAATCTAAAAGAATTTGGAATAAAAGAAAAGAAGCACTAAGGAAGCTACATTTTTCTTCTTTTGTTCTACAATAAATGGTGAATTACAACTTTCATTGAAAATGTTGTAATATAACTTTCAACTGTAAATCACAAAGACTACACACTAGGTTTTTAACATAAAAGAGACAGTTCAAGCTTTTAAAGTTCCTTAAAAAATAATCATAATAAAGAGTGCAGTCACTTATTCACAAGATCTGCTGACTCTAACTCTTGTTTCTCATATAGCACCACTCTTCTCCCTTTCTGGCTAGAAATAAACCTGAGAGAAATCACCCTGTAAATATTTTCCCTTCTCAGATATTTACATTAGGATGACACACATTTTTCCTCTGAAGGTACATCCTTTTCATGCTTGCTTCTAGAAGAAGTATGGTGACCAGCCCACACTTTGATCCATTTTGGAGCCCCAAAGCAGGAAAAAATATTCCCACCATACACAATGGGCAAGAAGGAGATAAAACCATGAACTAACAGGGAAAGTTGTGCAACAACAACAAAAAAATGGTTATGCGCTAGTAACTGTGTCTCATAAGAGACAAAAGGGATAAAAGAAGAAGGTGTAAAAGGAAAATAAAGGATAATAAACTCGGGGTGGATGTGTAAAGCCATGTCTTCCTTTTGGCAAATCACTGATAGAAGGTTAATTTCTGACTCATGCTCCTGTAAATTAACATATGTCTCACTCAAAAAAAAAAAAAAAAAGAAACAATTCAGTCATGTTTCTAAATATTGTCATATATAAATACTGCCTAAATTCCCAGTTTTCCAAGAAGTTTCATATCTAGAGTACTGTGTCGAGGTTTGGGCCACTCTGTACAAGAAAGAAAGTGACCTGCTGAAGGGAATACAAGGGAGGTAACTGAGATGGTGGGGCTGGAGTACTTGCCCCTTAAAGAGAGTCTGGGGCAGCTGGGCTTGTTCAGTTTGGAGCAGAGTTGGCCTTGGGGCACCCAACAGCAGACCCCAGGGCGATGGGGAATCATTGAGAAGACGTAGCCAGGCTTCTCAAAGTAATGCAAGCTGGAAAGATGAGAAACAAGAAGTATAAACTGAAAGGAGAGTGGTTCATCTCAATATAAGGAAAAGCTTTTCCACCATAAGGTTTGTGGCAGTGGCACAAGCTGAGAGAGAAATTGTTCACTTTCCATCCTTGGATGACTTAAAGACTCAGCTGAAAGAAGACCTGAGCAGCCTGGCCTGACCTCCTAAGAGCTGACCTGCTCTAAGATCAGTCCAAAAGATTGGACTGGAAACTGTCCAAGGCCCTTTTTCTATCTGAACAATATGATTTTATGAAATTTGCATTTTACACAGAGCTATTTCAATTTACCAGATTTGGTATCTACCTAATTAGTTGGCCTTACAGAAAATTCAGGCAGACATCACTTACAAGCAATTATTTTACAGTTTCTCAACCAATAAATAGAATCTATACTTTCAAAAAGCGCCTGTGAAAGCCCATAAAAATTCATGAAAACTGAGGTAAAAGCCAATAATGTGTGTCTGCCGTATTCATTAACATTAACTAATGAGACTGTTGACTTCTAAAATTGCTTGTGTCAGGTGGCAATGACAAATTTGATAAGACAGTACTTGCAGAATGTCATTAAATAGTTTGCAGCTCATTTCTATCAGTATCAAATATTAGATTAAGACAATAACAATGTTCATATGAATTTGAAAGCATTAATTACAAATCTTCCTTAGAAACCCCACTGCATATGTGAATAAAATGATAAAAATCACTTTCATTCTGAGGACTTTAAATACGAAAATCACTACCGCTATAATAAACAAATAACAATTATTATAATGACTACATATAATATTGAGCTTTGGTTCTTCTCATCCTGTCAAAGCAGAATTAATTATTTTCCCTCACAAAACTGCTGATAAAGGAGTTGTGCTGCATATTATGGATGTTTGTTTCTTTTTATCAGTGTCTCTGTTATAGTATGTAAAGCTTCAATTTTTGTGTGAGGCTGTGGAGTTTCTGCTATTTTTAAAAGCGTTGCAAAAGATAGAAGTAGATCTCATTTGCTAAGATCTCTACAACATATCTCTGCAACATTTGGGATATGAATGTGGATTCAAGTTTGAGCAGGAGACAAGATCAAGATCTTTTGAGAGCTTCTTTCTCTCTCCTAGTTATGTAAGGCAGCATGGTATAAGCATTTTTATGGCATTTTACTAGGGGTTTTTACAAGTCTAGGAAGATAAAACAAGATTTATAAATATATGCTTTGCAAATACTTCTGAAAACTTGAAATGTAAACAAATGTAATATAAAACCAGAAACATGCATGGTCTCTGAATTTGTTCTGAAATGTTGTACTTGTGTAAACTGTATGATGAAAATCTTAGACAAGACTTCATCTCTCTCAATGTTTTTTCATTATCAGTTTCAATTCATCAGTTTTCTGAGGTTTCTGTACCGAAAAAAATCATGAAAATATGTGTGCCTTCCAAAATTACCTCTATCTCAGGGATTTCTACATCTGGCTATCACCCAAATACATGAATTCCACACAAGATGGTGCTAGTTATAGCGTAGCTGGAAAGGCATGGTCAATGAGCTGTTTTCAAGATTCAGTGCTTGTCACTTTGAACATTTGCATTCACTACTCACTAAGTATGTGTGGCTAAAAATGTAATACTTTCTCCTGCTCATTTCTTAGGAAAGGATGGGTGTCTGTGTGGTATCTTTCCCAAATTCCATCTGCAAGCATCCATCCCCAATGTGAATGAGTGGCTGTCTTGTAGCTAATCTCAACCTGGCTGGTAGGAGACAGCAATGCAATGGACACAGCCTCAAATGCCCAGGTTTGGGTCTGGACTTCTATATTCACTATGTGGACAGTAAACATATTTTAGTCTTGATGGAAATTTTGGAGCTGTTTTTAGCCAAAAATGAAGTGTGCTTGGACCTTAATGGCTGGACAGGTTTGGCTCATTGTTGCTTTTGTGAAAAGCATGGTGCCTTCCCAGATCAGACCAGAAGTGGGGTGAGGTCCTACCACATTTAATTTTGTATTAGTCAATCCTTCTGCAGTGGGAGGTGGCACCCTCAGTGGAGTGGTTCTGCGTGCAGTTCACTCCTGTTTGCCCTGCGGTTTCTGATGCTATATCAGAACAGGAATTCACCTGCTTCAAAAATTAAGGCACCTGTTGTGTCTAACTGTTGTTGCAAAGCCAGTCTGATGGCAAGCTGCCTTGGAAGGTAGAAGTTCTACTCTCTTGAAATTTCCCTCACATCTAGTATATTGGTTTAGCCACAAAACACGATGCAATGAAACAAACCAAACCAGAATCTTTTCCACTGGATCAACCACTTAAGCATTGACTGTACAATCTGTAGGTGTGCTACAGGAAGGATGGAGTTGCAAGGAGAGAACCGAACCACATCTTTTGGAATGGTTTGTCATTGGTTTGGCTTCACTGAAATTCCAGACTGAACCTAAGTAACTATCTTAGGATCAAATTTTTTCTTCTTTATATCACATTGGGATGTATAAAAGGTTTCTTGTATGGAGACAGACTTATAGGAGATCTGAAACGTGCATACATGCAATTTGTTAAAATAGTATTTCCATTTTCCCAATTCTGCATCAATGGAAGGTAGTGAACCACTACTGATATGTTATATTTTAGGTCCTCATTACCCTGCAGTAAGCTGTAAACATAAATATCACAGTTTAATTCATCAAATTATGTACTCAATATTAATGAAAACTATAATAATATCTGAATAATTCAGAACTTCTAATATTATTCAGAAGACTTTTTAAAAAATTACATTAACAAAAAGTCTTAATTTTTTAGTGCTTTAACCTTTGTAAACTTACAGAGCAGCAAAATATAAGATTTCATTACGAAATTAAAATAAAACAATCTGGAAGACCATAAAATTGAAGTCAAAGTAAATGGGTTCAAGATTGAAAGCCTTGAATATTCTAGTTATTTCAATTGCAGACACATAAGTAGGAAAGGGGACAATCACTACTCATTTCAGGCCATGAAAACATGAGTTTTCTCAGAACACAGTATGCTTATTGTCAAGAAGATATCAGTCATATAAGCCCCAAACTTCTTAAATCTTATTTTTAAAACTAGTGTGATTATATTAACACTACTATCTGTGATGTACAGCCCGTGCTGCTCTCCCCACCTTGAAAAGGATGTTATTATTCATGTGAGATGATTCAGCTGCTAGCAAAGCAGGTACTAAACTGCAGTAGTTTGCACCCAGCAGGCAAAACATTTTCTGTAAGATTGAAATTTGAGCTTATAATGTAGGAAACAGACTCCAAAGGAAACCTTTTCTGATGAGAACAATTATATCTGAAGTAGATTTGATGGCATTTTCTACCTCTAGTATTTTTAATTCTATAATCAGGGGAAATCAGGTGACTTACTTGCCCAATGTAGGCTTGAATGGTCCTAAGTTAGAGAACTAATAGCTATACATGGAAGGCCCAACTAAGTCACCAGTGTACATAAGCAAAATTTGGTATTACTCTTAACATGATATTTGCATTGATATGGAAAAAGTGTGATTTCTACAGTAATTTAAATGCAATTAAAAAACCCCAACCCAAAAAGATATAATCTCAAATCCTTTTTAAACACACTAGATTAGGGATCAGTTTGAATAAACAATAAACTTTTAAATTTTACATCCCTTTAGCTGTTTAATATTAAGTAGGTAACATGCAAGAGCAAGTTATCTCAAAAGCAGTACTCCCATACAGAAGCTCTTCTGGAAAATCATTTTTCTCTGATTGGATAGGCCAAATAATGAATATTTAAGTAGCCAAAATTTCTTTAATTAATATTTAAATGCAGGCTCTTTTTTTTGGTGCTAAGAATCACATGGTGTATGTGATTTAAAGCATCTTGATTCTCAAAAAATATTTTAAAAATTCAAACAATAAGGATGAAATCTAAAATGGTTCATCTTATGCTCAAAAAAATCATACTAAGATCATGAAATGAACAAGAGCCTGAACACCACGACATTCATATGTAGTGAGATTTCCTCCTCAGCACTTTTTAAGGCCATGCAGCTCAAATATAATAAAAAAAGTTCCCAGGAAAATGCTACATTTATCACCTTTAGAGTCATAATGTTTCTTTTTCAGCAAGTAGAGAGTTAGTATGGGTAGCTTTAGCAGGCTATACATTGAAAAAACAGCCTTGCTTGATAGGGAGAAGTGTCCCCATGGAACATGAACTGGCAAAAGGCCAGAGTCTGTAAGGAAAATTCAAAATCAGTTTCAGCAGAGCAGAAACTCAGAGCTAAAGTATCAATTTTCAAAATAATTGAGTCATTATTTAATACATGAAGTACTCAATAATACAATATTTTTTTTTCTGAATAAATTATAATAATCATTAGAAGTGAATTAAGTAAACACTTTTTTTCACTCATAGTTTTGAGTGAGTAGAATTTCTGGCAGGTACCCAAACAGGTCACCATGAGCAGGATAATGTGGCAATCTGTTATCATTAGCTCTGTTGGAAAGGTTCTGAACACACTAGAGAGAATTAAATGACCTGGAAAACTCAGTCTATGGAAAAGTCTATTGTACTCATCTCCGTTATTTCCACCTCTATGCATCACTAGAACAGTGGAACAGCAAGATTTGCAGTGGTGACAAAGATAAAGGTCATTTTTCTGTTTTTCTTTCATCCAGTATGAGCCGATTAAGGACTGCTAAATTCTACACATACAGAAAATGACTAATTTCTGTCAGGTCCTTCCGCTGTCTTGGTGTATCAGTCTATTGAAACCTTCACATTTGGAAGACATTACAGACTTTTGTTTTAAAAATCACTGCTACTTTTGTTCCTGACCATCATTGTTACAACTGTCAGAATTTCAGGTCATCCAAAATAACAATGTACAAGACCTCTATATGGCCCAATTTGAGCAACTGCTTTTCCTAACCTGTGCAAATTTTTCCAGCAAGACTTGAAAGAAAGAGAAGTTCTTAACAGATCTATTAAATCTAATCACTATGAAAAGTTCAACATGATGAAGATAGATACTATAAAGAGAATAACATGGCCTTCAAAAATATGCATCAGAAATATTTCTATTGTTTATATAAACTTTGTTGCTGTTGTTCTTCATTTAATTGAGTGGCTAACTTAAAACAAAGAATGTGACATTGACATGCATCAGCTTTTCTGATTTAACAGTTTTGTATGTAAATCTTTTCCCTGGGAAATCCAACTAAAGATAAATCTGCATCAATGAAAGAAAAGAAACGGAATCAGCAGAATCTTAGGCAAAAAAAAAGAGATCTTTTGCATTTTGGGAAAGGAGAGATGAAAGTATGCCTTGACCTTAAAGTTGAGAAAAAAATTCAAGGGACTATAGGCAGGGAAGCTCAATGTTTTCCCCAAATTTGTTTTATTTCACACTATGTACTTACTGAGAGGCTGAGGGCATGGACTACCAAATATATGATTTTGACAGCATATTCTTCATCAGTAAATAAGCAGCTCCTGCTTAGGCATAAAATGATGCCAAATCATCTTTCTTCTTTATAGAAGTGTAACAAAATACAGCACAATTTGTGTTTCACTGGAAATTTATCTTATTTTTTACACAGGAATTTCTGTATTCGAGAACTTTATCATTTATGTCAAATGAACAACATGGATTTAAGAAACAGACACGAGACTCAGTTCTGCTCTGTTGCAACAGAGGATGAATTTAACATCTCACACAAAGGCTGGCAGGCCAGAAGTTGGTTCTGTCACTTGATATTATAGATTAATGTAGAAAGAATAACTACATAAATGAGCCTGAAATATTTGTCAAAATTTGACTACCATAAACCTCCAGTCTAAAGACTAACAGAATTCTGGAACAGTAGGCACAAGTATTTAGCCTCTAAAAAGTTATTATTTTGAGAAACAAAAATCTGTGGGAAATTAGGTTCTCAACCAATTATGTTTTAAACTTTTCTGTTCTTTTGAAAGCAAAATAAAAGAATAATTTTTCATTTATATCTTGGGGAAAAAATCTCTCCTCTCCTATCACTTCTTCCTCCTCAAAACCACTAAAGACACCACTTAGATTCCAGAAACGCTGTCTTGCATGCATTCAGAACCAAAATATATTTTATATAACAAATATTCTTCAATAAATCCTCTACTCTTATAACTCTTGTAGGAAAAAAAAAAAAAGGTAAAATTCACCTGCCAATCTTTCCTATGCTTTTAGTGGAATATATTTCCAAGAGCAGGAAAATGAGTTAAGCTGTGTTATATTTAAAATGACAATGTGAATCTACTCATATCAAGTTCATCAGTTCTAATCCAGTTATGCCTTTTGGAGGTCACTGTCTGTCTCATTCATTACAATGCCTTTCTGGTTTTCTGATATGATTTTCAATTAGTTGGGTAGGCAGGTAAAACATCTGACATCCAACAATGAACTATGTGCTTCCAAATATGTTTGCACAGCCACACATTACACTTTAGCAAGCTCTTTACCTTAACCCATTAATAAACCACAGTTTGAGGTTAAGAATAAAGATTCAACTCAAAAATTAATTAGAGGTGTTCTGAACTACATGATCATAAGTCAGTCAGTTATGAAATGATAAAGCACGCCAGTTAACAGATAACCACAGATGTTTACTCCATCTTATTTCAATCTGTGGCTGTACTCATGACAAATTTAACGTGAATAACCATTGTTCATCTGTTTAATGAATGTCAGATTCAAATGACTCAAATCTACAGCTACTGTTTTGCAATGGTTTGTATCACAACTGGCTCTTAATGAACAAAGCACTTTCCATATTCACATGCTTTGCTAATACAGATTTGTATTTATTCAATGCTCTTGCAAAGTATGCCCTGAGTTACACAAACCACTTCATATAAATTGGGAAAAAACTAACTCCTAATAAGAGTAATTATCCTTGACCTTCATGAGGTTTACCTTCGGAGAAGTCGCTTGTGATTTCAGAGTCATACAACAAACCCACCATATTTTAGACTTAGGCCAAGGCACGTTGAAATATCTGAGAGGTTAGATGTGCTTTTACTTGTCTATAGAGATTTCCGGAAATAATTATATGGTACTAAGCATGACACAAAAATTAGAATAAAAACCTGTCCAGTGCATTCAGATTAAGAGTATACTGCAGTGATTATTTTGAAACACTTACTAGGAGTGGTAAACATTTTCAAAACAGAACCTTCTACAAACCCATGGGGAGAAACATAACAATATCATCCATAAAACTAGATTTGTTTTTTCATCTCTCTTCCATTTGTAACCTTATTCAGTTTAAAATGCTCATGAGAGCAACTGTGTTTGAGTTGAACTTTATAAACTAATAAAGGCAAAAAATAAAGACAATAAACATATCCCAAAAGAAGTTTTGTCTGAATATCCAGTACCTCAACTTTCCTATTGGCTGTATGGAAGCTGTTCTTCAAAATCGAAATGATGTCCACAGATTAGGTTCTGTATGAGTGAAAGCTGAAGATTCTCAGGATCTGTCCTGGCTCAAAATATATTAGGACTCCTTTTCTGTAATCTGTGGGGGGAAAAAAAAGTTACATGCGTGTGTAGAGCTGTATTTGAAGTGTTAGATGTCTCAAACCTTCTTCTGTGTGGACACACATTCCTTGCATGTTTCATTCCTTGCATGTTGCATGACATGGCAGTGCTGGTTGGCGCTATGAATTTAATCTGAGATACTTGTCCTTCTTCAGAGTGGATACAGGATTCAAAAGTACTTATTTTATGTTGTTTTGTGGAAATAATATTATTTCTCACCACAAGAACAAGAAATTAAGAGAACTAAGAGAAATTAAGGGTTCTTTTTTATCTACTACCCTTTAAGAAAGGATAGTGTTGGGAAGAACAGAAAAGGTACAGGTTTACATTATTAGCCTCTTATGTTCATGTATACTCATCTATAATGGAAGGAATATAAAGTAATTTATGTTGTTTGAATTTAAAACCAGTTCATGAGCATTTTTATAAAGATGCTTTCTCACAGGAATTTTTTTGGAGTGACCTTTTCCAGATAATATGCAATTATAACTGTTGATTATTTAATTTTCAAAGTACTTATTTGAAATTATGCTAGAGGCATGTGTCTCCATTTAGCTTATTATCAAAAAAAAATAGAGCATGACTTCCTTAAAATAATTATTGTTTGAACTATTCAATCATTAAGTTAAATTAACAGCAGAGAAATCACAACACTTTTAATAAATTTGAACAATTGTTTACAACCTCAATTAGGAAAAAAAAAAACCCTAACATCAAGGTTGCCAAAAACCAACCAAACAAAAAAAACCCCAAACCCCCCCAAAAAAAAACCAAAACCAAAACCAAAAATCCAAACAAAACAAAAACAAAAACAAAAACCCAAGCAAAAAAAACCACTGTTGTGGTGTTACGTGAGCGTTTGGATTAGTTTGCACATGAAGGCTAAAATCCAGTCTTTTTCCTAAAAGTGTTTATTAACTAAACAATTAACACAGTTGTATAATTTTAAAGCTTTTCTTTTTTTCATTTTCTTGTACTAAACCCAAGTCAGGTTTTCAAATGCTTCTTCCCTTGATTTTCTCAATCTTTTTTACTGACTAAAGGAACCAGGAGAGCGTCTTCATATTCCAATTTACTCTTTAACTTCACCTGTTTTCCTCGGAAAAAAGCAGCAACTGGAAGTACATCTATTAAATATCAAATAGTTTTGGGCCTTTTCAAACCAAACCAAACAAATAAATAAAAGCCAACTAACTGTCCTAGTCATACCTGTTTATGCAATTGGCAGGAAATATATTAGATGTCCAAATTTTTTCTACCAGTGGTAGAACTGCCTACCTGTTTCATAGCTAATTCACTTGGGAATCATGAGCAATCTTATCTATTAGCCTTGGAGCTCTTAGACCTTCCTTTTAGGATGGCATTGAATTCAGGGACTGGAAAATAGCTTTGACTTATACTGCATATTTTAAAACAAACAAACAAACAGACAGCATAGGGGAGATAATCTGCTGCTTTTCTTATTAGTTTTTTTGTAGCCCAGCCTAGAGGATAAGAATTTACCTAAGGGATGTTATAGCTCTGCCCTGTACTGCTTGAATGATTCAAAGCTGCATCTGCAGTCCAGCAACCACTTAGATCTGTGAAGCAAAGGAAGGCAATCTGCTCATCCTTCTTTTGGAGTTGGCTCACCTTGCAGAACACAGTGAAATTTTATAAAGATGATGAAGACAAAGATAAAAGAAATCTAGTCATAAAGCCACTGTATGGGAAGAGAGAGAATTAGATCTTTCTCTTCCCTTACAGTATTTATATATTTTTAACAGCCAGTGATAATGCTCAGTGTAAGCAAATATCCATGTGAATACTAAGTACCCTGCTAATACACTCTTCTCTGATCTATTTGTTACCCAAATCACCAAGCAGTAAAAGCTCATGATCTAATAAACCTTCAAAGCTGCATTTCATAGCACAACTTTGACACTTTTAGTAAGGAATGTCATCCCTCCCTCCTGTCTTTTAAGCACAAGTCTGTTAGCAACTATTTAGAGATGCATCCTAAAATAGGTGAAACTTTACTCATCCTTGGAAGACACAGGTTAAGTTCCCATCTGTAACAGAAGCACTTGCACATAACCACTCTTTATTTCATTTGAATACACCATGAGCTTCTCCAATCAGCATCCGGATATTGCAGATCTCAGCTCAGCAGCATGTCCCTAAAAGTTAGAAAAAGCCCTAGACATTTCTCTGAGAGGAATGGATGCTGTAGCCCAGTGAATAATATATTGCCACGGCTATCAACATACCATGATCTTTGTATAACCTTTTCAAGGCCATAAGGCAGCCAGGTTTACTTTATCTGCATTTGTCTTACCTAGGTAAACTTAGTTATTTTTCCAACAGCTGTAACAGCAATTTTTGAAATGACCAAGAAACTAGGTCTGTTTCATTTTGCTTTTGCTTATTCTTCCATGGTAAAATTTTCATATATGTGGTAGTAACAAGTAGTTTTTCTGTACAGAATATATTTATGATTCTAACATAGCAGCATAGCATAGAGGAATATAGTTGTGGTATGACAAAACAGACCTTGAATGGTGGACACAGGACACAGTACAGAGAGGGGAAGACATATAATGATAAGAAATAGGATACAAACTGATGTTCATGACCCAATAGCTATAAATGCCCTAGTAATGACTAGCTAAGGCAGTACAGACCTAGCAAAACCACTTTTAAAGGCAGTAAAGAGCAGGAATCTAACATACGTAAAATATGCCATAATTAATAATTCCAGAAGAAGCAAACACTTGAAAAACAGTGACAAATAGAAAGTTGTGAGAAAGTTGGCAAACATAGAATAAGTCCCTTAGATGTAAATCTTACATCCTTAGATGTAAATCTAAGGTGAAGAAGAAAACATCCACTGTGAAGGACTAAGGATATATTAATTAGTTGCACCCTCTCCCCTTGCTGAAACCAACATTAAGATCCACATGTTGACAGATCAAACTTAATAGGATAAAAGTGTTAAATATCAGGAGTGTGTGTATGGAAATTTCAACTTCCTCTGCAATAGCATACTTTTTGTTATTTTCATTTTCTTTCTTTTCAATTTTTTTATTTTCCTGTAATAATAGGTACTGAACTAAAAAGAAATCTTCAAGAGACAGTTCAGATTTAAATTATATTAACAATAAACTATTGAATCTACATACAAGATGTGTTTCTCTTTTGGCCATAAAAATACCTTGAGCATAAAAATTCTGTTTTTCCCAGCACCTTTTGAAACTAATTCCAAGATATTATTAAGCAAATCAATCATTTGCCTGCAAAGCTTACAGCTACACCTGGAAAGGAAAGACATTGCCCTTAAGAATCATGGTGTTTCATATTCATATGTGTTTTATTTTGTAATGGAAATTAAAAACAGACATACAAATTTCTTTTTGACAATAATAACGGCAAATCATTCCTTTTAGTATAGTTAAAAAATAACTTTTCTGTTTCCTTGAGTTTCTTTCTCTTGTATAAGTTACAGAGGTATATATCCATGACCTGTTTTGGTGTGTATGTATAATATAAGCTATTGTTCTGTGTTCATCCATATGTCAATATGTTATTTTTAAATTTTATCTTTAGACTGATTTAACATGGATTAACAGGAATAATTCGTCTGAATTTTTTACTACTAAGGGTCACAGATTTCATTTTTAAAAACTTGTTTTGAAAATAAATATAATTCTATTGTTTTCAACTTTGTACTGAATGTCAAAAATATAATTGCAAAAGAAATGTTTCACAGTAACATGGAAGCATGATGCATTAAAAGGATAAGAATCACAATTTATTCAAACATTTTATTAGACATAAATATCTGCAGGTCACTGAATGCCACAGAAGGTGGGCTAGCCATTAGGTTTCAGTAACTGAAAGAAACAATAAATCACAACTTTTGCTTTTACAGCCCATTACACACAAAGGTCTAAAACCTTTCTATTTGCAAGCCTAAGAGTACTCCAGCTGCAGAGTCTTTAACTTTCCAACTTTCTGTGACTAATAGATGCTATACTGTAGAACGGACAGGAAATTAGAGTGGAGAGAGGTGTAAAATCAGTATCCTCAGAAAGGCTGTGCAGGAGGGATGTGAAGAATAGCTCACTGTAGGGCTATGCTGTCTCCCTGTGATCCTCAGACAAGACAGATTACATTCTCATTAATGATCATTTAAGAATCAGTTCATTTTTATATGTTAGAAAGGTGAAGCAGTTATAAAGCTTTTAAATATAGCTTTATATATGTGGAAGGGCAAGATAAGAGAGGCAAATAGAGAAGTAATAGATTCAGGGAGGTATTTGATTGAGACCTGCTGTAGTTGGCAAAAAACCTGGCTTGATAGTTGTATAGATCTTTCTCCTGCTTTTGGCCTCACACAGGGAAGTTATGCCCTTCTAAAATTTCATTCTGTGTAGAAGGGTAAATCCTTTATTTTTCATTAAAATATCCTATCAATTGACCTGCCCTTCAGCATTTATTAAACAAGTCTACTATTCCTGATGTAGCATGGTTCAGAAAAAATTGTTACCTTCTTCCCACTTGTTTATTCAGTAATTCCACCTTTTTTGTTGAAGTGGCCAAATCCCATCTTTCTCCCACTTCTTTTAGCTACTTTCCTACTGTGTCAAATGGGCCCACAGTCCCCAGCTACTTTGAAAATGTGTCACAGCACCATCAGCTGCATGGAAGAAAAGCAGCTTCTCTAGGAAGTACAATACCTCCCTCACTGAACTAGAGGAAACTCCAGACACCCTCAGACAGATGAAGCAGGTTTCACTGTCTGTGTGTGTATTACAGGGAAGAGGTTCCTGCTGTGCAACCAGGCTACCTGGTGACTGCAAGGCAGACAGCACCATCTTCAGCAAACACAGTTTCCATTAAGATCAAAGACTACTGTGTTCCTAAATGTCCTCTGGGAGGCCTTGTACTGTAGGTTACACTGAAGAATAACCTTGCTATAAAAAACCCTCAAGTATTTTTACTACATATGTGTGTTTCAAGCCTGCTTTTGAACCTTAGTGCAATGTTTTCCATTTAGAGTCTTTTTCTTCTACTTTTTTTCTTCATTCTATTTATGGTACTGTAAAGTCTTCACAGGTGAAGATTACAAAGAGTGTAGGTGTATCAGGACATCTTAATGGCAGGAAATTTCTCCTTAGATTTATTATCAAGTACACTGGCCATTACTGGTCATGTTTTAACTCAAGTCTTTTTGAAATACAACTTAAAATAGAGTTGAAGAACATAAAACTGCTCCATGAGTTAGCTCTTTCTCCCATCTCACGTTATCCTTTAATGTCTGCTTTGAATTTACCCATATAGAAATCATGCATATAACACAGGAAAGGATTTCTACTGGTTTGTCTGAAAGTGTGAAAGCATTTCTGTCCTTGTGTGATGGGCAGCAGTCTGGTCAGCCCCGGGGAAGCTGTGTCTAATTCTGAACTTAAATTGAGAAGAAAAATATTCCGCTTAGAAATCAAACTTAAAATCCTGAAGTGATGAGAAATAATTTACTCACACAAGGGAATGGTAAATGCCACAAAGTGAGTGGCAGGTGATGATCCTCTTCCCTGTCTTTCATAGCCTTCACCAGTAGGAAAATTTTTAGAATGCCGGTGAGTCTAGGAATTTCTTTCAAATATAAGCACATACTCTGGAGCTCAGTAATTTCAAAGCAATACTTTCATAATACATTTTCAATCTGGTAAACAGAAGTGGAGATTGTTATTCAAGTCCTTAAATACAAAGCGTCCATCTTCACATCCATCTTTAAATTTAAAGAATATATTAATATTCACAATTCTGTATTGTCCCCTGACATATAGCTTCCACCTACAAACTTATATTGATTGTTGCCATATTGACTTTCACCATACTATTACTTGATAATATATTATTGGTTTCTGGCAGCAATTTTTAATTGCTATATATATATATATTCACTTTATTAATCCTGTTTATATTTGCTAGTGGCGATTTCTGTGGCAGGATTCTTGTTAGTGCTAATTTTGGTAGTATTTTTTGATACTCTGTAATAATGTAGATAAATTTTGAAGAATAAAAGCGTCCATCTAGTTGTGTATTACAGAACCCTACAGATCCACTGCAACAGTTTAGTACATGCACAAGATGTGCAGCCCTGGGTTACCCAGGTCATAACAATTGGCTATTGAGTTTAATCTCACCTTTTTCATGCATGTTATCTTCCCATAGTGCAATCTTCTCCAAGCCTTCTGTTCTGCAACTAAGCTTGTTCTGACACAGTAAAACATCTATATATTGATGGGAGAAGGAAACTGTGAGAGAGTTCCATGCCCAAGCCTGTTTTCCAACTCCACTCCAACTGGATCTTCATGTTTGTTTAAAGGGCCACCTTTCTACCAGACATGATGTTTCTCCTGTCACTGCTGCTGCATCACTGTTAGTAAAACAACACCCTTTGGAAACAAACCCACTCTCATGTCTGGTTGCCTCTGCAAATACTCATCTCATGGTGAACTCCTCTGAGCTCCTCTGTTGCGTCTCTTTGCGCAGATTCTTTTTAATTGTGGAAAAATACTTAATTTCAAGTCTAACTAACAGGATGTTTTCTTTCAACTTTGTAACCACAGATGACTTTTCATGGATGTATATCACTCTCTAGGAGGAAAGACAGAATTATGACTAATTGTGTTTCTCTCTCTTTTTGACTCAAAATGTATGCAATAATGTGGATCAGTGTGCAGTGAAGACTGACTCAACTCTTGTTTTTCAGAAGACCTGGCAAATAGCCACAATCTAGCAAAGAGAGTCTAAGTTTCCCTTAAGTCTTGTTTGTTAAGCTTCTGGTATGTGTAACATAATAATACTAACATGGCTGAGGAAATCTCTCATATAACACAAGCAACCCTGAAAAGTTTTTCAAACATTTTCAATCAACAGACTTTGTGAAGGCTATTATTTTCTATTTGCAGATAGGAAAATCAAGGAACAATATTTTTCAAGTCTTCATTTAAAAAAAAAAACAAACTTGAAATCACCTGGGGTTTTAAGATGTTGACTTTGAAATGCTCTAATACTATCCTAATTGTAGAATATGTCAAGTACTTGCAATTCTAATTACCTTAAACTGCTGTTCTCTCTGTTGAGTGCCTCTCAGAACAAAACTCCGTGGTAGGTAACAAAAGGAAGACACCCAAACTTTGTGCAGCTGCTTGCAAATTTGGACCTTCCAAGTGATTTTCACAAAGTCAAACAGTGAGCCACTGTCTAAACAGTAAAAGAAATTAAGTCTCCTGCCTGTCACTTTACTTCAGAAACATGCTGCTTCTCATTCTCTCCTTCTCTTTCAATTAGAAAAGAGTGGTCTATTAAAGCAGCAAGGAAAATAGCATCAGTAAGTCACTACAAGAGAATAGGTAATGCAGAAGTAAAGATCAGACGATACACGGTGCCTGTAACTAAAAAGGCAATGAGGACAAAAGATGACTAAACTATTCTCTCATGCAAAGGTTCTGAGAGGCAGCACCATGATAACTGCAGAGTGAGGAAGGCTCAGTGGCTTTGCTGTGTCGCTCAAAGCATTTGCTATCCAAGCCATGGTCAATGTAAGTTACACTGGGAAGTGACATATATATGCCACAATTCTGCGCAAATTAAATATAGGTGGAGCAAATGAGATAAAATCAGAGATTCATTTTAGGGCTAGTTATCCAAGAATTTAATGAAGATCAACAAAGGATATTTCTTTGTTTACTAAGTGGATGATCAGGGGGCAGCTACATACTTTGAATGCTCTAAATGGAAAATTCCTTCCTAAAAATATCAGTTTAGTTAAAGCCATGTTGAAATTGTGACAGAAAAGTGTGATTTGGAACAGATGCCAGATTTAGACATATTAAGGGATGAATACTAAGGGCACTAAGATGTACTACTAATGTTATTGCAACACTCATGAGTGTCTGCACCCTGACATTGCTTTCTTTGCTTCCGTAGTGTGAGCCCAGCTGACTGGGCTAAAGACTGAAGCCCTCTCCATCACCCTGAGACTATTAAGACAATTGTCCTCTTTCCCACACTGCCCTGTACCTCAAATCCTGGTTAGTTTGAAGCTAGTGCAACTCTCTATCCAAGAGAACCCACTAGATCTTTGTTTCTCTTCATTCCTGAGGTTCTGAACACCTTCCTCTCTGACCTCCTTCCCTTCCTCCATTTCCCCTTTCCCTTGCTTCTTTTCATCAACCTTAAAAGTTCATCTATATTAGAAGCTAAAATAAAATGGGGGGAGGGGGACATGGTTACATCTGGAAAAAATTCTTTATAAATTCAGATGAAGGTGCCTGTTTTAGCTAATCACAAGCCAACATCTCTATGTGCTTCTCATGTTTTACCCTTTTTCTTTTTTAATCTCTCAATGGTTTCCAAATGAATAATGCTCTTCCTCTTAGTGTTGGAACTCTTAAATATTCAGAGTTGCTTTGATATGTTATTGAAAAAGTCATCATGTTATCAGTACATGGAGAGATATTACCAAGTAAAGATCTCTCCAGCTCATCTTGTAACACAAATCCTAATAATATTTCTAATATTAATCTTCCAACAACATACAACCCGCTCAGGGAACGACAGACCATTCAGCCTTACCTCAGTCTCTGGGAAGGTTACGGATCAGCTAATGCTGGATACTATTTCCAGGTATGTGAAGGACAAGAAAATCATCAGGATTAGTCAGCATAACTTCCCAAAAGGGAGGTCATGCTTGACCAGCTTGATAAACTTGTCCAACAAAATGACTGACCTTGCAGAAGGGAGGAGAGCAGTAGCTATTTTCTGCCTGTACTTCAGTAACACATTTACATTGTCTGTCATGAGATCCTCGTAGATGACCTGCTGATGTATGGGTTGGATGAAAAGACGTTGAGATGAAATGATAACTGACAGAATGGCCAGACCGTTCTGGTGGTGATAAATGGTGCAATATTTAATTGGAAGCTAAAGGCTGGTGGTGTACTCCAGCAGTCAATACTATGTTCAGTCCTTTTTAGTATACTTTAATTAATGATTGTATAATGATACTCTCATCGAGTTTGCAAACGACACAGGAAGAATGGCTGTTACACCAAAGGGTCATAGCATATCCTGGGTTGGAAGGGACCCATAAGGATCATTGGAATCCAACTCTGAGCCCTGCACACTACACTCCAAGAATCAAACCATATACCTGAGAGCATTGTCCAAACACTTCATTATCCCTGGTTTGGTCATATGACCACCTCCCTGGGGAACCAGCTCCAGTGCCCAACCACCCTCTGGGTGAAGAATCTTTTCCTAATATCCACCCTAAACTTCCCCTGACACAATTTCATGCTGTTCCCCTGCGCACTATCACTGAACACCAGAGGGAAGAGATCAATGCCGGCCTCTCTCCTACCCCTCCTGAGGAAGCAGCAGATTGCAGTGAAATCTCCTCTCAAACTCCTCTTTTCTTCATGACGATTCATGTAAGGTTATTTTCAGAAATAAGTGAATATTTTATTCTTCTGAATGAACAGTATTTTTTGCTTTTAACAAAAAACCTACCATACACCAGAAACAATATTTCCTTCAATTTGCTTGTGATTTCTGTTTGGAATTTGCACAGGCTTTTTGTACTGTTGCTTCTAGATTCCCTTGAAAAGGCCTGGTGTAACCAATCGCTATAATAATTATTAGGTTAGATAGAAATCTTATGAAGAAAAATGTCATAGTAGTGTGTATCCTACTCAGGAAGTGAGTGCAACAAAGCAAAGCACATGATCCTTTTTGCTGTCCATATATTGCAGTATGTACTAGAAATTTACCTGAGTTACAGGGCAAAGAACATAGGCATATTTTTGGCCCATTTGTGCCTTAAAAAAGGATTTCAGAGCCAGAACTGGGCATAAATTCAGAAATTGTTTTGCATTGAGTTTACTCTGAAGGAAAGAAAACACTGACTGCTAAATCATCCTCAAATCGCCAGATACTTGTCTTGTGTCATTTGAAATCCAGCACAGATAAACTACGAATTTTCAATTCATAAGCTTAACCTGTTTATAAATGAGCTGTAATAGCATTCCTTGACAATTGTATGTCTGTTTTTAAGTTGGTTTAAATTACCCCATTAGCAAATGAAACATTATAAAATTATGCTGGGTTCACACTTTTATGCACAGAGCAAACGTGTGACATCGATACAAATATCCAGTTCAAAAGAAATTATTATTATTGTTGTTATTACCATTCTTTACTGTGTTCAGGCTCCTTTTTTCTCATGTAGTTAATAAAAAGGTAAAATAAAATCATAAAAGGGTAAAACTGAAAAAAATTCCTTTGTTGAGATAAAAATAGTTTAATGATAAAAAAAGAGCTGTACACACAAGCAGGAACAAGCTCTACACAAAAAGAAGGAATTCATTCACCATTTCTCATGAACATGTGGTCAACCATCTCCAGGAGAACCAGAGCTTCACCATGCTTAACAGTAGTTTGGGAAGACTACATCACTGAACATCCTTCCCTCCCTCCTTCTTCCCCAGCTTTATGTGCTGATTATGATGCCACACAGCATGGAATATTCCTTGTGTCAGTTGCCGTCAGCTCTCTCAGATGTGTCCCCTCCTGAGACTCCACGCATGTCTAGCACCCTCACTGCCACGGCAGTACAAGAAATAGAAAAATCTTTGATTCTGTGTTAGCTCTGCTCAGCAATAACTAAAACATAACTGTGTTATCAACACTGCTTTCACCACAGATCCAAAACACAGCCCAATACTGGCTACAATGAAGAAATCAATTCTTTCTCAACAAAAAAACAGTATAATCAGTTCAGAATATTTTTTTTCAGTCTTCCCTAGCATTTGCAAAGGCAAATTAGGGAGCAATTTACTGTAGGAACTCATTCAGCACAGCATGATGAGATCAGTATATCAAATCATTAGATCCGCTTCCTACAAGATACATTTGGCCCATGGAGTTTACTGTAGGGTAGGTTAATCTGCACTGAATATTCATAGAACCATACAATGGTTTGAGTTGAAAGTGATCTGAAAGTTCACATAATTCCAACTCTTCTGCCATGGGCAGGGATGCAGCTAACCAGATCATGTTGCTCAGAGCTCTATTAAGCCTGGACTTGAACACTTCCAAGGATCAGGCATTCACCATCACGTTGGATAATCTGTTCCAATGCTTCACCACCTTCTGAGTAAAGAATTTCTTCCCAACATCTAATCCAAATCTGCCTTCCTTCGATTTAAAATCAGTTTCAGAAGCTGGAGAGACTTTGCTGCACTCTTGGAGAGGAATTCCCCATTTTATGTCCTTGCAGTCTGTTTAGTACCTACCAAATCCACACTGGAAATCTAATATAAACACAGAGAAGAAGGAAGGTCAAAGTACTTACATCAAAACTGCACTAGTGCTTTGAATCAAAATGCTGGTGTGTTCCCTTTCTTCTTCCTCCCTCTTCCCTTTCTTTTTCTGTTTTCCCTCCCACTTTTCCCTTTTACTTTCCTCTCCAGAACAGGAAAAGTCCCATAATTGCTTGACATTTCCCAAGAAAGAGAGTTATCTCCTGAGTAGCTGAGCTGCTATCATTAAACACTGTATAATGTTTAACAATTTTCATCAATATTTATAACATTTTCCTGTACAACAAGTCGAGTCACATTAGCAGACAGGAGGGGAAAGTACATGTATTCATAAAAAGAATTAAAGCAGCAGCAGTAGGTCATCTGCTCAAATTTTGAGTTACATCCCTCTTGAGAGGACATGCCTCTTTAACCAGTTTCTCCTTTTTGAATGACAGATTGACTGGCTTTTAAAAATGTCATCCTCTTACTCTAGGAACACAAGAAGAAAGATGTCAAAATTTTTATTTTGACTTTGATAAGAAAAGTGAATGGAGAAATAAGTCAGATTTTGTTTTGACCATGTTTGGGGGGGGGAAATAACTTTTGATGTGTTTGATTTTTGTTCTTGGGGAATTTTCTACTGAAGTTTGGCACAAGATCATTAAATTAAAAATAATGCAGAAAAAAATACAATTTTATGAAAATATTCTTAAAGATGCAGCAATTAAAACATTTATAAAAGTAATATAAATATTTGTCATGTATTAATTTCAGCATGCAAAACTGGAATGCATCTATCCTTAGACAAAGTTGTCGGAAGCCACCTTAGCAAATCACTGTTCAGTAGCAGCATACTGGTCCTTAATTTTAAAAAGATATTGATCTCTCATTGTTACATAGAATGAGCACACATCTCTTTTTCTCCTCCATAAATAAGAAAGAAATTTGTCAAGAAAAATTAAAATAATTTGGATTTATGTTGACAACACATCAGTTACAAAGGAAGCAGATATAGAAGTTTGTTTAGGTGTAGGGTCATGCTGGCACAAAATTAAAAAAAAAAATATCTGTTTCTCAAGAGAAATTAGTAATAGCAACTTAAAAAAAAAAAGAAGAAGAAATTATAATAAAGGATTTTCTGTGCAGGTCTCTCTATAAATTCCAGAATAACCATTAATCGCCAGAAAAAATGAACTTGACTTTGGGAACACTTTTCCTCTAAACAAATGTAGCCATGACTCTTTGTATTAATGAGTATTATTCTAAAATCACTACTGTTTAAATAAATATGCTATTTGTTATCACAAAAACCCTCCATGGTGTTATATGAATTCTCAGTATTCTAACAACTGATACACAAAGAATGGCACCACACAGGTTCCAAGGTACCCAACAACAGCTGGGGTCTGACTCAGTGAATGATCCTGTGTTCACAAAGGGGTGACCTTTTCCTTGTCTTAAGAAAACATTATAGTTATTGATTTTAGCAAATAAGAGTAATTTAGTATGCACATATGAAGTTTATTAGAAACAGTTAAGAATTTGAAATACATTCTAAACAGAGAACTGATTATGGTATTCCTTTAAAAGCAATCTAAATTTTGTACTGCTCTCTTCTATTAATCCTACCTGGTTTAAGATAATTTAATTAGACTGGAGTTAAAGCTGTGTAAGGACTGTCTTTGCGTGGAATATAACCCAAATGGATGAAAACATGACTTACTAAAAATTACCTCCATAAATCTATATTAAGATTACTGTGACCTTTTTAATGTTTGAAGAATAGCTTTTTTCTCTACTTACTCCAGAGTTAGCATTATATGTATCTGTATGGATAGAACTGACTGATTAAGATATCATTTATTTTCAGTATTGGATATGTAACTGGGGATCGAACCAAAAAACTAAGGTTTGAAGTATGAACATTTTTTGGATGAAGCTGTTTTTAATCTGAAAGCAGGTTTGTGTTGTCTTGTCACATATATTCACTATATTTTACTCTGTCAATTGCCATATGAAAGTCTGAATTCATAGCACTTCTCCTTCCTTAGATTTATTGTGGGAAGAGATGTTAAATACATCTAATAGCAAAAAACTGCTTCTTGTTTTAAATTTTATATATGCACCTTCTATCCAATATTGAGGCTTTTCTCTTTCAGAATGTCTTCACATTATTTGATTTTTAGGTAATAGTTTTCATAATTAATGACAGAATACTAAGAATATGAAATGAAATTTTACATGGCTTTACATTTTGAATCAAACATCTTGTGTATTTAGACAGTCATTTTTAACATTGCATTCAGTTTGCTACTTCTTATGCATTTTTACTTTTTAAAGTCTAAGCTAGAGAACAATAAATTAAAATCTCCTAAATTTTGACCCCTCAATCACAGTCAATCAAACTGAATTCAAACTGTGTTCTTCTTTTCTATCATTAACCTAGTCAAAGGATGGTTTTTAATATGCTTTTTCAGTGCAGTGTCAAAACATTTCAGAAAAAAAAAGGTAAGTCTTCAAAAATTCATTTTCTAGTTATCCAAAAGAAGCAGACTTATTTTTATGAGAGGTTTTAGAAATTAATACACATTTAGTTAATAAATTAATAGCCTTACAGGCTATCACCACCGAAAACCTGATAGTATGATCATTTTTAGTCTCTAAAGGGATATGCACTTTATTAGAGCAAGCTGAATGTATATGTGCTGTCAGTTATCTGGAATGTAAGTGTTGAGGTTTAAGTCCATGGAAAACATAAAATTTGAAAAAAAAATCACTTCTAAGTTTCAAGAAATCATAGAAACTTTAACTAAGCTTAGTTTTTCAGTTAGGTGAAATCTTAATAACTTATAATGCTTATTTTTTTCAATTTTCATGAAAGTTTCCAAGTTCCTTTGACTTAAAAACTGGCACATTAACTGCCATAGGCAAAGTTTTGCAAAGGCAAAGTTTTGCAAAGACAAAGAAAATGCAAGTAAAAGTAGAAAGTAACAGTGTTTAAGTCTGGGAACTGTGAAAGCCTAAAGATAGTCTCAGTGCATTTGTAGCGAAATGCTAAATCCTTATATTAAACCACCTATATTTTTTGCACATTTTCATATAGACATCTATCTCTTCATATACCTATTCTTTTTTCTCTCTTTCTCTTTATGCATATAGGACTATTCATTGCATAGTAAAATGAATGTACTATAAAAGTTTGTTGAGTTAGCTAATCTATTAATTCCTTTTAATATTTTCTGAAATAACCCAGAATTCCACTGTAATATGTATTTTCAGACAAAAATGCTGTGGAGGGAAAGCTTGAGGATATTCTTATAAACTTAGTAATGGTATTGTAAAACAATGTAATGAAAACAACAGTTAAGAACTATTTGAAACAAAAGCATCCTACAAAATTATGAAACAAATATATTTCAATATAATTCCTGTGAAAGCCAAGCCAAGTTTAAATTTGAAATGCAAAAAATGAGTTTCAAAAAACAAAGTCTTTGAAATAAGTACTTCTTAAATTTCCTGTTCTGTCAAGGACAACCTGTGTGACATCAGGCAAATCAAGATAGGGCTGAGGTCTGGCCTCTCATCTCCAGCTAGACTACTGAATTACTAAGTGCAGTACCCACGTGTGGTGCTGGCATCTAAGCATCTTCAGACTTCAAGATCTATTGTATCTATATCTCGTGATTTCTATTAATTTCCAAATCAGAGTTGTACAGTATTGAGAAGCTGGTTAGTCCTTATTTAAGCATGAGATTGGTATAGATGATCTCTCTTTAATCCTAATTTTTAAAATTACTCTTTGCTAAACATCCCTGTGGCTCTTTTCCCTTCTCGTGTTTTCTCCCTTAATTTAAGCAACAAGTTTTCTGAGACAACAACTCTCTTTTACTAGGTTTCTTAAACTACATAATACATCAGCCATCATTTATAACCTAATCCCATACATAATCACAAAATCAGGAGGCTTCATGTTATAATATTATCAAATGACTAGAAATCAGTTTCTCTGTTTGGAACTTAAATATAAATAAGACTTCTGTAATAAATTTTTTTTTTCTAAAAATTATGCTAGTTATATATATATTAAGCTGCATGTAGCTATGAGCTTCCTAAAAGCCAGTAAATATCTTTGCACCCATTCATATTGGCACGATTAGGGAAAAAATTTAAGTGTTCCAAGATATGTAATAAAAAATTGTTCTTGAGTTTCAGGTAATGCATTCTTTTACTCTCTTGGATATGCATGTTTTAGTCAACAGCTCTGAACATCTTTTGCATGTTTTGATTCATGTTACTTTACAATGAAGTGAATAGAGAAATATCAACAATTACTGGTCCTTGACTGATAGAAGACAGGTCAGCTGAAATGGGCGTGTTTGTTCAAAAATGTATTCAGATTGAGACACCCAAAAAATTAATTGCAAATATGGTCAGGGAATAAAAGTGAAAGAAATCAATAAAATACCCTCTTAAAATCTTAAATTAAGGAAAAATAGAAGGACATCAACTTCCACATATATTGGAATGTTAGTAAATCTGATTCAAATTTGAATGCCGTTTTTAAAAACAATAATTAAATTGAGGGTATGTATCTCTAGTGTATCAGTGCACTTAATGATATTCTTAATGTATGTGGAAGGATTCTTTGTGCTCGCACTGAAAAATATGACAGCAGGACATTTTCTTTAATTAAAAATTCTGATGTGTTTAACAGCACAAATTTGGCCTCCAGCTTGAGAGTTCTGTCTCTTAGAATCAATGGTTAGACTTGAGGGCACTAGCTTGGTCATCCAGATCAATATTAGAAAATATATATCTTGCCAAGACCTCTTGGCCTTTTATTGATTCAAATAGGGTACTGCAGAGAAATAAATAATGACATGACACTTGTTGGCCAACAAACAGAAACTTCTTTCATTGACTTCAGTAGAGGTAGATAAATAACACAAAACCACAATTACCCTCGACACTGGGGTAGGAAGTTCCTAGCAAGGAGGAAGACTTGCTACAGAGCTTCCAAGGTGTGTGTCTGAGAGTTGTGGTGGTCACATGGAAGAACTTTCAGGAATACTAAATTGAATTCATGTTTAAAAGAATGCAAATGGCTGAAACTGATTCCAGAGAAGGATTTTTACATTCCATTAAGAAAGAATGCTTCATTTAGTCAGCCTGGGCAAAACTCCCTAGTTTTTCTTTGAATGAAGGCGTTTTTGCTGTGAAGGTGGCTCCCTCCCACATACTTATCCCAATGTAATGTAACCTTAAAAAAGATGATACTTTAAAAAAAGACCCCTATTTACCTCAGCAAGCTTGCAATATCTTCTCCTCAAATTGAAAAAGTCAGATACCATTGCAAAGTTGTAGTTTTAAACAAATAAACCCTTGTCATTTACTCCTACTCACTGGGAAATTTAAACTACTATTTTTGAACCTTATGTAAATAATCAAAGATTTTACAGAGCCTGGAGAGGTCTGAGCTCTTCATTTACCTTTAGTGCCTCAAAAAGAGCTTGGAAAAAAAATTTCCCCATGGATTAAAGAGAACCACACAGAAAACAGAAATGTCTATTAGGATCTATTTTAATTTGGAATTTATTTTTTAGGTGTTTTGTTGCGATAGTTTAAGAGGAATTACTTAACATCAGCAGTTAGCAATTTTCTTCTAGCTTAATTTCCTTTATACTATGATAGATCATACTTTTAAAAGGCTTGGAAATACTTTAGTAATATATTTTAGTGGTTAATATATGAAATGTTTTAATACTGCAATTGTAATAATTGAAAATAAAACATAAATTAGAAAAGCTATAATATAATGGAAAATAATATTTTCTGCAGGCCTGCTACGACACATGAAAAATTCTGCACTAAAAAAGAGATATGGACAGGAGCAGAAGAAAAAAAGAGATGTGTTTGCCCTCATCTCCTGCAGAAACCAAAATATTGAGATCCTCAGAACCTAAGGCCCAGAGGAGCAGAGGAATATGTCTTGTATAGTCCTGCCAGTCCCTACATGCAGACTGAAATCAGCAGAAGAAACTTCGTTCAAGTTCTTCAATGCTCTAATCACAAGTGTAGATTGGTACCAATGCCGGGAGACACCCACAGGGAGCCTGTACTCTGAAAATGCTCATCCTCTTAATAGCTAGGAGCAGCCTCTTTACACGCTCAGCTCCATGCTGAATTTAGTTTCGGCTCGTCAAGTTTTTATTATGCCACTTTTTTATTATGCTCACAAGGTACAGGAATGCAGTTGTATGGCTCTTGACTGTTTAGATTATTCTAGTACTTGCTTTGTTAAATAAGCCATATTCATTTACTGGAACTCAGAGTCCTATGTGTTACAAGCAGCAGTTTAGGGTTTAGTTTAGCCACAGAGAATTGAAGTACCACGGGGACATCTGGCCCAACATAGCTTAATCTTACTGAAAAAAACCCTATTGCATAATAAAAGGACAAATTATAGGAATCTGTCTTTCACACTCTCTTTCAGTTGCACCTTAAAAAAGCAGCAGCATTTTCCAGCCAACTATTGAATCTGACAGGTAAATGTCCCTGAAGAATCAATTATCTTCTAGTAGAATTTACTTCTTGCTTTGCTACATGAGACTGTCAATTCAAGGTCTTCACTTACCTCTCTCTCTAGGTTCTATGTCTATTACTCTTTTAAGATGTATTATTATTGCCTGGTGCACCTGGAGGGTGAAACAGCCATCAGACCTTCATTATACTGAGCATTATTCAACCTAGTAAGGATGGTGCTTGATTAACAATTTATTTAATAGAAGTGCTGGCCTAAATAGCACTGCATTCCCCTGTTCCTTCTCTGCCACAGCCCTTGGGTGCTCATCCATGGCTCCATTCTGATCACTTGGGCATTCCCAGTGCATGTACTGGGCAAGCTAAAGATCAACCCTGGTTCAAAAAACCTCTAGACATTCCTGTCAAGTATGGAATGATGTTCTGCCACTTCTTGCCCCTGACTATACAAATTTTAGGATAAGACAAAGGAAACAGAATAAAATGCTACCCGAAGCTTCTTTTTCCTCTCTTCTGTGTGAATCAACATGACCAGAAACATGCAGGTTATGTTCAGGTTTTGTTTGACAGAACTTATTTCTGTCTGCTGTTTAAACCCAAAGTTTACTTTCCTCTTTTTAATTCCTGACATCTTGAATAATTTTCAAGGTAAGTGGTAAAGTTTTGCTGCTTTGACACTATTGTCCATTTCTTCTTTTTTAGTCAGTTGTCTGTTTTCCAGAGGATACCTCCCTTTGTAGGGCAGGTGCATGTGACTTTTTTCATGAACTCTCACTTTTGTTCAGTAACCCAGTTCTCTCTTTAGCCAACAAGTTTGCCTCTCTGCTTGTTACATCATTCTGTCAGTTAAGAAAAAGAAGGACAAGTAAGATGTGGATTTTCAGTCAGAAATGAATATGTCACTTTAACATCAAGTAAGAGGACAAAATGCAGGAGTTAAAATGAATTTTAAAAAAATAAGACCATATCTAAAGAGAAAACATTTGGAAATATTTGAATCTTGATTTTTCTTTTACAACTTCATTCTCTGTGTCTCATTCATGATTTACAGGATGTGGCAGATTAATAAGATGTAACTTTAGTACTGTGGCTAAATAACAATTAATATATAGGTCACAAATAATAATATAAAAATACTCAAGGATGATAAATATTCAGAAGTTATTAATTTGATATGTTATGGGAGAAGCTAAAACTAGCATGAATATATGAAATTAGGAGAAAAAAATACATGTTAAATATTAGGGAAGACATTTTTGTAAGAATTAAATATTTTCCATTATCAAATGATCAGCATCTACTGGGAAGTTAAAGATTCTTCTTTTTTGAAGCATTTACATTTGCCTGGGAAGAGGCGTAAAACAGTATAGATAATTGTGCTACAGTTAGGGTTCAATCCGTCAAAAAACTCTAAAAATTAAGTACTTATTCTAGTGATTTTGAGCATTAAATTATGAATGCTCCAAACACCAGAAAGAAAAGTAGAACATATCTTAAGAATTTATCAGCTAATATTTGGTAATAAACACATTCTGAAATACTGCTTAATTTTAGGTGAGGATCAACATAAGAAAATTCCTGGGAAAGCTAAACTAGATTTAGTCACCATTACTTTTGTAGTGGGTAATAATTTGTCTTCAAAATGGTTGATTATTTGTTAGCAAAGCCGTCTGTATCCCATTAAATACCATTTCATTACAACCAATAAAATCTACACATTTTTTACTGACTTGGCAGTCTGCAGCTGTCTATCTTGGATTTTGGCTAGCTTGTATTAGCTATGGCAACAATTTTCAAGCAGTCAGGTTATTATGGTCCAGTTTCTTTAATTGTGAAGGTTACATTCCATATAGCTATAACAAACCCGTGCTGTGAATGAATAATGAACATTAGCCCAGAGAAACATAATTACATTGATGTTAATCAGTGTTGGGGAAGCCTATTCTGTAACTTCAGTAGGTGAGGGCTCAGGACAGCCATACATACTTAAGAAGTAAATGAAGGGAGATCAGGCCAAGCAATTTATGTTTNAAAAAAAGGAAAAAAGAGGAAAATATCTAAATGGAATCAACACTGTGTAGGAAGATGTTCTTATCAGTGTCACTTTCCTTTACTTGGAAACTCAAGATACTGATGCCCTGTTATAAGTTCCTTTTTAAGAAAAGCTGTCAAAATGCAGGGAAAAATAGGAAGGTTAAACATTGTGCCAGAGAAATGGAATAGGTACTAGGAAGTTTCTGTGCATTAGTTTTAAGTATACTACTAAATACAAGAGCAAGAGTAAACACAAATAAATAAATAATAACACTAATTTCTCTATTGTGATTAGACTATTCAAATTTTAGATAGATGTAGAATATATATAGGGAGTGTTCCCTTCTCAGATGTATCAAAGTTTTGATTGCAATATGTTTGCAAAAATGTAACTTTTTCTGTGAAGACATAGAGTTGATTTCTACCTCATGCCAAACCAATATACAGAGCTCTGAATCCAAAGCTCATGGGACCACCAAAGTCTATCAAAATTTAGAAGAACCCACAGGTGCTAAGCAAAAAACCGTGGGCTTAGAAAAATATTATTTTTAAATGCAATCTGAATCCTAGAGCTTTTCAAGACAGCTGCTTATTTTAATAACAGGTCATCTATGAAAAAGTATAGGCAACATGTTTTGATTTCCTTACCTCAGAAATAAGCATAACTTTTTACATGTTATAATTGGAGATAGAAAATTAGTATGGAAAGTTTTTATGTTTCAACATGGATGATTATTACATTTTCTGAATATTAAATGACAGATTAATTTGTTTTGCACATCTGTTTTTCTTATTTTTTTTGTTAAAACCCTTGTTACATATATGGGGTGAGACTCATACCCATATAAACAGCAAAGTCAGTCACCACCTCCCATGCTCAGGCAGGTGTTTAGCCATTCCCAGAAAACTATGGTCCATCACATGCAATAGTGACTTGGGAAGACACAAACACCATCACCTTGAATGCTCCCCCACTTTCTCCTTCCGCCCAGATTTACACCTTGAGCGTGATACCCTATGGCATAGAGTGTATCCCTGTGATCAGCTGGGGCCAGCTGTCCTGGCTGTGTCCCAGCTCCTTGTGCACACCCACCCTCCTCACTGGTGGGGTGAGGAGCAGACAAGGCCTTGGCTCTGTGCAAGCTCTGCTCAGCAGTGACTAAAATATCCATGTCCTACCAACACTCTTTCCAGCGCAAATCCAAAACACAACCCCATACGAACTCCAATCCAGCCCAAGCCTCTACATAATCAAATAAAATTCATGAAGTTGGTTACACTGAATTTTGCGTAAAAATTCCACACTTTTGGGTTTTGGACATTTAGTTCTATACAAGAAGCATTATACAGGTTGAGACCTAAGATGGAGGAAAATGACTCAATAAAACAGACTTATAAACTGGGCAAACCTCTTTAAAAATCTCCACATCTTCCAGAAATTGTTGATGCAGAGATCTTTCATCAAAATTTCTCCTTAAATTTTTGCCACATGTGAAAGACCAAAATATACATCAATATTTTATAGTATTTTTCACAATAAGGGATGAATATCTGAAGACAGGATAGAAATCATTAGTTGACTAGAAATAGACCTTCTGCATTGTATCTTTAATATTTTGCATCTCAAGACCACATAAATGGCATATGAAGATGTCACTTGAATGACAGCAATTGGCTGAACATTAGTGTTAACATCAAACTCATTTGCACAATCACAGCCCAATTCAGTGCATATCCATTGCTATTTATCTCCATTCTGTAGTTTCACCTGCTTCTTTCTTAGTATGAATAAATCATTAGAACAGATGGCAAAACCATACCAATAAAAGGCACTCTTATTTTCAGTGTAAACCCACCACACTTGATCCACATATATTTGCTAAAGAAAAGCAGCACTTCCATGTTTTGGGAATGTATTCTCTTAGAATTGCTGATCATATTATTTAAACAATTAACCAAAAAGGAAACTATTCATTCAATCCATTGAACTAGATCCTTTCATTGCAATTTTTAGTTAATTACAGATGTCTTATTTCACTTTTTTGAAGGCTGTGCACACACAAACCACACAGATAGAACATCATACCTTATGGTCAGAGAACAAGATTCATTGTAAAGCAGCCAGGTCTTGAAGAGGAAATATTATTGAAGTGCAGTGAGACTATTAGTCAAAGATCTTACAATATATAATTGATTATGGATGTGTTCAGCTGCAGTTCAGGCTGAAAGTCTTGCAATTGCTAAAACTTCCCACTTAGTCATAACAAAGTCAAGAGCGAACAAAAGTATTTTCTGCAATCCTTTCTTTCTATACATAATATGAATGGTGTAGCTTCACCATTGATCTAAGTATTCATAAATTTTTTACTAAATTTTCTTACAAACACTCACACTGTAACCATCCACACAATACAAAAATGTAGATTTAAAAACTTAATAATATAAAAACACAAAATTAAAGACTGGAATATTAATCTTTGCTTTATCTGTAATACACCTGAACTGTCAGATTTCATTCCCAACCTCTGCATCTTTTTTTTACGATTGCTGTTTCTGCAAGTAATTACTCAGATTGTATGAAGATACTAGCCTGGAGAATGTATTTTTTGTTTCGAATCAAATTTCTCTTTACATTTAAGTTGTCCTTTCCCCCATGCAATTCACCAGGTGAGTATCATTCAGAAATCATAGGGTTTTAGTGAAGCAGTACAGACCTTGTTTTATATGGACAACAGCACACGTTTCTACAATTCTTACAGACAACTTGTAAATAAAAACCATAAGAGTAGCCCATGACTAAAAAGCCCTGGGCATGAATCATTATCTTAACTTATCACATAAAGTGAAAGGAATAAAGAATTTTTATAGCTTGCTTTCAAGATCTTTTTAAATCTGACATATCAGGAATTTGTTCAGAGGTCAAACATTTGAGCTTTGTGATTTGCTAATTAATATCTTCTATAAAAACTCAGTACACCCATTAAGAGTTAACCATTCTTCTGTCTCACAACCTAGATTATAATGAAATGGGCGTTATTTCATTTTCTTCAAGTGACATGTTTCTGAAATTGTGAATAGTGTAAATAAATTCTGACTAAGATTAATGACATTACTGAAAAAAAATCCTTCTGATAAGTTGAAAATGTTTTAATAGAACTTTTAGAAAGCTTTTGAAATGAATTTAGTGAAGATCAAAGTGAGAGATTTGACAGTCCTAGAGCCCAAACTGAAAAAAAAAGAAAGAATCCTAATGAGCTTGTTGCATTAATCACGGACTGAGGCGTTGTGCTTCCACAGCGCCAGTGTTATTTTCCTACTTACTGAAATGACATTGATGCACTTGTGGGAGGCAAAAACATACAAAGGAGGTAAGTATTGCCTATGCAGAGCAAACACTGTTGAGGAAAATATCTAAGCAAAACACTGTGTACAAATCTTTTATTAATACACTAAATGGGTAGTTGCTATTTATTATATCCACAGATATTATGCCACTGTGTTACTTTGTAGTTCAAAGCATTTTAAAATATCTGCATGTTAGAGAAGTTTCCATCTTAAACCCACTGAGGACCATTAAATTATAAAGTGTGACCTCATGTATAACTCAGGCACTGTAATTTAACACAGTTACACTTGCAGCGAATGCAACAGCCTGCATTATGAAGCAAGACTTTCCTTCAAGAGGTGAGGAATCTATCACTCCAAATAACTGATCAATTATTAAAGTGTTATGTCAAATTTATGACTCGAATTACTTTGAATTTAAATTCCAGATATTGTCTCTCATTGCACTTTTCTTAGCTAAATTAAAAAGTCTTTTGATATTCATTATTTTCTCTCAGTGAAAGCATGACTATTGGAAATGTTGAAGAAAGTGCTTGACTAAATTTGACTGAGACATTTTATACACTATAAATGGGGTTAAATGACAGTTTAATCTTAAAAAAAATGCTTATGAGTACTGTGCAATTACTTGCAAATATCTAATCACTTAATTTACCATAAATACTTGTCTGATTTACATACATGATAGTACTTATAAGCAAAAGTACCAAAAGACAAAAGATTAAATCTGCTTCTTCTAGCCATTCAAATATCCCCCTTTACCTGCATGGAAGATTTTAAGATGTAATTCTATGAACATGAAAATTGAGGATTTACAAAGCAGAAATTGGAATCAGGTTAAAAATAATAAAATAATTTTTGTCCAAAGTCTCTAAGTGAAATTAAAGCAGTATAATGAGCATGCATGAACATCAATATGTGTTTGATAATCATAATTTTTGTCGTCGTCAGAACATGAGTTATAGGTCTGTATCTATGCTTAGAAATTGGTTAAATGAGAAGTTCCAGTGGGCTGACCATGGTTGAATGCCAGGTACCCACCAAAAGCACTGTATTTCTTGTTTTCACAAGTGGACAGGAGACAGAAAATATTACACAAAATATTACACAATTATATGAGCTGAGCTGAGCTAAGGAGCGGAAGATATCACTCACCAAATACCATCACTGGCAAAAGAGACTTAGCTTGGGGATAATAATGGAATTTATTACTAAAAAACAAATGAAATATAATGAGAAGTGAACCCTAATGTTAAAATCACCTTCCCTCCATCCCTCCCTCCTTCCCAGCTCTACTTCGTTTTCCAGTGGTGCAAGGCAACAGGGGATGGGGGTTATGGTCAATTTATCACCCGTGGTTTCTCCTGCTGCTCAGGGAGAGGAGTCCCCCAGCTCCAGTGTGGGGTCCTTCCCGTGGGAGACAGTTCTCCAAGAACTTCTCTGATGTCAGTCCATCGCATGAACAACAGTTCCCTGCAGACTGCTGCAATGTGGGTCACTCTTCCAAAGGGAGCAGCCATCCAGGCACAGCCTCTCCCAGTGTGGGTTCCCCACTGGATCACAAGTCCTTCCAGGAATCCTGCTCCAGCATGAGCCCCTCTCTCCAAAGGTCTGCAGGTCCCTGCCAGGAGCCTTCTCCAGCATAGGCCTCCCATGGGATCACAGTGCCCTCTCAGGTGTCCCCCTGCTCCAGTGTGGGTCTCCTCCAGGCACTGCAGGTGGATCCCTGCATCCCCATGGGCTTACATGGGCTTGGGGCACAGCTGCCTTACGACTGTCTGTGCTATGGGCTGCAGGGGAATACTCTCAGCTCTGGTGCCTGGAGCACCTCCTGCCCCTCCTTTTCCACTGACTTTGGTGTCTGCAGAGCTATTCCTCTCACATATTCTCACCCTGGTCTTCTCTGGCTGCAATTAATTCATGGGGTACTCTTCCTTCCTTCTTAAACATGTTATCACAGAGGAGTTACTATCATTTCGGATAGGCTGAGCCTTGGCAAGCAGCAGGTCCATCCTGTGGCTGCCAGGCATTGGCTCTACTGGACTTGGTTCCAGCAGCTTCTCATGGAATCCACACTTGTAGCCCCCCACTACCAAAGCCTGGCCACACAAACTAAATACAACAGTGGAAACAATTTGAGTGTAAAATATTCTGAATTTTAATTCAAATAGTTAGATTCACACAGAAGAGAAGAATTGCAGAGGCTGTTCAGAGGAAGTTTCAGCTGACCACAGACTATTTTTCTGATCTGTTACAGCAAGTTATAACCTAGCTTTTACTGTGGTCATCATAGGGAGGAGACACTTAGTATGATCTTCTTACTAAAAGTTGCAAAGATATGATCATTATTCACTACTCTGTGTTTCTCTGTGTGGTTCTTTATTTCATATTCATATGCCTGTTTCCTCTCCCACCCATCCCATGGTCAATATCTCTCAAATAAAACAGATAAATAAAAATCTCTGTGTTACTAAGAACACACAAATTTGTCAAAATCAAAATTCCTTGGGTGAAAAAAAAGAGAGTGGCTTTGTCAGTGAACCAAATGAGAGAACCTATGGAGGAAACGTGTTATGGAGATTTTTCTTGACTGGCCTTCAAATACTGTGATATGTGCAAAGGTGTTACAAATGTTTCAGCAGCAAGAAGAGTTGTCAGTACCAGTTAGCATGATGGACACGTTTCATAGACTTGTTTAAGTTTGTACAAGACTCAAATCTGTGAAAAAATAGACTTCTGCACCTTGAAGAGTTGTTACATTTTCTTTGGAATTTCTTTTCACTCCTTGTCTGAATTTATATTTTTAGGGATTGTTATGTGCAGACAGCAATAATTATGATAGCATAGGGTTTACCAGTTGAACTCCTTTATACTTTAGCCACTACATCCTGGACCAAACGTGGCTTTTTTGGTATTTCTTTTTTTTTTTTTATTTTCAAGGCAGCAAAAACTGAGATAGAAATGAGAAGTGTCTGGGGACTACAGCTGTTACACAAGGAATCTCCTTTTACTCCTGTAGCCCCTAGTTCTCATACAAGCAGTTGCAAAGTAGAATACACTATTTTAGTCCAGACTTGTATTGCAAAGATGCAGCTTCTGGTTTCTGATTCATTTTGACATAGACAGATGTGGCACAAGGGCTATATCTCATACCTCCTGCACTTACAAGAGTTTAATCCAAACTCTCATACTCACCTTGGAGAAAAACATAGTGATGGAGAAAAATGTGCCATGCCACATTGTCGTACATCAGAGTAAAGAACTATTGATTTTGAAATTCAGATTAATAAATATGCTTTCATTACAGTTTGCTTAAATGCTTCTTTATGTTGTTAATGGTTTTTAACCTGACTCTAAACATATTGAAATTGATCATCATATTTAAACAGCTTGAGAGTTTGATCCCAGATAAGGTTTTTCAGAAAAAAACCTTCTTCTCACCTCTACAAGTGACTACTGACTAGTAGGATTTATCAAATTCTCTTTATGAAAATTTCTAGATAATGTGCAGGATAAACCATGGTGTACTGAATTATTCATAATCAAACAGCACTCTCTGGAATGGTTTCATGTTTACAAACCAGACATTTTAGAATTAGCCCAAATCAGCAACCACACAGTTCCGTGTGCTACATATAATGAGGAAATATTGATGGTAGACTTTGATTAAGAGATCCCAAGCTGACTGTGAGTAACAGAAGTGATTTGTTCAGCTGATTGAAGAAAGAAAGCCAATGGACTCAAGCACTTTCATCCAACTACTCATAAAAATACTGCCAAGGTCACAGAAACAGCTCTCAACTGTTCACTCCATAGACCAGGAAAGGATATTTGGCAAAAAATAACTGAGGCAGCAGTACACACATGCTTTTATTTAGGCTGTTGTTGTTGTGCTTTACACATTTTGGTAAGAATGTGGTTTTTATAATTTGTTTCACCGTAAGGCTCTTATTGGCACTTTCAACCAATCAATACTTGTGTTTCTCAAGAGGTCCAAGAGCCACACTGTAAAAAAGTAACTGACTTTATTTTTATTAAATCATTACTTTTTGAATTGAAATGTGCTGTTCACTGAAGTAGATACTGGAGTGCAATGTCCCATCCAGAAGACGAGATGAAAATGGAATATAGAGATTTCCTACTACTCTGAGCCCTATCCTTTCATTATTTCTTTCTATGTCCATTCCTATCTGTCCATTTCCTGCCTTTCACTTTTACATTTTAGTAATGTTTAGAATATGACTATATATTATATATGTTACATATTAAAAGCTGTATAATTTTCATATTTTGAATAGTTATATTAGTTATATATCTTTTTCCACATGCATGAATACATTGCATAAAACATTTTTCATTCTATTTCATAAACAAAAATGCATGCAAAAGCATGACAATGAACTCGATCTTTTAAAATAGTTTGGTTCTTTGGTATACAAAATCATTGAACTTATTCAGCTTTTGAATCCAAATAAATATGAGGACATGTCATGGATACAATTAACAACAGTAATGGAAGGAACTTATTTATAAGAGGTGACAGACAGCTAAGAGGGAGATGGAAAAGTTAAATAAAATAAGTTTCAGTAGATTTCTCTATTTGTTATTGTCTGTCTGATGTAAAAAGTTCACTGAAAAAAGGTGAAGGCAGAGGAAGAATTTCACACATGATGAAACACCTGTTTGATAAATAGGTTCAAAGACAGCATTTCATATAATATCAATATAGGAAAAAAGAAGTAAATTTAGTTTATGAAGAAAGAAGAACCCTGACTGATAAAGGGCAAAGTAACTTTCATGTTGGTAGGACGAATCTGAAAGGAAGCTACAAATCTCCCACTTACAATGGTTTGGATATAAAAAGAATACATTTACAGAGGAAGAAAAACAGTCATGAACTTTGTGTAGTTAGTAGGGAGTTTATTATTTGGGTTTTTTTTTTTGGTTTGGTTGTTTGGGGTTTTTTTGGCAATGTTATAGTCATGAATCCATTTAGAGAATTACCTTTATCTTCTTCTGAAAAGAAAAATTGAAAATTGAAAAATTTCTGTTTATACCATCAAATGTCTCCTCTGTTCTTAGGGATAAATTTGTGCAACAGCATACGGAAAAGATATCTATTAATAGGAGAAATTTTTCATACAGTACTGTATGATTCATGCTCTCCTTTGTATTTGAAATCTAGGATTTTTCTTTTTTCAGTCAGTACCCTATCAGCAGGGTATCTAGACTCTGCATGTTATCTATATGCCACAAAAGAACCCACAGCAAATAAAAGTACCTGACATCATCCATTCAAACAGAAATAGATCAAAACACTGGAAGATTAACATACACATTAATAAAATTTATAACTGACAAAAATTTTGCTAAAAATCCAAAGATGATAAGTAATGATTCTATTAGTATCATACATTTAACCTCCTCACCCCACACATAAATGTCCTGCTCTAGTGGAAACACATTTCAGAAACACTGACAAAGGTGTTCTCCTTTATGTCAGTCTCTTCTTGTATAGGTTGCCTTTTCTTTGATAGTTTCCTCTACTATAGATGATAATTTCTTTTCTTTTTTTTCAAATCACAGACTCTGAAATCTGTTATGTATTTTTTTATCATTATTTTAAGTGTGCATCTTTGGACTTCATTTCATTAAAAATACAGTTTGTTAAAATATCTATTACTGAAGGAAAAGAAACTGGAGAGTTAATAATCACAGATTTTCCTTTTCTGAAAGGATTTTTATTTCCATTATGGCTTTTGCTTTGCAGTTTGCTTATGCTTCTCTCAGGTCCTTCTATCCAAACTTATTCCTGCTCTGAGCTTCCGGCCAAGCTGTTATATGTTATTCCTTTTCATCCTTCCCAAGTCAGTTTATTTTAGTCAACCCACATCCCCAAGACTTAAATAAATGAAAGTAATACTGATAGTGTATTATCCAATGACAAAACACTGCAAGTGCAAAATAAAATATGTGTGTGTGTGCCTGTTTCCTTGGAAGACTTAATGTATCAGAGGAAGTTTTATAGATAATGAATACAACTTTTGAAAATTAGTCTTCTTACTGAGATATCAGCAACAATTAACTGTTAAACATTGCTCTGCTAATTTCTCTGGAAGGAATTTTCATGAGTATGTTTCAACCTTTTTAAAGAGGGGCAGAGATTTTACAACTCAGAACAGCTGCAGCAGTAATAAAAATTTGGACTTCTCATGGCTTTTGATCTGAGTTTACAACATAATGTAAATTATTTTTGTTAAAACAAAATGGATTTAACATATTGAAAATGTTAACTTATGTTTCACTTTAATTTATGAGTTCTATTTAATACTAGTTTGTAGTTACTTTTATTACTTAGTTCTGCATAATGTTTTTTTTCACCAAGAACAATGAATAATATGAACTAGAATATTTCACCCTTCCAAGTATACCATAATTATCTTCCAGATAGCATTCTATAGTGTTTAGAGGCATTTTCACCCATCAACAGCTACAAAAGGGATTTTGTTCAACTCTGTGGAAATATGAGAGAAATTTATATTTAACAATATGAAAAATGACGCTGAAATAAACAGCCTATTTGTCCATAAGTTGATTCAATCTCAATTTGGTTCAATTAAACTGAATTGAAATAAGAAGGAACAAAATTTTAAAACCTTTTGTGTCTGTCAAGTCCCTTTCTCTATATTTTTTTATTTGCTTGTTGACTTGATAAGTATTTAAAACTCTTAGGGAGCCACAGACAAAAAGATCATCCTAGGTAACAAGAAAGAATAAACTGTAAAAATAGATATCCTGACTTGATTTTTTTTAAATAAAGATTCCTGATAAATGCAAGCTGTATATAAAAATTTGCTTCATTATAGTGTTAGTTTTGATATTAACTGAGAGTTTAACCACCTGTGTGCATGCTTTACAATGTCATGGCATTGTATTTTCATGAAAGACAAAGTTTCCTATTTCACAAGAGACAATATGTGTGAGGTTAAGATACTGAGGCTAATAAGGTGAATATCAACTGCCATCATTTATGGCATTGTCTGAAAGTCCAGGTAGCAATAAGCAAGTTTTTTTAATTCAGTTTAGAGGAAAAAAAACCCCAAAATATCAACAAAACAACAAAGTTTGTTTCATGCAGGGAAAAAAAAACCAAAAAGTATGACAAAAGCTAGTCATTTTTCAGGAAACTGAAGATTTGACTTCTAACCAGGAATAGAATGACATCTTGTGCTTGATAATGACTGACGAGAGTCAGATCTGCTTCAAAATAGACCAGAGGTTATATATATAACTATGTTACATTTGAGCATTTTTGGCAAGTTCAAGTGAATTAAAAAATATAAAAGATCCTGTAATAAAAGGTCATTAATTAGCAGTGCACCAGAGCTTAATTTTTTTTTTTTTCCTGATTTAACCCATCTGAAGACCTGGCCAAGAGGTTTGTACATCTCATATGTACACTGAAGTACTTTGTTCAATTTGTTTTAGCACAGTTCCTTAAGATTTCAGTCATCACAAAGAATCGGTAATTTAGTCAATTTCTTCTAGAATTGCAATCAGGAGGAATACTTAAATGCTAGCCATTCACAAAATCATATCTTCAAAGCTTTTATTTTAGCATGAAAATGTAAAAATGTAAGTAATGCTCAATTCTGTTATCATAGGTATGATGACTGCACTTTGAAGCATGAACATGTATTTCCATAAATCCAGATTTAGAGGTTCAGAAATTTGCTCCATTTTTGAATTAATAAGTAGATATTTCAAACATAGATCTTTTATAGTAGTTACATTCCCTATCCTTTGCACACAACTAAGCTTTGTGTGCAGAGCTGATTTATTAATTTGAGGTGAAATTTTTATCTGCTAGATAGGAAGAGCCAATGTGTCAGTTACTTAATGGAAAGTAGTGGGATTTTTTGTTAATAAGTTTGTTATGTATTTAGGGAAGGAAAGTTAATCATAAGAACATCTTTTGGCAGGGGGAGCAAATTCAGTTCAGCTAAACATAGTCACTAAAATACAATGTTCTAAATATTTTCTTTAGTCTCCTGTCCACTGAAAGCAATGCATTTCCTTCTTGTTCCTAGTCCCGACTTGGTTCAACATGTCTTTACAAAAAAGATGTAATTTTTTCAATTTTGCTTCCTTTTAAAGTAGCACATAATAATAGCACCAACTTTACTTTTTCTTATATTGGTACATAACAATAAAAGTTTACAACTGCACAGATACTAACATGTTCAAAACATATGCAAGAAGTGTATAAAATCATCAAGAAAGTAAGGAAACCAAGAACTGAAGTGGAGATAAGAGCAATCAGTCATAGGGGTCTTCACTTCTCTGGAAGAATTGATGCATAAGAACATGGAAGAGTAAAACAGATTTTATAGTTCTACTCTATCATTGAGTAGAACTTTGAGGACCACTTTGACAACTTTTACTTAAAATATTTCCATGCCAGTAATGCTACACTGAACATTTCCTTTGAATTGATCTACACCATAGTACTGTTCCTTTATACCCTCTTTTATTTCTTGTGATAGAAAACTGGTAGTTACCATGACTTTAAGAATAGGTATGCAGACTAATTCACAGTAGAGTGAAGTCTGCTAAAGTCTCTTCTGTGTCTAAAATGAGCTATATCATGACAGTATTGGTTTTCAAATAAAAATATTTGTGAAGGATTCAGAGATATCAGGCTGAGCAATGGACAGGCCCATAAAATTTGTTCATTGCATTCCATTATTTGCTATATTTTCTGTTCTGTTTTCAGGTATTTCCCAGCTCTTGAAATGTTGATTGAGACAGAAAAGTAAACTTTTACTGGATTGTATGCCATTGCCTTTACATTGCATATCGTCAAAAATATGCTTCAGCTTTTCAGCCAAGCACAGTTCAAACATCTGCACGACTTTGCATTAAACCTTTAAAAAGTCATGTCAAATGTGGGATTTCAAATATAAAGGTACCATTTCCATGAATCATGCTTTTATTAAGGAATTTTAAATTAGGCTTTTTTCTTTTTCTATCTTAATAAAATATTTTTGAGAGAAGAATGTTATATATGCAATATAACTTAGAAAGCTAGTCATACCATGATCAACAGGTTAGCCACCTCCAAAGAATGTACCTTCTCTGGACCTTCTCTTAATCACCCTGTGAAAATTCTTACTTTGGTCTTCTGAATTTAGAAGAAACCTGAATAATTTATATTCCTCAAACAGAGGCTAATGTCAAATGTTAACAAGTAAATGATTAAAGGAGGAAAAAAAATATTATTAATGAATGAAAAAAAACCAACCCTGTGCTCCATTGTGTAGCATGCCAAATAAATGCCTTCAGAAAAAGGTTAAGGATTAAGGTATGCTGTATACTACATTTGAAATATCCCTATTATAAAGAAACAAAAGAAACAAAAGCAACAAATGTTACAAAGATATCAGGATTTGATAATTTTCAGTTCAACAATACAATAAAAGTATAATCCAAGGTACAGTGCCTAGAAAATTACTGTAGATTGTATATGGTTACTTTAAGTGCCTCTAAAATCAAGTAAAAGGGTGTTGATGGAATTTTTTAATCCACATTTCTCTATAATGACTCTTATGCATTCACTGAACATTCACTTGCTTTTACCAAGAAAAAGAAATAGACTCTGCTTAAATGAAAAGCAAACATTAAGAATAGTGAATAATACAAATATGAAAAGAAGAAAAGGAGCGAAAAACAATTTTGAAAGGGTAATTCTTTCAGGTGTTCATGGCCTATTGCTTTAGTTGCTTACTTCTGAGGACAAGACCAAAGGAAGAGTGCATACACTGATTCTTTGAGGGAAGGAAAACCCCTCTGCATAAGAGGTGCTACAGATCATTACTCACTGCTTCCAAGTGCCTATTTCAATAAAAAAGAATTTGAAAAATTATATCAGCTTGCAATTCAGGCACACTGAATATATCAGACCCCTTAAGTACAGTAATGAACATTCTTCTCAAACATTGATCAACTTCTTCCTTCTTGACCTGCACTTAGATCCTCCTCATAAGGAGAGCTTGTGGACCACGTTGTATAGGGTTTACTACAAAATCCACTTGAAACCCTCAAGCTGAAGGATTCTACTTATTAATTTCTGCCAAGGAAAATATTTGACTAATTTTAAACACCAGAAACTTCTTCAATGAGGTAGCTACCAGAGTTATATACACTACAGCTTGTACTAGCCTGTGTCACATAGTGAGTTTGACTCCTTGCTGTCTGAAAACATCATCAAATCTGAGCTATCAAGAATTTTCTATGCTTATAGAAGTTTTCCAGAACATTTTGTTCCTACGGAGTACAGGGAATAAAGAATGCAGGGGAAAGAATAAGAATTAGATAAAATAGTTCTGCGAACCTAAGATGTGTTTTTAGATTATTTTCACCAGTGTGTTTAGCAGTAGGGGAAAATATCCCTAGTCTTCACAGTGTCCTTTTCCTATGGTCTATGTGTTGCAGACTTTATGTGGGTGTTAGTAGTTATGGATACGGTTATGTCTCTTTTTTTCTCTCCGTGAAGGAAGATATTAATATATTAAGAACCTGCAACATAGACATATGGAAAAATAACATATAAAACTCTTTGCTTTAATATTCTGTTGTTTTCGCAGACTTTGAATCAGCTCCATCTTTAAATATCAGCTGAACTTCCTAAACTTCAGAAAAGAATCAAATAAAATGTTAACCTGAGTATCTCTAAAGGTATTTTGTGCATTGCATCTGTTTCCCCTCACCCCTAGGTAGTTAAAAAAAACCTATATATGACTTACAAGGTTTACTAGCTGGTCCATGCAACAGGCTGTAAAGCAAAAGTATGTAATTTCAGGCTAGCCAATGAAGATTGGCAATGTCTTGCTAATCTCATCCTGAAGGAATCACAGACAGAAAGAGGAATTTTAACTTTTAAGCAAAAAACAATTTTCCTGTCTAGCCTGAACTATACTGATCTCTATCTAGCTATCTACCTGTATGACCAATATATATTCAGTTATGCTGTTGTAGTGATTAGATACCCTAAGTACACCTACTTTATGATTTAATTAACAAATTAGTTAATACTCTAAAGTTGACCTTCACAGACAGGGAATTACCTTTTTATAATTTTCATTTTTAAACACAGAACATTTTAAGTCTATATTATTAATCCAAAGAACATATAAAGAACTTGTCAACTTGGGAAGAGCAGGGGAAAAAAGGAAATAAAAACAAGGCCCCTCACTACAAATTCAAATGTTGAAACTCACAGATCTTGGTCTGCAGACAGGCCATGCTGTGAGCACTTGGGTTATCAGAGCTGATTAATTACAGAATATAAAAGATACAACTTTTTTCGATTGATAATATAAACTCATTTGCTTTAAATATGCTAGCTGGCTTCTTTTTTTCAGTTTTGAAGTCAGATTATCCATTTTTTCAAGACCAATAGACAGATAAGAGAAAGGAGACAGGCTGTAGAGACAGTTAACAGGAGAGAAGCCAGATCTCTGACAGAACTGCTGAGATACCAGGTAGAGATCTAGAGAGGACAAACAACACCTGGAAGCTATAGAAATTAAACAGTGATGGACTTTTTGTGATTTCCTCAAATGAGAAAGCAGTCAAAGAAGCAGCTTTTGCATCAAGCTGGAGAGCATCAGACTTCTGAAAATTTACTGAAAAATGTAAATTTTTCATTTCAATTGAAATGTAGATGGTAAGCAGAGTTTAGACATCATTAGAATGGAGAAATGATTAGAGGGGTGACTGATACACTGAACCACTCAGCTATTATATAGTTTATATGAAAAACAACCCAAAACCCTGAGGCTGTTACAAAAGGATCTGAAGTAGACACTGTGTAAAATATTGAATATTCATGAGTTAAACATTTATATAAGATTAATGCAGTGACTCTAAATGCTTTGTGTCTCTGGGATGTGAGGACAGAGAAGAGAGAAATTATCCAGCGCAAGATAGGTCTGGTGGCTGTAACTGCAAACACAAGGGGAAAAAATATTGTACCAAAAATATTTCTATGTGAAGGTAAGAATTTAAAGTCCGTGTGTGTATCACAGTTATTACTTATTTCTGAAGAGCCTAAGAAAATTCAAAGAAAAAATAAATCACAATAGGTGACTATTATCTCTGTTGCACACATGAAGGTTTGCTTATAACTCTGGGAGTTATGCTGTGTAAGTATTCGTTTCTGGTCTAGAACAGTCATTGTGCTGTGACACTGGCAACTGCATGATATTTATGGAAATAACTGCAAGAGAATGCACCTTCCCTTCCTCTCACACAGTGGGGGTAGACAAAGCAGAAAAATCAGGCAGTACAGTATGTAGAGACGAAAAGGCCGATGTGTGGGGTTTCAAACATTTTTAGGGTACTGGCATACCACAGTGCCTTTGTTCTGGCCAGGATGAGGTTAATCTTTTGCAGTAGCCAGGACATGAGTGGCCAGGAGCTGAAGGTTAATTAATACCACCCTACATCATTGCTGGGGGCAGGGAAAGGTATTCTCTTCCAGGGAGAAGGGGTGCCTTCTAGCTGAGTAAATGTGGCAAAGGGACATTGCCTGTTGTTGGGGGTTTTCCATGCAAAATGTTTTCTTTTCTTGTACCTTCTGTCATTGGGATTGTGGCTGTTGCTGTTGGTTTCTTATCTCTTTGCTGTTTCCAGTAAATTCTTCTTATCTCAGCCTGTGATCTTTGTCTTTTGTGCCACCAATTCTTCTCTCCATCCCACCACATGGGAAAAAGGGAGGGGAAAAGCAGGGGAGCAAGGGAGCAGCTCATGGTTTGGAGAGTCTCGGTGGTGGCACTGAATTGGTGAGCACCATCCCTAAACCACGCCCAGTGAAAGGTTTGATTTTCTTATTGTGATCTTTTTCCGCTTTTACAAACAACAGCTACATGGAGAGGAACAAAATAGTAAAAAATTATGAATATTTAGTTTTAATATCCACAAAAAATAATCTCATTCAAGAAATAAAACTTCTATTAGCATGATAAGAATACTGACACATTTATCCAGGTTTTGCATATATTTACAAGTACTTTTTTGCTTGTAACTTTTGTAATGTATAATTTAAGATTCATATGCAGACCTAATGCCTTTGTCATCAGTTAAAATATGTTAAGAAATTAAAAATTAAAATAACTCATCCAGTAAACTGAGTAAACAAAATTACAAAGTCTGAGGCTTAGCTTACTCAGGGGAAATACCCAAAAGGCTATATAGCAAATTTAGAGTACTACTGAATTTTAAGGTTATTCACATGTCTTTTTAGACCTTACCAGATATCTAGTGAAGAGATGCAAATAAGAAAGAGAAATTTAGATGTGGATGAGATACTGGTCAGCTACTGAATGCTCATGACTTAGTATGGTGTTCTATAATTGACGGTTTATGGCTTTGTTTTAGAGTGGAGTGGCACCTTGGGTAAACACCTCCATTTTTAAGTAGTCTTGTTTATTATAAAGGTGAAATTAAAAAAAAAAAAAAAAACACAACAAAAAACCCCCTTATTTCTCTTTATTGTTTGATAATACCGGCCTCCTTAGCTGAACAAGCAATCACTATCACTGTGGATGCACATGATAGCTGTAACTAATAGGATGCTGACTTTGAGTAGAGTTTGCCACATAATTTGCTGTAGTAGGGAAAAGCAAAACTGAAAACTCAACAGCATCTCATAAATAAGCAGACAGGGATTGAAAGATGGGTAGAAAGGAACACAGTTTGAAATACTTTCAGATTCTATACAGGGTTAATAATGTTTTGAATGAAAAGGAAAAGTTAAAGTGCATTTTCCATAACAGTTTCAAATTGATATATTCTTAATTTTCTATATCACATGGCATATGAACTATTCCCTACTGAAGCTGGAAGCATTCTTGGAAAAGGATAAATGATATAGACAGAAAAGGGAGGATATAATGTCATTCAGTTCTACAACAAGTCTCATGAGACAGTACTTTTGACAGCAAATCCTGTCAAAATAAGACTCCTGAATAAACAACATGAAGCCTGTTCTCTGAGGTCTTGCCTTGGAAAAAAATTGGATCATCAAGTTCCATCCCCCTGCCATGAGGAAGGGCATTTTCAATTAGACCAGCTTACCCAGAACCCCATGTTTTTTCCAGGAATGGGGAATCTAAAACCCCTTTGGGCAATCTGTTCCAATGCCTCACCAACTTCACATAATCATAGCTATAAAACATATATTAAAATCCTAAGTGATAAAACCGGATCTGTTCTGACTTGGGGTGTATACTTCTCAATATCAAATATGTATTTCGTGACTCACCTAAAAAGCCACAAAAATCACAAATCTTCATTGAAATTAGTCTCATAATGCTTCATGCTTTCGTAAGTGAATTTCAGAGTGTCCACGATGGCTGTGGTTCAAAACCAACACTTAGGGCTGCGCTCACAATTCTTCCATTTGGGGCCAAAATAACCCAACTTGAACCTCACAGAGAGGTTCATGTAACCTATATTTGAAGGTTGTTACTCTGCCTTGCTTCAGTCTTTCCCCTCTTTAGACTAATCTGAATTTTATCTTCTCCCACTGGATTTAAGTGTGTCCCTGCCCAGATGCTGGCAGTTCAGAGAACTCAGGGGCAGCCTCTTTGAGGAGAGACTCCAATGGAACAACCTCCTCTTCAAGGAGCTGGTTCTGATGAACCCATCCCTGAGTGGACAAAGCTGAGCCCCTTTACTCAAGCTGGAGGTTCCTCTGGGAAAATGTAATTAAGAAAGGGCAAAAGCACCATACCACAGTGTGAGGGGGAAATGAGAAAAGCAAAATTGTCAGAAACTTCTGCAGAGACTAGGGTGAGGGGAAGAAGAGAGGAAGAGGAAGTGCACTGAGCACCAGAGCAGACATTCTCCTGCAGCTTGTGGAGCAGACACCCACACTGCAGCCACACAGAGAACCCCACACCAGAGCAAGTGATATTCACTGATTGAACTGGAGCCCGTGGAGGAGTAGGGGAATAGGGTGAGGAGAAGGAATTGTTATGGACTGACTGTATTTCCCACATCACCCCCTGCTTCTCAGAGCAGGGAGGTAAAGCCTGAGATGAAGAAGTGATTTCAAGTCTGGGAAAGGGAAGTGAGGTAGGGGGAAGTGTTATATTAATTTGTCTTTGATTCTCACAATCCAAATCTATTTTAACTGGCAGTAAATTAAATTTTGTCCAAGACTAGACTGTTTTTCCCATGATATTATTTGATAAGGGATTTCCTTGTCTTTGTCTCACTCTACGAGGCTTTTTTTACCTTATTTTCTTCCCCCTATCCAATTAAGGCAGAAAAGTTAGAGTGGCAGTGGGGGCCTGGCAGCTTGCCAAAGCCAGCTGTCTACAGTATAACCCATCCAAAAAATGGAAGAGAAGAAAGGAGAAATATCCCAGCCCCCACAAGAATAAAATACTTCTGTATTATATCTTCATAATACACAGTTTGGCAGTGAAGCACATTTCAGGCAGAGGCTATGAGAAGATATATATGGTTTCAGTCTGTGCCTCACTGATAATATTGATTTGTAAAGGTAGACTATCACTTCTGCTACATCTCCATCATCCCATAGTCCTGATATTATGCTGCTCCTGCAAATCCATTAGTGCTAAAAGGATCAGCATACATCATTTGGCTGCATCTGTGAGGAGGCACTTGCTAAGAAAGATATTTGGCTGTCCAAACCTATGCTGTTTTGGAGCTGCAAATTTTTTGAAGGAAGGTGAGCAAATTTTACATGACAAGCAAGGATTTCGGTGACTATATAACTGTCCCATAACTTCCTTACACAAAACTAATTTTCACAGCTGAAATGGACTTTGGATTGGCAAAATCATCATTCAAATTTATGTAGGTATTAGGTTTTGAATGAAAAATAAAACAACTATAAACTGTGTATGTGTATGTACAAAATTTTATTTTTTAATACCAAACATCATCCAGGAGTACAGCTTGTACTCCCAAGGCCCCACAGCCAAGTTTCACAAGGGAAAACCTTTGCACAATTTCAAGAAGATTGTTGGCAGTAATTGCAGTCTATGTGAGAATAAAACAAACTGCCCTTTTGAAGGATTCTATTCGAGATGAACAGGTCAATTTTGTTCCTACAATTTTCATTTGTTCCAGTGTAGAATTCAGGACTGGATTAGTCTTAATGACTTCTGTAAGGATTTGGTTTAGGTTACAGAAGCTGCTCTTCAAATTGTCTTTGTTTGGGGCTTTTACAACTTTTTTTACAGATCAGTGTTTTATTCTAGTCTGTTTAGGTTTTCAAACTGTACACATCACTGTAATCATCTGAACCTGGTCCCCAAAGCCAAAAGTGTTTTCAGCCATCTCAATCATTATCATTAGGGTGTAGTTATGAAGCTACTTGGGTTTTGTTTTAATGAGCTGCATTTCTTACACTAACAAACCTCAGTGACAACTCTCATTCAGTCTTCCGAAAGCAGAACTGCAGTGCTGCTGGAGATTTTTGTTTTCTCTTTTATTGACTGCTCTATTCCTCAGCTTTTGATGGCCAAATGCATTTCTTTTAAATTTTAATTCAAGGCCCAGCGACTCAGTGCAATCAAAACTCAGGGGAGTATGCTCAGTTAGAAAAAAGTGGTGTAACTTTAGTTGCTTCACTGGACTTGCATAATTTCATTTCAGATGCAAAATCTCAGTGATAATCACTGAATTAGAAAAGAACAGAGTCCAAGTGAAGAGTCACTGCTCTGTTTTTTCTTAAAAAGTTGCGAGTAGGAAACAAGTATTATAGTTTAAAAAGTACTATTTTAATTGCCTTGAATGCAACTCATTAGACACACACAATTTATAATGACATTATCAAAATGTCTTCAGTAATGGAATAATACAGACCACCACAGTGAATTAACACACTTGAATAAGAAATGTGCTGTCTGCTGCACTGAACAACAGTTGGATTTGGTTGCATGTGTCAGATCAAATCATAGTTAATAAAAGCATTCATTTTTCTGATATGAACAGAGCAGACAAAAAAACCTTCTTGAAGATGTTTACCCCAAGGATAAATGGAACTAGAGATTAAGACACTGAGGAGCAGGATATCAGTGAGCAGATGTTAGGTGATGGCAGGAATTAGGGACGCTCATGGCAGAAATGCCTACTGCCAGCTGCAACCACCCTAATTACTGTGAGACAGGGTGCCAGAAACATGAGAAAATGTAAACAGGGGTAATCAGGCTATATTGAAAAGGGTGTTTAGGAATAACTGTCAGATTTAGAGCAGCAAAAAAAGACTGAATGTCACTGAGAATTTTCAAAAATTCTCTTAAAAAGGTCTGGATTATTGGAACCACTGTGACAGAAGGATTTAGAAAATGATCCTTCACTGAGTATTAGGTTTGCAGTAGGCTGCACCACCAATGACCGAATCATTTCTGAGGTCTTATCTCTAATATAAAGACAAGTCTGCTTATACTTTTGTTTTGACAATTCAACAATTTCTGCTTGAATTTACACTTTAATTTAAGGTCAAAATCCTGTTTGATTTCTCTGTTATGAACAGCCACCCATAAATCACTCAGTAAAACACTGAACATGCAGCTTTAGACCGAGGTATGCATCACAGAATTTTGCTGATTGTAGTTGTTTTTTCTGGGATAGAGGTAACTTTCTTCATAATATGGGGCTACCTTTTGAATTTTGGACTTCCACTGCAGGAGTGAGAGAGCATTTGTGTGGGGCTTAGTTGGTTGCTGGGGTTAAGCCACAGCACTGAGGAACTGAAGAGCAAAACTGAACTTTGGTTGTTCTATGGACTATGAACATCTGTGGGAGTGAAGATACATTGAGACTTGGACAAAGTCAGTCATCCCCATGCCTCCACACCTCTGACAGACAATGAATTTGTCCTAAGATAAGAATGCCAGGTGGATATTGCAGGAAGAACTGTCTAAATGCTCACATGATTAATGTATTCCAGAAATGGGGGAGCTGTGGTACATTGGAAATATTTAGATACTCTATTAGCAATAAATCTAAATGTAATCATACACATAATCAGTGTCATACTTCTTGTGCCTGATCGAGAGTCTGCTCTCTATTATTCTGTCACACATATCTACCAGAAATCTCCCTCAGCTGATTCCCACTACACAATTGCATGAAGGTACACACTTTTTCCATTCATTTGTGGTGCAATATTGGACTTATTTGTGGGTCAACAGAGAGAGAGGGGTGCCTTTTCACTCTGCTGCTCCTACGTAGGTGAATTTCACTGTAAGACAGCACCCACAAGCAGTGTTCTTGCCTTAGATATTTTCAGCTTCAGTTCAGTACTCTGAAGTATCTGCAGCTATTTGAGATTTCCTACCGTGCCTAAAACATCCCCACTGTGCTGACACATACTGCTTTCTATGTGTCTGACCGTGTAATTTAGGCCCAGCTTTAGGTGTTTATAAGTAGATATCTGCATGCTCAGCAGGTGTCTGAGTCCCTAATACTGGCCAGCATGAAAATTAGAGTGAGTTAGATCCTCTGCAAACAGGTGCCAGCACTGGCCAGGCAAGTGCATGAGTATCATGTATGCACTCACTTGGTTGCTTTGAGAATGTTTTTGGTGCTCACCGTTGGGCACCTGGTTTCATCCGAGACTCTCCAGAGAATCCCACTAGGCCTGCAGACACCACTCCCAGCAGGCATTTGGATGCAACTTATACATCAGGTCTGTCAGCCCCACAGATGTCTGCAGTGGATTCCTGGGATATCCAGCCTGACTATGTCAAATGACAGTAAACACATCTGTGTGGGCAGTCATGCTCAGGATTTTCATAGTTTGTAACCCAAGATAAGCGTGTAATACACAGTTGAAGGTAACAGTTCGGTTTTCTTTATCATTGACCAAACCCCCATACTAGTTCTAGTCACATCAGAAGCCAACTAAACCTGAAGTCCAATTGATGTCAACAGAAAGAGAAAATAAAGAATAAAGACAAGAGATAAATTAAATCTTCAACTAGTATTTCCTTTGAGGAAGGTGTCTGCAATCAAATACATGCCATAAAATGAAAACTGAGCAGATGCAGCACTTCTAGATATTTTTCAGGAGGTGTCAACAGGTCTAATTTTAAAAGGGCAGGTCAGGTGGTAATGGTACAGTTGAGCTTTTATTTCTGCCATAAGAAGGTTAATACAGTTTTAAAAGGTAGGAAAAGAAAGAACATGCTGTAACCTTTTATCCTTGTCTTTAATCTGACACTAACACAAAACTGAGGAAATGCAGCCTGCCACCTCCTCTCACATCACCACGGGCTGCTGTGTGCCTGGAGTTCCCAGAAAGCAGCATCAGTCACAAACAAATGCAGATGGGGGGACAGATGCTCCCAGGAGACAGCCATACACACTCATCCCCTCACACTTCATGGGAAATAAGAGATTTACTGTCTGGGGAACGGTGACATAGATAGAAAATAAAGTTGCCCTCCCATGATTTAAATATTCATTGGTGCTATCAGTGTTGTTAATGGTCATTTATTGGGAATGAAGCATTCATTGTGTCCAAAAGATTCTATTTAGGTCAGCAGAAGAGTTCAGGGACTGTATTGTCATCATGGCCCCACCTGTATCACCTCATAAAGATTGTCTTTTCTTTTTGGGGACAACAGAGAAAAGCATGTTTCTGGGCTGGGCATGAGGAGACAAGATCTAGAGGAGAAAGAAGTTACTCTTCATTGGTAAAATTAGTTTCTGTAGGCCATTTGGCACAAAGCAACAGTAGGAGTTCTGGAAGGATAAAGCTATTCGATTCTAAAGAGAAACACCCATCCCCTCAAAAAAAACAAAACAACTTTTCAAATGGTTAAAGGCTGGGAAAGGTTTGTTGCGTTTGAAGAAGCTCCCTTGAGCCTACACCTTTCTGTTGATTTCAGCAAGAGTCGTGGGATGGAGAGAATGATTTTATAGGGTAGAATGGGGTTTAAAGGCAGGAATGATTTGCAGGCAAAGTAGCAAGGAGAGATCTAACTGATAATTACTGCTTTTGATAGTTTTTCCCCCTGCTCAGTGCTTAGGAAAAAAAGATGCCACAAATCTCAATGAGTACTTTAGACGAATTCTAACCTTATAAAACTCTAAGTTAAATGGCAATTATAAGACTATATACAGTACTGCAACCTGCTGCTCTGCCAGCTCATACCTGGAAGGAAAAGAAACAGACAGAGAGGCTGCTAGGAACATGGGGAAGAATTAACAGATATATTTGCAGGTAAAAGTCATGAAGCTGTCTCCCACCATGCTTGTTAGCACAGTGTCTACTTCTTGCCTATCAGAGAAAAGTGGCTTTTTATGGCTCCCTACTGGACCTGGACATATCTGCATTTAAAAAGCTAGCTGTAGGCTATGAACACCAAGAGAAATAAAAACAAAGCAAAGATTTAATTAGGAGATTTCCCGAATATTTAGGAAACCTTACTATGTAGTATTTATTTGGCCTGTTTAGCTTTTGTTCATTTACATAAATGGTAGATAAAATATAGAAAACTCATGAAAATGTAGGAGGGATTAATGAAATTATCCTGAGAAAAAATAGTTTCGTGTAACTGCCTTCTCATGACTTGAGGCAATGGAAAACAAAAGTCCATCTTACCCAAGCTTTTGCAAATGTCTTCATTTTTGCTGAGAAAGACTGATTGTAGTCAGCACTTGTGGAATATTTGAAAAGCTGTAGTTCTTACCAATGCATTGACTAAAAGGAAGAATTTCTATGTCATAAACAAAATTGGAATTAAGAAATTTTAGTTTTTTGCTTTCCATAATCATCTTGAGTACTGTGCAAGTCAGAAACAGCAAATAAAATCATTGCAGTTCAGCCTTCTTTTTTCCTAGAATTCTAAATTGAGATATAAGGTCAAAGCCAATCAGGCAAATAGGATGAGGTAACTGCTCAGAGAGAGCAAATAATTTGCTAGCTGAAAAGGTTTTAGTTTTCAAAAGCCTAGAAATTTCACACACCAGTGTTAACATTGAAAAAAATGGCTGATTCCTTTCATCAAAGCATAAACTCTACATATTTTATACCCCTGCCAATTGCAACAAGACCATAAGCAGTAAAAAATTATAAGCCCATGCTTTCCGATCTCACTTGTAGCATTATTTTGCACAAACACTACAATTGTGCTATTATGTTATAACAATCAGTTAGATGAATCTTATTCAGAAATAAGAATAGCTACTTTAGCATCCTAAGATGCTAAACGGAAAAATATCCACAAAACAACAAAAAAAACAACAGCAACAAAAAGTTAGAATTAGTTTCTACAGTAGTGCCAATGTAATACATATGTGTAGAAATGTAGCTACACACAGCTATGCCCATTTCTAGTCACTTTCTTGTGATTGCACATGACTGAAGGAGGATAAATATAGATATAAGCAAAAAAATGCCACGAAAACAGAGGTGTTCAATTTGGTTTTTTTTTCCCGTAATAGAATCTGCATGAAAAAGATGCATTTTCTCCAGCAGTCCTGAATACACTTCCTGTAGTGTAAAAAATATGTCACAAGTTCTCAGTGCTATGAGAGAGAATTTATTGAAATACTTTTTATTTCTTATTAGGATATTTTCTCTCTCCACTATCTGCCTGTGATAATTGTAAAAACTGACTTCATTACAGACAGATGTAGAAGCAAATTAAAGGACATATAGTTGGTAGAAAACGAGGACTTCAGTCTGGCAGAGCTTCCAGTCTCAGGTCTGAGGCTGCTGCCGACAAGGTTCAAGCTTCACGGGGCTTCTGGTATAGTTTCTCTCAGGTTTGTTCTTTGTTATAAGTTCTTCTTCTTGTTCCCATGTCCAGAAACAGCAAGCCCCTGGACTAGCTGTATTTTCAGAAGCATCCCTCTCCCTGTGCCACCACCTTGAAATGTGTTGCGAATATGTGTGGATTTTAGAAAACTAGAGGTGTTATTTATTTTTCTGGGCGTTAGGTTTACATGGCAATGTTTTGGTGGCATGGGAGCTGCAGGGGTGGCCTCCCTGAGAAGACTCCAGGAGCTACCCCTGTCAGACACAGCTGGTTCCAATGGACCCGCCCCTGGTCAGAGCTGACCCCACCACAACACCAATGGTGCCTCTGTGATAACTTATTTATGAAAGGGCAAAAAATGCTGTGCAGGAGCTGTGAGACATGAGTGGGAAAATACGAGAGAAACAGCCCTGCAGACAGCAAGGAAGGGTGGGGAGGAGGCAGCAGAGCAGAGATTCCCCTGCAGCCTGTGGAGAATACCAAAGAGAAGCAGTTTGTGCCCCTGCAGTCCGTGAAGAATCACATCAGAGACCACTGAGAAAATATCACAGTGGGAAGTATCACTCTACATGTGCTATTTCTTACTTTGCACTTCTGAACATTGGCTAGTGCAGGAGACAGAATAGAGACCTACATGGACCTTAGGTGTAAAACTGTGTTCGCTTTTATCTTCTTCTGCTAAGGAAAGTGAGATCTCAGAAATCTTAAAAGTCTGAGCATTTTCAGGAGACTTAGAAAGACATAGTAGGCTTCAAACAAGCGATAAGTTAAAGGTAGAAATTTCCATGCAAGTTTCATTGGGATACACTGTGGGGAAGGTCTGGAGAGAAGATTTTTGGACTTTAGAACTGCTAAAATATTTCTCTGCAAGTAAATGAGACCTGATTTCTGGAAAATGGTATTTAGATAATTTTTAAAATGTTTAAGTAAGCGGTAACTCTGAAATGCTCAACACACTTCACAATTTCATATTCACTATGAGAACTAAAAACACTAAGTATAGACTCAGAACTAGGAATAAAAACATTTATTTGAAATAGTTTTTACACTAGAATATAGTAAGGACCTTTTATAGGACTCTCTAGGTTTTAATAGATAGATATTAGAGACCTTAATGTAGTAGAATATTATCATAAAACAAGATGAGTTGTAATATAAATGTACATTAACTAATTTGCTAATGATCAACATCAGCCACAGGAACAGATGTCAGTGGTTTCATGTCCTTTCATCAAAAGGGAGAGAGAGCCTATTTAAATGTTTTAATTGTTGGGAAAGAAATGGATTTGCTTTTATCCAATCAATACTACTTTGACCAAGAATCAATTAAACTGACAAGGCTTCTCTTATTGAAGTAAGTAGGGGCTTTAATTAAATTTCATTCTATAGTTTAAGCAAGGCACTAGAAGACAAGGAGAACACAAAGACTACTTTGAATTCAGTGGGTATATTGGAAGTATGGTTTTAGGAGCAAATAATAAATTAAACTTCAGATACATTAACACTTTATATCATAGTACAAATCAAAATGAAGCCACAGAGAGTGGCTCCATCTATTACAGCATGTATTTCTATTTGGAATTAGCAGGAAACAGAACGCTCTGCATGATCCTTTATTTATTACAGTGACATAGTATGTACAAGGGCATCCTTCTATTTCCACAGAAAACATCATTAGCACTAAACAGTCTCTCTTTGCCTATTTCCTTAGAAGATCACTGCACAAAAATGAGACACGGCAGAATAACAACAGGCTGGATTTAATTGGTGCAACCCTTCCCCCTTCCTATCAGCAGCACAACTCAATATTCACTCTGGGGCAAAGAAGTTATTAAAGCATTTCAAATGATATTTTCAAAGGGAATTTTCCTTTTTTCTTATTACCTCTTCAAATCTGAATCACTGGGTGAGAAGGGAGGCCAAAGAGATGAAAAAAAAAGCTTACTTCCTAGGAAATTATTGAAAATGATGTCATGAAATCAAACAGGCTTTGGTATAAAAAAATCTTTAGAAGAGAAAATACACTTTAAGCAAAATCCTAAAACACAGCTCTTTCTGCATGTGGCAACACCTCAGATCACTTAGCCTGAAGCTTCTATCATTTCAGTCTCCTGATGTGATGCTATTCCACCTTATTTTCCTCAGGCTGCTTTGCTCACTAAAGCAAGTAATTAGAGTATCAAATAATAGTTCCAGAGTCACAAATTAACTTTCAATATTATCATATTTTTGCTAGTGGCTAAAACAATTCTAACACTGGTAAATCTATATACCTTCCTGCTAAACAGCTATTAAAATAAATGATTTAGTAAAAACCATCCTTGTCCTAAAATATGCCATTTTTGTGCAAATTAAATAGCATGCTAAGTGATCAGCAGGTTTCTCTGGCTAAATAGTCTTTTTAATTGCTCATTGGTTCAGTCCACATGTCTTTTACCAACAGAAGTTCTTATGTCAGGGAGTTTCTCCAACTTGTGGCATAATGACAAGTTTTCTGTTTAAATTAAGAGATTTCAAAGATTAGTGGGTTATTCTCAATGAGTTGGAAAAATTAGCACAAATTATTTGATCCCTTTCTGATTTAAGAAGAATTTTCTTTTTTCTTTAAAGTGTGATGGAAATTACAATCCTCAGTAACTAGCTCAGTGTTTTCCAGTATAATATTTTTTTCTGCTTAAAAATGTATTTTTTTTCAAAATTAATGTGCTAATTTATAGACTGGATAAAAACAACCATATATGTAGTTGTATATTATATGTATTGTTTTATACCATATTACTACATACAATAAAGTATTTAATATAGGCAAATTATTTGAACTGAATGAAAAATTTAATGGACATGATTTTTTTTTGTTTCATAGTTGAGTTGAAGATTTTGCTTTTTATTCTGCTATACAGCATCTACAAATTCTGAAGTGTTGGAATTTTCAACGAAGAAATTACATTAACTGAACATTTTTAAGGGATTGCAACAGCTGTGGGTAATTGTTCAAATTATGCTGGTATTTATGGACTAGGTGTAATCCTTTACTCCAAAAAACAAATAAACTTCTAGAACAATATAGAGGCAAAAAGTAAATAAAATTGATAGATAAGTAAATAAATAAACCCCCAAAACCTGCAAAAACTAAGTTTCATGCTTACCGTAGTTCTGTTCACAAAGTTACAGCATTTTAACAATGGTGGGACTACATCCAGTATTCATGCTGTATGGTAATGTTAAACTTATGAAATTCACTGTCAAAACCAGTTTTAAATTTGTGTACATTACTGAATTTTTGCCAAGGTTATGAAAATCATCACTTTATCAGCAATTTTGATACAGGTTTTAATGAATTTTGTAAATAATAAGGTCCTTGAGGTCTTTCTACAACTGTCTGCACAAGATGTAAGAGTAGAGCTGAGGTTGCCCACTTCTCCCAATTGGTGGACAAGTTGAAACTGCTACTAAAACAGTGTAATAGGGAGCTATGATCCACAAAATGTTTATCAACTCCTTCACAGACCCTATTGAGCTATAGACTTTCTTATGTAGAGTTAAATATTTTGTCACTCACCATAATAGACATGGCATGGGTTTTAACCCAGAAGAAGTCATTATATAAAGTAGTCTGTAACATATTTTCAGCAGGAATCATCTGTCATGCCCTAAGAAGATTTAGCTAAACTCTGGTCCAACTCTGAATATCTACTTTTGAATTAATAACTTGTCAGTTGCTTTGCCAAGCAGTCCATAACAGCCTGGATGAAGCACTTCTCTCTGTCTAGAGCACCTTTGTGCTGATAGCAAGGAAGTAGCTTCTTTGGTGCCTTTTGAAAGATTTAATAGTATTTAATAAATAGTATTTAATAAAGTTTTAATAATAGTTTTCTGTACACAGATCATGAGCTGTTTTAGAAAACATAGCATTTTAGGATTTATGCAGAACCAACCTGCCCTTTAGTCTCAACTTCATTATTTTTCCCAGGAGGGCACAAACAAATCAGAATGTCTGTCCCAGCAGCACCCTCAGTGTTCTCCTGTGTCTCTCCATTTTCTACCCTGTCTTCTACAAAATGGACTTAAAGGAAGACCTGATGAACAGGTATCAGACAGATCATGCTAGAAACGATAACGTTTTTTAACTATAATCCTACATTATTTAGATTTAAAATGTTTCATAAAACTAACTCTATTTAAACTAAATGTCAACAAAGGATCTAAAAATTACTGAAGAAGCTGTTTTCCACATTTCTCTACATCTTCTTTCTTTTTACCAATTAAAAACTGAACAACCAAGTAAATATTTTAATTCCATAAAAACATTCTCTCTTTTGATCATCTTGTAAAATATGTTTTTCATAGTTTTGCTGAAAAGTAAAAATTGTGTTTGAGTGCTATCTCAGATCAAAATATTTCATAACTGTAGCTATTCTCATATTATTAACAACCCATGTTCCAACATTTCTTCATTCCTTAAACATTGTACAAAATTTCTTCCTTCCTATAGCAATTTGTAGTTCTGTTGAAAAATAAAATATTTTGGAAGTCTTTTGTTTTTGCATAACAATTGCATAAACACTCTCCTTTAGCCTCAGTGGTGTCACCAAGATTTCAGTCGTGAAAAGAGGAAAATTTGGTTCCCTGCTTTGCAAAATTGGTAAGAGAATCCTTGTGCTTTTCTACCTCACTCTCCAGTAATGCTCTAGCAATATTCATTTTTTGCTCTTTAGGCTCATGAGTTGAAGGGAAGTTTTTTCCTGACGCTGTGTTATGCAACACAGTTGTATGGACAGTTCTGGGTTCTGGTTTTCTGAGCAGTTTTTCTCTCACACTCTTCTTTAGAAAAGGAGGAAATTAGCAAGCAGCCAAATCAGCTCCACCAGTTGCAGCTGTTTTTGAAAGGGCAAGGGCCCCTGTCAGAATCAGTACAGGCAAGCACAGTTTTGTTTTTCATTTTTCATCTGCTTATTAACAGGAGTTCTAGTGCAAAAAAAGGACGTGTTTGGCTAATAAATGCTCTGTGTCATTGCATTTGATTAACATCACGTTATACTTTTTCTAGAGCAGTCACAATTTATTTTAGTAGTTGGGGGATCAAGATTTCAGGCTTTCATTTGGCTGCTACTTCCATTTCAGTAACTCACATTTAAATACATTTCCAGACATATCAAGCAGACCTATCCAGAGAGGTGCTGTCATGGCATGGATGATATCACGATGGTCAACAAAGGTTGCATGGGAGACACCTCAGAGAACTAGGGAACTGTGAAGGTTGGATTACTTGTCAAGCAACTCAGGACTATCAGGCCTTTGCACAAAGCCTCTGTGTATGTGTTTTTTCTGTCCAACTCAGCCCCCTAGAGATTGGTGCACAGTCTTGCCACATGCAGACAGTTTTCAAGTATAGATGTAGAAGTGAAGAAGCATTCTCGTGTAAAAAAAAGCCTATTCTCACTTGATGATGGCAGTGTCTGGAGTAGGCCACCTCTCATTTGTGTCTTCTGAGTTCTGTTCTCCAGTTTATCAATCATTTTGTCATGATTGAATGACTTTGACAGATATCCATAAAGCTTCTAGAACAATTAACATATTTAATAGGGCTGAAGAAAACATCAGTTTCCTTTCTGAGAAGGGAGGGTGTAGAACCAACCTAAGTACATTTAGATTCAAGGTTAAATAAGACAGCAGAGTGATGCTTCATCACAGTTGATGGATCGAGTCTTTTAGACATGGGAGAAAGATCAGGATTAAGTGTTACATAAAATTCAGCCAGTGAGCCACTTATGCCATTTTTGAGGCTACTTTTTTTTAAGACCCTGGGGGTTTTGTGGCTTCCTGTTTCTAAACACTTGGTTTATTTTTCAGTGCTTCCTGACAAGCAGTAGACTTTTCTGTCATAACTAACTGACACCAGGAAAGAATCTGTAACTGCATTTCTCTAGATACAGCCTTCATTAACCAGTTTTAGGGTATCATTTTTGGCGCTAGCAAGTTTAGCTGCAGTTAGGAAAAGACCATTGAAGCAAGGCTTATGCAAATTAAAATAACAATCTAACAATAAAAACCCCAAACTCTGCATTTTCCCCTCCAGCATCACCTAGAACATAATCTGCTCACCCCATTGCTCTCTGTTCGAGCACTAATTTCACAGAGGTTCTCCTTTTTCTCAGACAACATAGGACATACGATTTTCCCCACCATTAGCACTGGGTTTGATAGCTTGCTAGATTGCATCATGATGTTATTTTAATTGGTTGATTACGTACATGCCCCGGGCAAGTTACTGTGTTAACATCTGATGATTTAGCAAACTGCTCTGATTTTATTTATTTATTTTACTTCTGGCTGAAACATTTTCTAGTATCAATGTTCAAAGTGTAACATCTTAGTGAAAGCAGCCTATACTCACAACTTCTGGGTATTTGCATTAATGGTAATGGATGTCTTGAGCCGTGGGAAAACAATATGGGTTTTAATGCACATGTTTAACACTTAGTGCTAGTTCCTTAACTTTAGAAAGACCAGTTTAAATATTTATGAAATGCCACTGTTCATTTTGAATGGAATAACAACTGATTATCTTTCATAGAGATAGCTGCAAGATCTGCAGGTTTCTGCGCTATGTTGCAGGGCTGCAGATGTTGGTTTGACTCTAGTGGGCCAAAGGGTTCAAACTATATAGTTTTTCAAATTAAACACTATATTTTTTCAAATTAAAATTTAATTGAAGCTATAACCAAGCTGTGGGGGATAGTTCAAATCAGGTTAATGCAGTTAGAAAATAGTGACTTAAGTTTGTGCATTCAGAGCTTGAATTAGATAGCTTCCTGAATTTATTTGGCATTTGATTATAAACTACAGATCTCCACATGCAGAATGTGCCTGTACAAATTGTATTGAAAGCATCTTTTTATGTTTCAGCCCTCAAGACATAGGATACTCCAGGATAAGTCTACTGACAGGTTTGTTTGTTTATTGCATTTTTGGTTTTATTGGGTTTTGAGTTTTGTTGTTGTTGGTTTTGCTGTGTTTTTTGTTTGGTTGGTTGTTTTTCGCTTTTTTAGTTTTGTTTCTGTTTGTTTGTTTTGTTTTTCTTTAAGACCTCCAGTCCTTTAAGATAGAAATTTCTACAAAAAAGCCTGTTGGAAATGCATTGGATATAGATGTATGAGCAGGCCTAATCATATGTCGAAATGAGAAAAGAGTTATTGTGCCTACATTTTAAATGGTGACATGGATGTTCTATATACAAATTCTTTGACATGAGCAGAAATTTTTAGTATTATCAGCCAAAATTGAATCTGTGACCTTTTGGCTGAAAGAAAAACTCCAGTAACTCAGTTCCTGTGAGGATAACATTACTTGATTAAAAATATTAATGTTTGTTTGATTTGATTGAATAATAATTACTTTATTTCTTTATCAGAAAATTTGCCTGCCTCACACTTCCCAGTGGCAGATTCTTTCATGAAACATTGTTCTTCACATCCTCATAATGTTTAACTTTGGGATTAATGAGTCAAGCTAGTCTCAGCATTCTTCAACACCTACATCAGCATGACCCGCCTTCTCCAACCATCACTGATAAGTTTTGCAAATAGTGTCAAATTTGAGATGTTTTACCCCCACTTAGGTAGAGCAGCTTGCTACAAATAGATTTATAAAAAGAAAAAAGTTTATTATGGGATACAAGAACATACTCAAACATGTAAGTGTATCAGTGATATCAAGCATTAGCAAAACAAAAAACCAAACTGGATCCATGCAAACCTATGCTTTCTAAATTAGATTGGCTTTGGAAATAGGCATGACTTATCATCTGGCATCAAAGATTCTGAGGACCAACCCTGCAAGATTAATATTGGCTGTCGTCTTCATCCATGGTATAGCTAAACTGTGATAGAGAAAAAGTGTGGACACCCTGGAGTTACCAAATGTTATTGAGGGGATAATGAAGTATACAGCTCCATTAAGTCCTTCTTCCTATAACTATATTCATTCTTCACATTCTAGTGTTCTTTATTCTTTCATCCTATGCCTCTAGCTTGCATTTCATATCCACTATTTTCACGTTACATTTCCATTATTCTTTATATCCCTGCCTCCACATTCCAGATCCCATATCACCATGTGCCCTATGACACTCTTACCACATCCCATCCCTTCTCTTGCTCTCTTTTTCCTTGGGAGCAATTTTAACAGTGTAGGAATTCTGACAGATCTCTTCTTCTACTTCTAACCTGCAAGTCTTGCTGGTTTTTTTCAGGGACGTAGGTTAAGTCTTCCCCTGGGCCAGATCTAGGCTGCTACTTGGCCATATCCACTCTGTAGTCAGATTGCATGAGTGGAATTTGGCTGAATGAGTAGAACAAAATGATTAGGTTTGGCACCTCAGTAATTGTAATTTCTTCTTCTGCCTTTCACTGCAGCACTAAAAATTCAGCCCAGCTCCCGTGATATTCAAGCTAACATAAATTGCAGCTATTATGGAATTCAAGGTAGCATTTTGGGGTGTGTTGGGGAGCCAGATTAAGGTCAGTCTTGAGCAAAACTTTTAGCTGAAACTGCAGAAAAGACAGAATTTAGAAAAGAAAAAATAGGTGGTGGAAAGAAAAGAAGTTACAAAGAAAGAAAGAAAAGAAGTAAACAAGGAAAATTATTTACACTTAAACACACCTTATTCATACATAGATGCTGGGATATTCATTGGACTGTAAATAATCTGCATGCCTTTAAAGGGACTTCTGTGTCATCGTAAAATTCAATATCCCATTTCACAATGATATTTCAAATATCTTGGCTGAGATTCTAAATCCATTGTCCATAAGAGACATCAAAATCAATGAAGACTGCTTGCAGAATTGAGATACTATTCGTGTCCTTTAACTTCTGGCACATAAGAATATTGAGAGTTAATTAAATAAGAACCAGAGAAGTGCCTGACAGGTTTTGAAGTGTTAAACTAAGCCTGAATGGTGTTCAAGGTCATTAGTTGTAATGAGATCATCAACCCAATGCCCTCTGCTAAACTTGCTTTCTGTTTAGCAATTGTGTTTTACATGTAATCTGTGCTGATAACAAGGGTACAATTTATTTCTTTCATTAAATATGCCTTTCGTGATGTCAGTAATAGGGTCCAACAAGCTCTTTTTAACTGATTTTTTTATCTCTACGTTAGGTGGGTAAAATATTTCTTCCATTTTCTTGGTGTTTCTCATTACAATGCCCACATACAAGGCTGTTTTTTGAAAATGTGCTATTTAATGTTGTGCTCTTCTGAGGGCCAAGTAACCATGGTGGAATTTGGAATTAGCAGGATTACTATCACTGGCTTAAGTTAATTCTGGCTAGAAAGTCTTTATTTTTCTCCTTCAGGTCTGGGGAGAGGAAGCAGTGTGGAAGTAGTAAAACAGAAGTAACAGATGATGTTAGTTGCACAGAAAGGTTTCTGTTCCTCAGGAAATAGCTGTCTCAGGTTGTTCCCAGAGTTCTTACTACGCTGGTGTCTATTATTTTAATCCTAACCTGTGAAATAGCCTTCAACACTAAACTGCCTAATGGGAATATTTGTGGCTCTTTTCTGTCCTTGATAGTTCCTACACAATGTAAAGCACATTCTCAGCAGAAATCTCACTGGGGCATGGAGTATTGTACATATAATTGCTAAATATTGCAATTACCCTCCAGCTATTAATACCTTATCGAAATATTCGCTACTATTCAGTCAAGCATATTTTCCTCATAGACAGGTTTGTCTATGGGGAAAGAATTATAATCAAATAAAGAAGAGCATAGGTGAAATGTCTTTGTAAACAGTAATGTACTGGCACAAAAAGTGATTATTCAGTCAAATCAAACAAACAATATTTTTAATCCAGTAATTTTATCCTCACACAGACTGAGTTACTGGAGTCTTTCTTGCAGCCAAAAGGCCACAGAAGCAATAGTACTGCTAAATGATCTAAAGGCTGCTGAGCTGACACAGCTGGCAGTCAATTACTTTATACTATAAAACCCAGTCCCACGTTTTAATGCTGGGTACTTCTAACACACTCCTTCTTGGAGTGTGTGGAGACATTCCTCCCATGAGTGGGAGACACCACTCAAGGTTAATCCTCGAGGCTTAGAGAAAGATGCTTGCTCACAGTTGTTGCTATGGGTGATAACATCAATCTCTACTTAGTAACAACGAAGCTAGCTTTGAAATTATTGATTTAATAAATAGTGCATTGTATTAGTGGTTAAAACTACCTATACTGTGTAGTAAGTAATTCCAATTAAAGTATTTTAGTCTATTATCATTGCCATCATCAATTTAAAGAAATACTCTATTTGATTCATATGAGTGTATTTGGTTCCCCTCCTTAATCCTGCAGGACAAAGTCGTATAGTGGCTCATTTACACCTATACGATCCTCTAGACATAAACTGTTGACAGAGTCTGGTACTAGAATTGGATCCAGCTGCTCCTAGACTCCTCTCTGAGAAGCACATCAGAAAAAAAAGGTGTCCTTTCAGAACTTTTTGGCTCAACAGAAGGGTATCCCTAATTAACTTTTTTCTGAAGCTTCCATTTTGCCAGTGACACTATCTCAGAATTCCTTTACTCAGATAATGCAGAACAGATTGTCTACTATACCTCAGGCTATTTTTCTTACCTCTAAGTATCCAGCATAAAGGAAAATACCTATCAATAAATCTAAAATCTTAAATGTCACAACTTACATTACTTGTAAACAGGGTTTCTCCAAATTGAAGAAATGAGTATTAAAAAGAAACATTTCATCAATTCATGCAGGTCTCCTGTCAAGACCCCACCAATAAACATCTCCCTGTGTTACCAACATACAGTTAACATGGCTACACTACAAATGCCAAAATTCTCTTGCATTACTCTGGACAGTAATCCTTTCTAAACTGATATGATTGAGCCAGGACCTCAAGCTGCAGTTATGTGAGTCTTACCTCTAAGCAGGACATATCAACTACCTAGGCAGTAATCATGAATAAGCAGAAAACCCAAGCTTTGTATTATTTAAAGCAAATTATTAGTTCCACATTTTCTGTGAAACTTTGGTAAAGATAGTGAGAACTGACACAGATAAGTATTATATAGTGATGCTAGTTTGCATTCAGTCAACTTAATTGACTGAATAATTGCAACTCTCAATTATGTCTTCTGTGGGATTTTTAAGTCTTCTGTCAATGTTGCAGCTTCTTATTTGACTAGTACTGTACATGATTGGAAAGGAGAAAATTCACTATTCAGTTTTTCTGCAGACTGTAGGAGCTCATTTTAGTATGCAGCTTTTGCTAGTGCTGCATTCTGACTGTGGTTTTCTCTATTTCTTATACGTCTCTTTAAACAGACAAAGAAGCATGTGAAAATGAAACACTAAAACTCATATGAGCTGTCTGTCTGCTTACAGTTTCTGACTCTATTAAATAGAGTTTACATCTGATAGGAGTCAACCTGAGGCCTGGCATCAATTCCCTGGACCCTTTTTATATTAGATTACTGGGTAAAAAAGAGCTGATGTTGAGACCGATGTTTTGGTCTGCTGTCTGCTAGCTGGCTCTCTTAGCCACTTACCTAGTGAGTCAAGTTTCCAGCTGTTTGTCCTCCCTTCGTCCTCCAGGCTCTTATGTTGTCTCTCATATAGAGGTTCAGACTGAAGAAAAGATGAAATAGGTGCCTAATCCTAGGGGTAGTAAACTTGCAAGGGCTATTTTACCTCTCAGGCTAAGAAAAAATCTGAAGTCTCAAGTCTCTTACATTTTAGTTTAAAGATTTTGTCTTTGGATTTTAAGTGAAAAGCCTTCTTTTCTGGTAAAGTAAAATAAAAATTTTGGTGATGCTGTACCAGATAGTGACCTTAATTAGTCCAGCAGGAGGCAGGCATAGAAAACTAATCAAAGACCTTTATTTAAAGGGCTCATAACAAACACTGCATCCATCAAAGGACTTAAGACCTGAGATATTTGTGAATGAGCTTCAAAGGAAATATGTGCAAAATAACTAACTTGACTGATTCTTGGATATCTACAGAAGCAGAACTTAAAGTAAGTAAGCAAATGCTATAGCAGATATAGGTGAGCTGTAGAATCTCAGATAGTTACACAAACCTTCCATGGATTTCATGTCTTCAACTGTGAAATTTAGGTAAAAAACTTATAAAATTAAGGCCTTGTTGCCTTTGTAAAATCATGGCTTAGGCCTGTTACTTCTTTTTTACTACTTTTACCCATGAAAATGAAATATCAACAGAAGCAAAAAAGTTAAAAAATAGAAGGAGAAATCCAGCAACATATCCGCACCTGGTATTTTTCTGAATGCCTGAAAGCTTATGCTACAGGTCACCAATAATAGTATGCTGTAGTTAAATAATAGCCAATGAATCTATTGTAGTAGTTAAGCGACCAATAGATGAGTAACATAAATGATAAACATGTAAAAGGGTATAAATGACACTGGCTTTTGCAACAAAGAGAACATTTTGCTTGAAACTGTTACTAGAGTTCACATGTGTCATAACCACCTCAACAATGACATTCAACTAAATTGAAAATCATCTTAAATAAATATTTATTTACATTTTGCTTCCTTTTTTTTTTTTTTTTTCTGTATGCCTCAAACTTAATTTCTATGTCTGTATGAAAAACCTAGTCCTTGTGAAATCCGACTAGCTTTGGTTAGGAAGGTATATTCCTGGAATAAATTTATAGCTACATGACTGTGTTGGGACTGCTTTCCCCACCACTGTGGTTATCTGGCATTAAAGGGAAATGTATATCTCTGTCATAGATGTCATATGCTGCCTAAGCCGACATTCGTCCTCAAGGTTTTATGAATCACTTTGGACTAAGGTACGCTTAATTTGATTCCTAATTTGATTATCTAGGGTTTAATAGATAAAATACTTGGTGCAATTGTTCCAAGAGGATAAGAGAGAAGAATGAATAAGATCTTTCTGTAAAAGAGGGAAACTTTTTTTTTTTTTTGATCCTTTACCAAGATGGTTCTACACTCTTTTCAGAGGTATTAATTATTAATGTAGAAGTATGAATCCAGCCTATCTGTAAGGTTAAAACTCAGAAGATAGTGTTGGTCAACTTTTGAGTAGTTCATTGTGTCTGGGAGTTCATTTTCAACAAATAAGACAATCTGCCATGGTCCACCAGAACAGAGTTTTGGAACAGAAACAGAGATTTTGTGTTACGTTTAGAGAATTAGGAATTACAGGCAGATTAAGAAGGGACTTTCAGCTCCTGATTGACTCATGGCCACTCCACAGACTTTTGTTTCATATATTTTACACAATATTTTGGAGCCTTTGGATGTGTGGACACAAATAAAATCCTCTGAGGCAACCTCAGAATCTCAGATCATACACCATACTCCCTAGAATCTCATTCTAAAATGCCATGAGGAGCTGTACAATAGGAATTTCAGTTGAACAGATGTTGAGGTTTGTCAGCACATTACCATTGAATAATGGTGACACAACTGGAATGCAAAGCTCCTGAATAGAAAAAATGAAATCAACAGAGTGACACAATAATAAAAGGGTGGATAAGCAAATATCCCCTTTGGACTCATTTAGATTCTTAGAATTCTTTCTTATTTCTTCCTCAGTAAGACTTTAGTATACATGTGCCCCTCTAGGGTCACCCTGTGACTGCCTAGGCCATCTCTGTCCTCACTCTGAATTTTCACTGTGCTCCTTCCTTCTTATCTAACCCTGGACTCGAGAAGTCCCTCAAGCAACTTATCAATTTCCATATGTTTTCAGGAAGGAGTTGGGTTCCATTTGATCCTGGTGGCAGGCTGCCTTCCTCTCCACAGACACCCCTTTTTTAACAGAACAAAATAAAACACACTAACACACACAAGACAGTGAATAAACAAATCACTCAATGTCAATTACTACAGTGACTGGCCTTCCCTGGTCATTGTTAATTCCCCCACTCAAAGGGCAAATAAAGTGCTGGCAGTAATGGAACTCTCTTTTTTTTTTTTACCTTATGAAGACAGAAATAAACTTGGAGACACTCAAAGGTTGAGCCACTAATCTCACAGGTTCATTAGAGGCTCATAGCCATAACTTTCCAAACGTACTAGAGGATATGGTCTTTCTAGAAAGATTTCTACTCTGCAGACTTTTTTGTAAAAAGGCATTTTGGGATAAGTATCACTAATGTTCCTCCCTCCCGTTTGTCTCTAGAGTTTCTCTGCCAACACTTGACATTTATGCATACAGATAATGAATTTTTATCATTTTTGATAAAACTGTGATGATTTTCTTACCTCTCTAGTTACAAAATTTAGGAACAAATATTCTTCTCTTTGGGTCTCTCTGCCTTGATCCATTTGCAGTGCAAGCTTATTTAACTGTATGTCTTTGAAAATATTATTTAATTCCAGAGCCATTATTAGTTCCTTCCCTTTAAGCTGATGCACATGATCAGTTAAAAATCAATTGTGTGCCACATCCGCAAACATACCCTCAGTCTTATTTCCTCTCATTTTTATTTTCCACTCTTTGCTTGGGTAGTTAAACTTCCATTAATACCACTCAGGACACTTCAATGTTTTTTTAAAATGTTCCATCATTTCACAGTCCAATTGCCGTCTGTGGCGAGATGACCTCCTGCATAATGTTCATAGAGCTATTTAACCTACAAAGCTATAACCTCAGTCTATAATGGCCCTTCACTCTTAATATCATAAATAAATTTTGATAGCTGTCTCAAGTGCATCTCCAAATGTTTTTGCTTGGACCAGTTTAAGAAAGCTAAAACCCTGATAGAATTACATCTGAGCAGACATGTCAAGGGCAACAAGAAATGCTTCTGTAGGTATGCCAGTGATAAAGGTTAGGGAAAAGTATTCAAGGCCAGGTTGGGTGAGGCTTTGAGCAAGCTGTCTAGTGGAAGGTATCCCTTCCCATGGCAGGGGGGTTGGAACTCGGTGATCTTCAAGGTCTCTTCCAAACTAAACCATTCTATGATTCCATAATTCTATGTAGAAAAAATATTACTTCATTCTACAAATGTATATCTCGGTATCTGCTGAAACCAGCATGGTTATTGCAAAGGATTGCTCAAGTGTGTTTTAGGTTTGCCTGGAAGAATTTTGGTAGTGGCAGGGCTACAGGGTTGGCTTCTGTGAGAAACTGCCAGAAGCATGCCCAGTGGAGTCAATGCCAGAGAGCTCCAAGACAGACTCACTGTCGGACAAGACCAAGCCCGTCAGCAATGGCGTTAGCATGTCTGGGATAAAATATTTAGGGAGAGAGGAAAAATCTGCTTCAAAACAAACATTGCCAGAGCAAGAAATGAGAATATTTGAGAGGATCAACTCTGAAGACAACAACATTAGCGAAGAAGAAGTGAGAGGAGGTGCTCCAGGCATCAGAGCTGAGATTCCACTGCAGTCCCTGGTGCAGCCCATGGTGAGGCAGCTGTGCCCCTGCAGCCCATGGAGGTCCATGGGGGAGCAGAGATCCACCTGCAGCCTGTGGAAGACCCCATACCAGAACAGGTGTGTGTCTGAATGAGGCTGTGACCCCCTGGGAAATCTGCACTGGATCAGGCTCCTGGCAGGACCTGTGGTCCCGTGGAGAGAGGAAGCCCACGCTGGGGCAGGTTTGCTGCCAGGACTTGTGGCCCCAACTGAAGACCCACACTGGAGCAGCCTCTTCCTGAAGGACTGCACCCCATAGGAAGGGACCCACACTGCAGCAGTTCGTGAAGAACTGCAGCACCTGGAAAGGAATCATGTTGGAGAAATTCAGAGGCCTGTCTCCCACAGGAGGGACCCACTAGAGCAGGGAAGGGGTCTTAGGAGTCCTGCTTGCGAGGAGGAAGGGAGAGCAGAGTCAGCATGTGATGAACTGTCCCCAGCCCCCATTTCCCACTCCTCTGTGTCATTGTGGGGAAGGATGTAGAGAAACCAGAAGTGTGGTTGAGCCTGAGAAGGGAGGGATGAGGGAAACTGTTTTTAAGATTTTTTTTTTTTCTCATACCTCTCCTCTGATTTCATTGGTAATAAATTAAACTAATTTCCCCAAGGCGAATCTGTTTTCCTTATGAAGGTAACTGGTGAGTGATCTCTTCTTCTCCTAATCTCTACCCATGAGCTTTCCACTTTATTTTCTCTCCTCTGCTGAGCTGAGGAGTCAGGGATAGAGCAGCTTTGGTGGGCACCTGTCATCCAACCAGGAACAACTGACCACAAAGTGCTACATCAAATTTAGTTTGGTTTCCTTGATTTTTCAGCTTCAACATAAACAAAATAAGAAGGTAAGAAAAATGGAGAAGTTCATGTTTTGTATGCCTTTTGACTTTCCTTCTGATCACCTAATTTTCTTCTTAGAAGCAAGAAGCAACCACTGTATCAGAACTGTGTTAGTGTCTTGGTTTGAAAGACAGGTATTTGCTAAGGAGGGCAGGAGCCTCCCTTTAGAATGGTAGATGCNCTTTGGAAGATTCACTGGTAGGCGTGTAGCACTCGTCCTCTGGATACCCAGTGGAAGAAGGCTGCCTATGGTTTTCAACATCCCAGTTTATATCCAGGATGAACTGCCTGGTCCCTCCCTCTGGGTCGAATGTCTCACAATAGGATGATGAATCTTGAGATAAGCCACTGATGGGCCCATTAACAGGAGATAGTCCAGGTGTGCGTTATCTGTGAGTCATGGGCAGGGCACTGATGGGCCCATTAACAGGAGATAACCCAGAGGGAATACTGCCCCACCTGGTTTCAGCAGTTCATGGAGATGGAAATAGAATACATGCTTTTGGTCACGTCCTATTTTACAACCTAAGACAGTTAGGTAAAGTGATCACTGGTCAATTTATCAGCAAGTATATATGCCAATATTTCCAATTAACACTGCTTTTCCCAGTTTAACAGTATCAATACTCTTAAGGAAGAAAATATTTTGGCTCTATTAGCCAAAAAAATTCAATTTTGAGTCCTAATATAAATTCTCCACAGTGCTATCTACCTATCTTCCTTTGAATGTATCAGGAATACAACAGTTTGTACAAAAGTCTACAATCAATGTGCTATTTTATCCAAATTAAAAGAGAATTTTTTTCCTGAAATGATGTTCTTTGTTCTAATTGCCGCAGGTGTTATTTGAAACTTCTTTTCTGAAATTTTAAAATAAACCAGTAAACAAACAAGCACTGTGATTTTTCTTAGTGCTACATATGTTCACTTTTCACTTGGTGCATATCAATATCATGCAGTTCCTCTATTTAACAGGAAAGGAGCAGTTTATAGCAGCAGTCAAAGCAAACATAATCTACAATTTGTTATTTCTGGGAATAACCAAACAAGCTTATGAAAAGATTTATTAATTCTTTAATTAATTAATGCAACAAAATTATTTGCCTAGGTATGGCTGGCTTCTCTCTGTCTCCTTCACATTCTCAACTTCATGAAGCTCATCCAGTTCCAGGGATAGTTACTCCTCAGTTATTGTGATCTGAGCAAGAAGAATCCTATGCAACCTCTGCAAATAGCGTCTGTCAGCCACTTATATTTTTGGAAATAGCCACTGTTTCTTTGTTACTATGCAAAGCAAATATTCCTTCAAAATCTAAAATCTAAAATCTTTTCGAATTCTAGATGCAATGTGGCATCATCAGTGGCAATTGGGAAGCCATGTGTATTTGGGAGACAAAATTGCAAAGCCACATAAGGTGTATTATTTAAAAAATTTGTTTCTTTTTCTTAATGCTCTATCCATAAAGTTTCCCTCCACTTTCATTTTTCTCTTCTGAGGTCCAGAATAACCAGGATACAAGATAATGAAATTTTGTGCTGAAAGGATTTCTGTTGAATGCATCTTTAACAAATTCCCTTCAGTTCAATTATTTTGCGACACTGGTGTTTGTTGTGTAGTAAAATTTTGAGTCTGGAAAAAATGGCAAGCAAAGTTTCTCAGGATTTTTTGGTTGTAATAACTTTTTATTCATTATAGACTGGGAGTTTTCCCAGTAGCCCAGAAAAAAAATCTATTGACATCTATTGCCTTTTAGATGCAAGGATAAAATTTACAAGAAAGTCCTGACTTTAGTTCTTCATATTTGCATGACTCACTGATTGACAGTAAAAACCACAGCTTTGACTGTGCCTATCAGACAAGGTACAAACGTCTTTAAATGAAAGGAGAACCTTTCAGATACCCAGTACTTCTGCTCGAGATTTTCTACATGGCACTGACATACACAGTGACAGTCAGTGTATGTCAGTGCCATGTCTTTAGGAAAGAGACAGTGACCTTCTGATGCAATGAATTGCAAGACAGATGCTCCAGTGCTTTACACAAACCAGTTATTTTGCCATGCCTCACAAGCGTATAGTGCCGGCATGAAATACAAGCAGCATAATTTCTGTGTCTCTCTCTGATGTCATAGAGCACGTCATAAGCCCCAGTGACACCACACACGCTCCTTGCTGATATTGGTGGTAGCACCTCTGAAATAAACTGGGTGGATAATGAAAGCTTGACTCCTTGCCAGCCTTTGCTGTAGTCTGGGGACAGCAGCGATGGATGCAGTTTAGTACAGGCCTCTGTCTGCTTTCATACTATGTATGAAGAGTACTCTACAAGACTCTCTTGGGGTGAGTTCAAAGAAAAGTTTACTCACTGAATACTCACTTAGCACTACATTAAAGTCACAAAATGGGCTTTGACATATATTATGTACCAAATTTACCAGTTGTGTAATTGGGATTTACACAGGCCCGCCCCATCCAACTTTCGGAATGTCTAAAATGAGCACTGGAAAAGACACTTGTTTACAAGTTTATGACATAATAATTTTAGAATAACCATAGTTACTAAAACGAGATTTATTAATTAGGTAACAAACACCCATGCTATATTTTTGAAAATAACTAGTATCATTATGTACTGGTTTATCAGCTAAGCCACCAATTATCTAAATATTTTCTCTTATTTAGAAGTTTCTTGTTCTTTCTTCACTAACATTCAAAAAAGTAGGAAATACTATAACATAAATGCATAAAACAGGAACAGCTGAACCTGGCAATGCCAAAACTGAATGCCATTCAGAGTGTACACTCAGGTGGAAAGTGCACAATGCCTGAGCACAGGAGTTTCACTTCCTTTCTCATACTCTGTCAAAAACTGCAATATCTCTGTTTGTTCTTTCCACCTATCAGATTGCTGCTGCCACCTCTGAAAAAAAACCCATGTCAAACAGGCTTACAATCTGGAATCAGAGATTTTTTTTTTTTAATACAGTTTAATGAATTTCATTACTTCCAAATATTGCTACTAGTTTAGATCAATGTTGCTTCATTCTGGTTAAAATGGGGTTCATACTTTAACTATAGCTGTAAAAAAAAAAAACAACAAACCAATAGCTGTTCTGCTCCACTCAGGAATGGTTCCCAAGGCTGAGTGGTGTGGATGAAAACAACAAATAGCCAAGCTGCATCAGAAGCATTTACACAACACCTTTTGGTCGCAAATAATTAACTTTCTGAAGTAAGCTTTAGGTATAGACCTGTTATCTTGACTGCAACGCTTCTTTTATACTTAACATTGATCATTAATTCTTCCAGATATCACTGCAGGGAGCCATGGACTGGCTATTTTCAGTTCAAGTTGGGCAGAAGATGTTAAACCATATCAAGTCAACATCTTGAGAGGAATTCAGATATTTTATTTCATACCATCAAATTTAAAATTCAAAGGCTCACTTTAGTAAAGACTTTATGGTGAAAAACAAACTAAAAGGTAAAAAAAAAAGACTTTTCATATTATGTTGTATCTTTTCTATAATACTGTGATAAAAGTAGATTTTACTTCTGCAAAAAAAAAAAAAAAAGAGCCACCACACTAGTTTCTTTTATGTAGCAACTCAGCAGATGAAAATTGTTTTAAAAATATATCCTTTTGCTTTAATGCTCTTGTGTTGTGAAAACTCTCCCAGGTCTTAAAAAAAACTAGCCAAATTAATCCTGTCTTGTGCTTCCATTAGTTTTGCCTGAAATACGAGTTGTTCTTAAAATCAGATACTGCCTGTGTTGTTAGTTTACACAATTGTTGCTTGAATTTTATGCTCCATGATAAACAGATAAACAAAATTTGTTCTTCTGTAATATAAACTTTAAATAAATAAATAGCAGTAAAGAAAAACAAACAAACAAAAAAGCCACAGAATTACCAACCACAAAACCCAGAAATAGTGCAGATGCAACTATTTTAATTTTCTCAGGTTTCCTGTTGGTAGTACATTGTTAATAATGATTTGTGGCTCTGGTGGTTAATAAGACTTAACAGATATTGCTCTCTCTTGCTTAAAATCAATGTTGAGTTTGTATTGTAAGTAAAATATCTGTTGGACCCATACTGCAGATTGAATAATACTAGATACACTAAAGTATTAGAAACCTATTTACTATCCTTATTTGTGAGTTACAGAATAGCTCTGTTTAAGGAAATTTGATGTCTGAACCCATTCATTCCTAAATTCTCTATGCCACAAAATATTGTGCATCTCAAATATTTTGGGAAAATCCAAAGCAAGCAATAAATTAAGATGAAAGGTTTCTTGCAGTGAAGTTTTCATTTTGGAAGTTAAGATCCAGAAAAGCAAAATTTTTATATGTATCAGGCCAAGGTAACCTCATTAGTGTATTGCAGAGGTTTTTTTTCCCATGGCAAAACTAGTGTTAATTATAGTTTCTGTTTAGGATTAAGAAGAAATTCTGTTTAGAAATCAAAAGAATTCATAATTCATTGCAATTGAGGAACACTTCTTAACTGTTTAATTGCCTAACTAGTAAGTTAATAGAGTCAGAATGGGGGTTGGCTCATCCTTCTTCATATAAAATCCATTTAATGAAGTTTTATCAAAAACAAGTCTACAAATCCATAATATTGCAGACTAAAAATACATTATTTAACTATACACTTGGCCTTGTTTTATGTCAAAGTAATCCAAATGCAATACTGAACTTTTCTGATTAGAATAATATTTACTGTACCATATAAAATTCTAAGCACACAAAGGAAAATTTGAAAAAATATACCATTTTCTACTGTCTCAAGATTTTCAGTGAAAATTAGTTTCACAGTTATTATTGGTCAAGAGAGTCAAAACTTTTTGACTGAATAGAGAAGTGATTCAATATTAAAAAATAATTGAAAATCTCCTTCATAATTATGTCTGTCCCTTGCCTTGCCTTGCCTTGCCTTGCCTTGCCTTGCCTTGCCTTGCCTTCCCTTTCCTTCCCTTCCCTTCCCTCTCCTTTTTCTCTCCATGAGAGAGAATATTTATAATCAGCACAGAATAGGCAAAGTATAATGATCAATTAAAATTCTTGAGATCTTTACTGAGTTTTATATTTCTTTTGGCTTTATACCTCTAGTGATACATTTAATCATAATTTCAAAGTCTAAAATAAGTCAAGTGAGTTGCCTCCTGGAGGTGCTACTCTCAATCATTTTCTTCAATGCTCCAAAAAAAATCTAAATTAACTCAGATTTCTACACTCTCAGTGTCTAAAATTAGGTGAGATAAATGATACATCTCAAGCATTTGAGGCAATCTTGCCAGTTTAGAGATGTCTAGATGACAGAGTATTATATATTATGTAATCCTATTAAAACATATGTTCAAGTCCTCAAAATGTAGACGTTAGTGACAGCATTATCACTATCAGAATCAGGCTGAAAAACTCACTGGTATGCTTTTCATGAACTCCTGAACGTGAGTCTGAATCTTCACAGAGAGTTCAGAAAGCTCATCAACCTTTCAGAACCCTTTGAGAGGATGAATTTACTCTCCAGTAAAATTTTGTTGATCTTCAGAGCTGAGACCAGTAAAAATCCTAGAAATTTTTGTATCTTATACATTGTGTGTAATTTTTTTCTTGTTTATTCGATTTTCATGAGTAGTCCTTGAGGTCTTTAGTCAAGCCCACAGTATCAAACTGAGTGAGCCAGAAGGGAGTGATACTACCTCTAGGTTTGCAGAGAAAATATTGCAATTGCATGCCTTCAAATGTACTGCTTATCATGTATAGCAAAAATAATTAAATGTTGTAGTCTCATTACTAAAATAAAAGGGAATATTACTAGATTTTTCATGCATCAGTGAAAAAAGGCAAAGATGGCTATTTCCACCAAGGAGTATTTTTACTGAATCTGTATGCAGATTTGAAACACCTGTTTGAAGCCCTGTTATACACAGTCTGACTCATATCAAGTACTTGACTTCCAGGTGAATACATAATAAACTCAGGGAGTAATCAAAATAGATTTCCACAAAGAGATGAGAAGTTGAATATTAAACTGAATCAAACTTCAGAAGACTAAGAAACACAGTCTGTTAGTTACAGACCTTGTTCATATTGATGTATATTTTCCTTAGGCTTGTGGTCTCAAATAAATCTGATGTCATTTCACTCTCCTACTTTGGCCTAATCTTTTTCCTTTCATAAAAAGATCTACCTGTTTTTTAAAAACATCATGTACTTTGATAATCATGGCCTAAATTTAATGTAGTCTATCTTTTGGGTCAGTCTGTATTTTATTTAAGTATTTGTATGTATTTTTATGGAAAAATTTGTCTTGCCTCCAATACTCAAATTTAGAATAGTTTTTGAGCTGCAGCTCCAATTCTTTGAAAAATTTTGAACTTTAGAAAAAGCTTATATCCACTCCTTGATTAACCCCTTCTACAAGGAAAGGGTACTTTCAAAACTCGTTTTGTTTGTCTACACATAGTTCAATATTTTACATGACATTAGGAGCATTTTTCTCTCTTTTCAGAACATTTTAGTTTTACTAAGATAAGTCGTGGAATGATTGTGGGCAGAGGTATTTGGTTCTAATGTTGTAAAGTATCATATAAATTCTGAGTATTCCTTATTTTTTCCTAATACATCTTGCTGACTTTGATACTTCTGGCAGACTATCCAGTGCCTGGCGCCTCTGGGCACAGCCAACCTGTGCCAGCCATGGAGTTGCTGGTGGCTCTGCTCTCTGCTCTCGTTTGCCTGCACAAAGTGACTCTGCATGCATGGACTAGATAAGTTTGCCCTGACTCTCCTTGGAAGTAACTTAAAAATATATCTCAAAGGCAGTACACGCAGAAGGTTTTGCACATCTTCAAAGCCAAGCATGTGATTGCGTTCCTTACTGGCTCAGCTCCAGAGAGCCTTATGAAATGCGGGCAAATTACGGGAATTAAAAATAGAAAGAAAACTATTTAACAAGGCTCACAATGCTACGTAGTGGTGTGATTGTTTTCCCAAAGTACTGAAAAAAAGTAGGGATTATTCTTCATTTTATCCGTTTCTCCTGAGAACAACTTTTTAAAAGGAGACAAAATCTACATATTGCACTAAAAGGTTTTCAGAATAATGTGAGTTGTTTTTTTTTTTTTTTTTTTTTTTTTTTATCTCAGAGGTAGGATAAATACTGTGTAACTGACTAAATATTTGATAGAATCTTTGTGCTGCGAATTTTCTATACAACACATACAAATTGGTTGCAAATAGAACTTGGTACCTGGAGACTAAATTAATTTATATAATATATGCCTGTCTTTCTCACATACACTTTTTAAGAGTATTGCTGAGTATTTGCAAAGCATGAACTCATACTAACCTTATATGCCAAATACCTTCTACTCAATTTTCCAAAATGTACTTTTCTACCTAGGTGAAAATTGTCAAAATACAAATAGAGACAATTAAATGACAATGAATCATTAAACCTTTTGGAAGTGGCTCAACCTTAGTCCATTCCATTCCATTCACACAGAGATTCTCTGAAATAGTTCAGATTTCTTGCTAATTGCTGTTGTAAATGAATATGTAGAACTTCCTGCAGAAAAAAAGAACCCACAAACAAAGATTTGCCAGAGTGATGATGTGATGTGATGTGATGACAGACAGAGAACTGATCTGCTGTCACTTCTGTGAGTATAATTTGGTTTTTTGTTTGTTTTTCAAACTTACCTCACCTGATGCATACTTATGTTTAATTAATTTTTGATTAACTGACATGCATCAAAACTTTATGAAAAAAAAGTAACCTTCATTAAAAACAAAAAGAGAATGCTAAGAAATGTTATCACAGAGGATGGTCACTTTTAAAACAGGATAAAAAGAAAAGTAGGAAATATAGCAGAGGGCTCAAACCAATAAGGTGATTATCTTCCATAAGCTTTATAGTTGCACTGGACACACAAAATAATCAAAAATCAATAATATTCCAAAAGAAACTAGGTGATAATTACACATGATATTGGATCATTCTACTGTATCATAAAAGTTTATTTCTGTGTATTACCTCAAAATTATATAAAGGTTGAAAATTGCAGTGCTCAGGTATTAGGAACTTGAACACAAAGGATCTTATGGGGAAAGAACCCCCAGTTCATCATATAACTAATTACTACCATAATGCTTAGCATAAAGAGATCCTATAACTCTCTTGGATAAAACTAACATTCAAGAAATATTCTTCATACATTTCTTCTCTCTGTAATTAGCGCCCTAAATCTCTTTATATGCACACAGCCCTACTGCTGAGTGGCTGTCACAGCACACCCAAAAACCCCCAGAACTTTACAGTTTAAATGAACAGAGGATTTTGTAACTTAAAAAAAAAAATTGAGACAGCTAAAACGTTTAAGATAGGTTTGGTCCTTAGACATTAAAAAGGCTGAGTATTTGGAATGGTTTGTGAAGAAACTGGATATTGATAAGGGTTTGAACAAGAGAAGTTACAGGCTGGAACTATGCTAATGAAAAAAAACTTCAGAATTTTCTACTTGAAAGATTTTACATCACATAGTTTATGAAGTTTAAATGAGACCACACCATACTGAAATGATTTGTGGGACCTATTGAGGACTTACACAATTTTACAAAGTGTAAATGAATTATAGCCTGTACATTTAGACTTCATATGTAAGCTGTCGAGAGCTTTCAAAGCTATTCTAAAAGTTTTCTGGAAGAGTTGTGTCATTTGAAGTAAGTAATTAGGGTACTAAACAGCTATTGATGAGATAATGGTTTTTTTCCCTGTCAGTTATGACTGAAGCATAAAAATTTGGTGCAATGGATAAAAGTGCTTCAGCACTGCAGTCACAGAAATGGCTAGAGGATATTATAGATACACTTCAGCTTGCCCTGAGGTGACTATTTCAGGTGTGATGGCCAACCCCCAAGGCCAAAACTGCAGCTTAAGCTCTAAAATCCATGGGTAAATTTGCCCACCAACAGCTCAGTGCTGCACTTCAGGGCTTCTATACCCCAATACAGTGGAAAAGGAGAGGCTGGTGCTGAATCTGCATCCTCTTGGGAATCTCACAGGCATCAGCTTGCCATTCTTAGTGCTCATTCTTCTCCCAGACCTGGCACATCCACGCAGCGCCGAGTTACTGAGCTGAATTCTTTAGGACACATACACACTTTCCCAAGAGCTAGAACAAAGGAATTTTTAGTGTTTTGTAGGTGCTTGAATCCAGGTGTTCCCAAATTACCGAGCTGCTATGTCTGTACTCATTCGGTTTTCAAAAACTCAGCTAAATGCCTGTTTAAAAACCTTAATGTTTCCAGGCAACAAAAGAATTGATCGTGATCTCTAAACTAATTTTGTTTTCATGTATTAAAATGCACAAGTGATGTTCTATGATTTCTAAGTTTTCCATTAAACTTCATTTCCATAAAACCACAGAGGTGTTGGGTGGGTTTTTTTAAGTTACATGGGAAATAAAAGATTTTAGTGAGCTTGTTCTTAGTTTATCTAAGAGGAAATTCAAAGCTTCTCAAATGAAAAATGTATGTGGATGATCTAAAGAGACTGAAAAACACTTTTTATCATCAAAATAAAACTTAAGTGTGTGTTATAGAATACTGTCTCTCTTCAGAGAAAATGGCCCAGGTGTAAGTAATTACCACTTTTGCTATTTTTCTGTGTGAGTTTGGATAGCAGGGAAATATTCCAATACCATCTTATCCTTTTGTGAATGTGTTTGTGCTGCACACACTGTATCAGTGTCTGAGTAGGTGATCTATTATAGTCCCTGCAGCAAAAGAAAAATTTTAAATTTTATGCCCAGTAAAAAAAAGCAAACAGGATGAGTTGACCAAAACTTCTTTTGATTTTTTCAATAAAGAAATTCCCCACTGCAGCAGGATGCTTTGAAATCAAAAATTTTCAGGTTATCTGTATTTTGAAGCTACTCTGTCAGAATACTTTACAGTTCATTTTCAATATCTCAAACATCCTCTGTAACGTTTCCAGCCTTTACAGCGGAATGTCTTTGAAAGCTAATGTCAGGGAATATGCTTTAAAATGTTTATTATTATCTTATTTTGTCACTAAGAGCTATAAATAACAAATGTTTTTGGAAAATAAAGAGTACCCAATACTTCTCTCCATGGTACAGCTACAACTCTTGCCAAAATTTTTCCTGATTTGCACAAATATTAACTTAGAAAATAATTACAACCTGTAGTAAATTAGCTGAGCTGGTCAGAGAATGGGGCTAATAGCATCAATATTGTGAGTTCAATCCCTGTACAGGCCATTTACTTAAGAGTGGGACTTGATGGTCCTTGTGGGTCCCTTCCAACTCCTAATATTCTGTGAATCTGTGAAATAAAAGGAAGGTGAAGGACAGCTCTGCTCCCTGGAGGAGCATATTGATGTCTGAGAATACAAAGGTGTCAAAGAACCACTGGAAGGACAGTAGCATTTTTACCTCACAAATGAATGTATAATCTCCATGAAATATGAAGCTGAAGCTAATTTTGATATGACAGACTTTGAAAGCTGCAAACAAAATTTACCACTTAGCACTAGTAACAGTACTGGCCCTACTAAAACATTGTAACCTTCTTTTAAAGCTGAATAGAGACATTTTACATTCTGCTTATTTATTAAATATTTGCATCAATACAATGGTGAGTAGTTCAGTAGTTTGAAGGGGAATATGTAGGTGATTCAACAATTCATTGCTCTGAAGGATAGAAGTAATATAGCAACTTGTGAAATGTCAGGATGCAGTGTGAAGCCTATTAGTGAAAGGTCCTCTTTTTCACAGAGAAGTCAAATAACTATTACTTATAAAAACAGAGTACAAATCTAAATGTTTAGAGACAGTCAAGAATACCTGAGAGACTTTTCTCTCGGTATATTTTAGATCAATTCATATTTCCAGTGCAGCAACTGTTTATCTTTACTCCAGAAAATGAGGGGGTGAGATATGAATCATCATGTCTCTTGTTTATCTTGCCATATGGAAACCAAGGAGAGTTGCTGATCACGGATTCTCCATTTCCACTTGGATTATTAACGAGGACTCAGCAGACTTGGTTATGATCTCACACTTTCCACTCATCCATGCTCAGGCACGACAAAGCAAAGTCTGTGCCAATGCCAGTATGCTAGATACAGTTTTAAGGAACACATTTAATTTTTAAAGTCTCATAAACCAGAATATTCATATACATAATGTATATATTTTTGTTACAGCTGGACAAGCTAAACATCATTATTTAGGTTTTTGCAGATGAAAGATGGAAGTAAGCGAGCAGTTGACTATAACTCCATGAAAAACTAAAAACGGCCACGTGTATTATAATTATAACAGACTTGCAAAGTGAACAAGAGCAATCATGAAGCAGTGGAAGAAATGCCAGAAAGGTATCTAGTCCTGGCCTCTCCCTTCATAGTCTCTCTAGAGTGTTTGAGCTGTGAAATGGGGAAAAAATTATTTATCAGGAAAAATAATCATCTACTTTATACCGAAAAATAAAGTCCCAGTAAATGTTTAAATTTTTTAAAAATAAGTTTAAATAGCAAAGAGACAGTAACTGGCAACAGCTTCATATTCATAAAGGTCAGATTCCCTGGTATGTTCAGGTTAATGAATCCATATGTGAAGTTTATGGCTGCTTTGAGTCACCAAAGTAGTGCTTTGCAGTAAAAACACCTCAGTACCCCTTCCTTGATGCATGGGAAGTGGTGCTTATTCCACTCTTTTACTACTCAGATCTAAACAGACATTTCTTTCCCACATAGCTCATGCATCCATTTGGATCACAGCTGCTTTTAGCACACGGAATACCTTCAGATACACAATTATTCCAGGCTGAGTTAAATTGAATAATGTTATTCCTAAGCTTCCTGAACAAATTTAATTTATTTTTTTTTAACTGATTTTCATGCCTTTTTAATTTAGAATCTGTTGTCTTGGGTTTGATTTTTTTCCCTAAAAAATGACACTATGCTACCTTTTTAAAATGGCCTTACCTCACATCTTACATTCTATGGTAACCAATATAGAACATCTGGATTTGAAGCAATGGGGTGTAATTCTGCAGATACACAACACAAGACTGTGTCAGGAGCACTTTGTAATAGCTGCTTAAGTGGTAGGAACACAGAAATTATGTAGGCAGAATAAGATACTTGATGTTACTTGAAGCACAGCAATTATTCTTTAAATTGCTATCCATTAACTCCCTGCAAAGTCTAAATCATAATTTAATTGATTTCTCATAAAGCACAAAAAATATTACTGTATGAACAAAATGCCAACTTCACGAATTGGAAAACTCCAAGTGAATGAAAAATAAACAAGCATCAATGAAAAAAAGGCATAATTTTAAATATAAGGGTTTTGTTGACTTTTCAGAATGATTTTATATTCTTCTCATGTAGTTCTCTGCAAATCTTGGATATGTTTAGAGAATACGGATACCTAGGTGGTCTTGCTCAAAGGATACCTTAGCATAATGTATAAAATATTTATATGTGATGTATTTTCCATTGTTAATGTTTTCTGAGTAATTACCATAGTTACTGGAGTATTTTCCTACCTCAAATTGGTTATTTCAGCTTAATTTTAGAATTTCAGGTTTCACACTAACTAAAATTAACATTTTACTTTGACTCCCAAAGAGTTTTGGGTTATTCCTAGCCTAGTAAATCTAATAGCCAAGACACATTGCCACTAACACTTCTAATGTAAGTCTCCTTCCCCCAGCACCGGTTAGCCTGTCAAGAATGGACCTTGGAATCGGCTTTATCTCATAGAATGCTAATTGTCATGGGCCAAAATTGTCGCAGGGAGATGCTCAGAAACAGTACAAATGAGAATCTGTAAGTGTGTAGTCTCAAGCTTATGTTTCACTAGCACACATATGTGTTCCATGTGACTACATCCATGTCATACTGAGCAGTGAAAGTGTTGCTATAAACACAACCTGTGTCTAGAAAATTGATAGATCAGCCAACACCACCAGCTGTAAAGTGTGTTTGATAGGGGTGAGGGTTATGACACGGGTATCACTCCCTTCTGGCTCACTCAGTTTGATACTGTGGGCTTGACTAAAGACCTCAAGGACTACTCATGAAAATCGAATAAACAAGAAAAAAATTACACACAATGTATAAGACACGAAATTGGAATTTTTTAAATTTGTTTTTTAAGTTCAGTTAATCACTTGCCACTAACACCATTGTTTGAATACATTTAAAGCAACTGTTTCTCAATGCTGGATCAGAAAAGACTTTCTAGAACTGCAGCAGAGTTCATGAGGTTGTTCTGGGATTTTCTCAAGACCTTTTACGTATAATGAGGTTGTATCTTCAGATAACATGCCATATGTTTACAAGAAAATGTACTTGAATCCGATAGTCCTTTCTTGTTTAAATGCACAAAGGGCATTGACCCAGTGACATGCCCTTGACTTCAGCAGGCTCACAACCACAGCAGAAGTCAACACCTCCTATAGCAATTCACAAGGATGAAAGAACTTTAATTAACTTAAGCTTATTTTGAAACACTGTAATTCTTAGTAGACGAGCTGCTTTACAGAATGCGACTTTGTTGGCACGCAGTTGGCTCTGGGATGTGAGTTCTGCTTTCCTTAACATAGCCTTGATGAAGAATATAAATGTTACAGAACAGCAACCAAATCCTTTCAGAAAATGAGGATAAAAACAACAAACAAACAAACAAGCAAGCAAAAAGACCCCAGCACTTAACTGAAATTATTAGAGCAGATACAATGGGGGTAAAAAGACACCGAGTTTGAATATTTTACTCCTGTTTTACTGAAAGTGTTTTTCTCCTCTCCTGAACTTCCTCCCTTCCCCTGCCCCCGTCACGAGCAACGTCTTTGGTGGAATCATATTTTAAAAAGCAATTAATAGTAATTTCTAAAATAGTAGTCAGTACACTGCACTCTGAAAGTTAATCCTTTGGGTATTGATTTAGTTTTATCACAAAGCAGACAGAATGTCTTTATCCATTTCACTGTATTTAATATATTATCAAAATTAAGGTCTCTATAAACAAAAATAGCTTTCTTTGAAAGCAGTACAGCTTCGTTGGTGCAAAAGTAAATACAGTGGTTATTGCAACTGCTTCAATGCACAGCATGAAAATGTACATTTAATACATAAAGAAAGTAAATAATCTTCATCATTTGAAGAGTACATGGTCTCCAGCTCTGCTATTTATTTATACATGCTCAAGATTTCTTTGTGCATACAAAAGTTCCCTTTCATACTAAAATAGTCTCTGATACTCAGTCTTTTAAAAATGGAAGTAAAATATCCTGTTAAAACATATATTTTTATACAGCATGATAAATTTCAAATGCTATCTACTTAACTAGCTAAAAATATTTTCTCAGCTGTAATTGAAATAATTCTGACTTAAAAAAATCATTTATATTATTCAAAATAAATTTAAAAAAATAACTAGCCACAGCCAGTGGCTAGAACAAACTCATTTTTAGTCTTGAATTTAGTAGTGCAAAACACTGTGCTTGTTTAAATGTGTTTCAACACATTGTGCTCCCTGAGAAAATGAGGATTTACAATGCTCTGTTACACAGTATATATAGCATATACAGGGTTATCAAAGTTGTCTCACTTTCCTCAGACACACTGGAAAGATTATCTGAAATCACCATGAAACACTGAATGTAGAGTTAATGGCAAACTATTATGAGATGAACAGGCTCAGTTTGTAACTACCCACTACCAAGCGTTCACAGACTCGTGTGGCTTTTCATCAACAGGCCCACAAAAAGACTGATACAAAGCAATAAATAAATGCACCAAAAGCTCTCCTGTTATCATGGCCAGATACCTGTGTCAGCGTGGTTGTCTGGAACACAGTCAAATGCTAGACCTGTCCCAGCTCCTCCTCAGCAGACAGTGTTTCCATTAGCAATCCAGTGTGGCAGAAGGACAGTGACAGCTTAGCCGAGCCAAATTCACTGTCTATGATACAATTATTGCACTGCTGATTACTTCAGACTTTGGTGAGTTAATCCTTGGGGTATTAATTTACTGCTCTGACTGTACAAAACAGATCCTAGTGCATCACCCTTTTTAGGCTTGTCAATGTAATTATTCCATATGGCATCACCAGTAAAATTTTCCTGTGCATCTTTTCAAGTAAACAGATTTTTAGGTTACTTTCAAGTCAATCAGCTAACAAGAATGAACATTATATTGCTTTCAAGTACTTATTGCAAAATAGAGTGATCGTCCTTTCAGAAGAATTTCATTATTGCAAAGTGTTGCTATATTGCAATTAGAAAGAATATTCATTAGTTCAGAAAGACTTCCTGAAAGAAAGTTCTAAAACATTTGATTATATCTAAATGCAAACACAATTCTGGCTTTATATATACAGATGTAGAAACTGTTTCAACATGTATTGTGAAGAAAAAAAAATTCAACCCGTTTAAACAAAAAAATCCTGAACCAGGCTACCTCAACAAATCTGAATGCTCTGGTAATATTTTTTGAAACTAAAATTGAAAGGAAAAAAAAAAAAAAACCCTGCTTTGGTAAATAAAGTCTACATATTTAACCATTTTTATTTCTACTATCAAAGTTTCTCATAAAAATTGATACCTACTTGGATTAAGTTGTAATAAAAGTAAAAAATACTATGAATTTGATTTAAAACAATCAACATGAATTCAGTCTCCAAAGCTGGAAACTCCAAAGCAGGGATGATTTCTCCTGACTATGAAGTAAACTTTTAATTTGATATATTTCATTTGCTGTTAGAGTGTTTTATTTCAATGCTACATTTTTTCGTGTGTAAGGGGAAAGTGAAGAACAGAGAAGAAATATTTTCGGGTGGTCTTTGTCAAGATCTTTCCTGAGAAAGTCATAATGAGCTAATTAAGCTTGGGAAATAAAGTGGTATCATCATGGATTAAAGACTGTCTATGAACTAATTCTCAAAGTTTACAATTAAACAATCTTTTTTTCCTGCTATAAAGGTTGAGTGCGCATCTTGAAGTCTGAGAAAGAGTACATTAAGTGATTGCATTTATATTATCTTAAATGAGAGTTAAGATGGAAAATTTTGCAGTGAGACAGCATTACTTAGCTTTTGAGAGGACTGGCAAAGATTTCACATCTCCACCAAACTGGCAAAGAGGCAAACTAAATGTTTCAGACTAAATGTGTAACTGAAGAAATTGACCTCAGCATCAATTTAGAAAAGGCAGTTAAGATCTCTTTGCCAATTATGAATAGGGGTAATAAAAGACACTGAAATAAGATGTTTGGAAATGGGTAAGATGATCACAGAATCACAGAATATGCTGAGTTGGAAGTGGCCCACAAGAATCATCAAGTCCAGCTCCTGTCCCTGCCCAGGACCACCGCCAAGAGCCTCACCGTGATGAGCAATATGGAGCACACCTTAATGCCTCCCTGTGAATGAGTGCTGCAGATTCACTTGGTTATCTTACCACAAGTAGCAGTAAGACCCTCTTAAAGAAGGAGAGGAGGAAAATAGAGGAGTAAGAATGAGGCTAGCTGAGGGCATTAAGTGCTTGCAGAAGAAGGACCAATATGACAAGAACTGTGATAATACAGAGTACTCATATTGCAATTATAAAGCATAGCATGTAAATATTGTTACATTGGTTGAATTACACATCTGTGCTTATTACTGTTATTAGCATTGAACAGAATTTGTGCAAGTCACTTCATGATTATACACATATAAGCATGGATGGAATTTCATAGCTTCTTGTCTGACCTCTGAAAGATTTGTGCCGCTTTCTTTTCAGACTGCAAAGTAGCTCCTTCAGATTTACCTATTGCTGACAGGCTTTTCATAATGCTGCTTATTTGTTCTTTATGGCTCATCCGAGCTCTTCCTTACTTTTATACATCAGAACATTGTTGTGTTGATGAATGTAAGAAGCCCCTTTGATCCGTGGGCATTCTATAAAACAGACAGTAAAAGGCTGCATAGCAGACAACTAGTGATTTATTTTTTAAAATTTTCTTCTTTAAAAGCAAAGCATTACTTTAGAGAAATAATCTTTCCCAATTTTATTTTTTAATTAGAATTTACAGATGCACTTTAACATTCTTATTGTGCATTTTCAATAACACTGGATTGTTATAAAAGTCATAAATAGATCTGCAAAGCAATTTGCTCTTGCCACCATTAACAGTGTTTCAAAGTGGCATTTATTTAACCAAACACAGCTATCTACATGTCTGCATTTAAGCTAGTCCTTTCTGTATTCCTTTGTAGTCAATGAAAAGACACTTCTTGGGTGGGAATTATATCATCCTAAATAAGACATCCAAATTCCATCAAATGCATCCAGCTATAAAAGCAGCTGTTTCTCTCCCTTGCCTATAAAGGCAATCTGATTAGCAATGTCTCCTTGGCTCAGACATTCATGTCTATACTGCACATGTCTAAGATGAGGTGAGATAAATTCCTGTTTTCTGCTTTCCTTTCACCTCAGGGCTCTTTAATTTGAGTATCATTTCAATACATCACCTGCACCTCTGGAAATATTGATATTCCTCCCTGAATTTCACATTACTGGCATTTTAAGCACTGACTTAAGAAGCTGCTAAAAAGCAACTTTGGCCGTAGGGCATCAAAAATAATTTCCTCTCAATATTCATGGAATAGAATGCCTACAAAATCCAAATTCTGATCTCTTATGTGATAAAAACAATACAGGGCTGCCTGGTCAGCCATGAGCTCTCTACTACAAGACATTGAGGTGGAGCTTTTTGTAATCATAAAAAACATTTTCATGCCTGAGTGACATTGCTTTGCTGCAATTGCCCTTCAAGTCCTTCAAAAGAAAAAGGAGAGTTCTTGATGTCTTTAAGCTACAACTGGAAACAAAATTTTTAGTGTTTGAGGCATAGATGGTGAACATAAGCAGAATTTGATGCACAATTTAAAAGCAAAATGATAATGAAAACTATGTGATTATTCCATTCAAGTTAATCCATCTTAAAATGCACTACATAGACTTAAATATTCAATGGTAATGTCAGTCATCCACCTAGCTGCAAACGTAATTAACTGTTGGATCAGTAATTTTCAAACTCAGTTTAAAATACATTAATGCACTGTTTAGACAGGAAAAAAAGCTGAACATTCCTCAAATACTCTAATATGTTACATGGCAAATTGAAGCAGGCTTTTTATTCTGAAGAAAATAAAACAAATACAAACACCATTGCGCCAGATGCACAGGTATCTATCTATAGAACACACCATATCCAGATATGACAATATCTGAGATACATCCAGAAAAGCAATTAATTCATTACTGTAATTTAGAAAATTTTCTTCAGTCTAATCAATATTTTGGTTCTAATTTTCTCTTTCTATATGCAAAAAAATGAAGGCTCAACATATATTAATATAGACTTTATTAATAGATATGTGATAGATATAACTGTACCTATAGATCTTTTCAGTAACTCTCAGGAATTCTGCACATTCCAAAGGTTTTTGAGGTTCTCAGATGAGAAAAAGACAACTGAAAATAGTATTTTTAGTTTCACAGGAAAACAAATATTCAGATTTACAATTTGGCAAATTCCAATATCTATTATGTGATATTAGCTGCAGGAAGGAGCATAAGAAAAAACAATCAGAGTGTGACAGAGTATCTTCTTTAGTGTGTACTTCTGGGTCTCTATAAGAGATTGCCTTAAACTTTGAAATACAAAACTAAATATACATTTCTAAGTTGTGATAATCATGATTATTCTGCTAGATATTTTTATATTTATACAATTCCTCACTTCTCTCTTGAATCATCTTCAAGTTGTGATCTCAATGATAATCCATAGCAGTGTGTTTCTGAGACTTTGGTGATTCACAAATGATTAAAACCCACCAATTTACCAAGTGACCATCAGTGTCTGAATACCGTAATTTAAATGAAAATATCAGCATGTTCCTGCGTGATGAGAAAGGAAAACAAAACTTCTTATCTTTCTGCTTCAATCAATAATACACCAACTTTATGTCCCCTCTTGTCTTCTAAGGCCAAATGTTTTTGCCATACAGTCTGACCTTCCTCATTTTCATATCCATTCTTCCATTACTCTCCACCTCGCTCTTTTTTGCATACAATAGCTTTGATGATTTTTTGACTACAACTTTACCAAGAGTGGACTCCTTCTAACGTAAAATTAAATGCTCCAAATTCAACAAAAACTTTGCTTACAGATGCAAAGCAAATGAGCCTAACTCTTTTGTGCATCTCATGTGCTTATGGTCCAACACAGAGTAAAGAGATGACTGATGATAAAAATAGAGGAGAATTGAATAACTTCCCAAAAGTTGGTTTTTGTTCTGATCATGATGTCTTTTTACATGTCTTTCCTCTTATTTTCAGTTTTGAAGCATTCTACATTGGTAGACACTTATTTCAATGAGATTCAAAAATCATCCTAGTAACTAATCCTTGCATGCATAGAATTGTAGGGAAGAAAAAGAAAGGAAAATAAAAGGAAACTGAATGTTACTTCTCTTGGTAGCATCAATTTTAGAGTTTTATAACTATTCATTGACCTGACTCCAGTAATAATAATAAGTATAGCTTCACCATGGGAGAAAATACACATCTTTCGAATGTGAACAAAATATTCTTATTTTTATCACACTCTAAAAGTTTGAAGTGTTTCTTTGCTTAAAATACATGAAAGAAATTAATATAAGCCTGATCCTTTGAGAGCCAAAATGCATTATCTTTACTACAATGCACTAACAAACTTACATTGATTCATATGGGACAAATGTTTCATAATACCTGAGTCAACCACTATTGTGTCTTCTCATGTTTGCTACAATCACTTGGCTTCTTTGGAATTGCAACAAAAGAAATGTGCTGCACTAGAATATTTTGATATTGACAAAAAATTTACCTGGCCAGAAATGGGCACCTATGCCTGTTTCTGAAAGGATTTTCAGAACAATCGGAACTACAAGCATGTCTCATAACAAGTTGTTGTTTATCCTGGGGGTGCCTGTTCTTTAACTGGTTTCATGCATGCTTCCCATCAGAATGCCAGCTACAAATTTTCCAAATCTGTGCAGGAGTTTACTACAGTGAGTGGAATAAAAAAAAGCAAGCATGAAAGAATTGGCCATGAGGAGAGTTGCAAAGAATATGAAAAAACATTTGTAAAAATTTCAATATCATTTCCCTATATGCAAAACCTCAAACACTTCTGAAGATGCAAAGTGTTTTAGGCAATTTTTTTTAAATTAAAAACTAATGATTATTTAACGACATATTTCAAGCTTGAGGGGAACAGAATCATAGATATACAAGCACAGAATGTGAAGGAAGTATTGGAATCCTTGAATAAAAAAGAAATGCACTTTTACAGGTTTTGATCTCTACTGTGATTTAAAAAAATTGCTTATGACAAATATTTGAAAATATATGTTACTTAGTTGATAAGCAAAAAACAATTGTACAAAACAATTTTCTCCTATTCAATTTTTAACTTGCATTTTAGTCTTCAATCTCTACACATTCTGGACAAATTTGCTGGCAAACATATGCAATGGAGGTAGCTAATGCTATGGATGACTGTGAAGAGTGTGTACAGATTCTGTTATACAGGTTTTGTCACTTTTCCAAAGACCACTTTATACAGACTGCTTGTGTCTATCTATTTATATATAACCTTTACAGGTTGATTTTGCCAGTAGAGGGTCATTCATCTGAATTACTGCCACTTCACTATTCCTCATTTTGGGGAAAAAATTAAACAGTGCAGAGTACTTCACTTGGGTGATTTGCAACCACTGATGGTTATAGTGACCAGAAGAGTTTAACAAAGGAAGGTTGCCTCAGTGCCCAACCTGAAATGACACAATTACTGGCACTAACTACACTGCACCTGTACTAAGACACCATTGCTCAGCTTCTGTCTTGTGCTGGCCACGAGTCAGCTCCATACGGGAAATCAATGGCTCTGGAGTGAGACATTGGGTGCCAGATAATGTACCCTGACACTTCTCAGTAACTAACAACTGGTGACTGTCTGGTGACCTAACTAGCAACATGATAGAATACATTTTTAGTTTTAAATATCGGTAAATTACATGTACATTTCTACCCAACTGACTGTATTAATAGTAATTTGCTATTCCTAAGCCTACAGAAAATTGTATGGCAGCTGGATGGGCAAACTCTGTGATAGTAACTAAAACTGAAGTAAAAGCTAAAAAATGTATTTTCTGCAGAGTTTTCTCTACAGTGGAGTGATGTTCTGTGCTTCCTGGTCCAGCTGTTATCTCTAGTATAATTGAATTGAGGATGCCTGTTCCAATTTTGCCAATAGGCCTCCTTTAGAATGGGCAATGGGCTAAAAAAGGAATTAGTTTCCAACCTTCCCTCATCTTTTTACCACATAAAAAAGCAAATGAAACTCAGTGGTAGAAGCAATTTGCTCATTAGAGTTTCTGAGACCATTTCTGCAGCTTGAAAAGAGATTCCTCTTTCCCCTGTTTCATGTGCTGTCCACATGTGAGGGATGTGAGAGCTCCTACCTGCAACAGCTTAAATGAGGCAAAAAGGAGCAAACTAGAAGCTGAAAAATTGAAAATTTGCTTAAGAGAAAGAGATCCTGCTTGAATTCCAAGTTACATGAATGTCCAGGAATTAATTGAGTGGTTGCATTGTCTTTGGTTTTGGGATTTCCTCTCCCTCTGCAACGTGACTTGACACAATTTCAGCACACATACTTATTAGCTAACGTACTGTCGTCATGCTTTACTCTTTTGCCTTCCAAAACCATCTATATGCTGCAATAACAAAATCTCTAAAAGCTTTGAAGACCAGTTTTTCTGTGAAAAGTGACTCCAGAAAAAGGCATCACAGTAGTCCATCCTTGTCCCTTAGTGATATACAAATCAGCTCTGCTCCACTTACAACTGAAATAAACTCTCTGAAAATAAAACAAAACAAAACAAACAAACAACCAAACATACCCAAATAAAAAACCCAGCACTCCCTAAAACTTTGATATCAAGCAGGATTTGTGCATGGCTAGATCTCTATAATCTTGCAGTAGGATTAGATTTTGCAGCTCTAGATCAGATAGAAGTGTCATGAAGCATAATGACTCCTTTGACAGCATAGAGGAGTAAATGATTTAGAAAGTGAAAAAACTCCTAGGTTGATAGACAGTGGTGTAGCATTACAGCTCTTATTGTGAGCTGGTGTAACTAGAAAACAGCTGAAATCCGGAACTATGAGTGTATAAATTTCTCACAAGGCTTATACAGACAGCTCTGATAACACCAGATATTCTATTATACAGTGTCAGTCCCATTTTGAGACTTGCAAAAATTACTTGTCTTCAAAGGCTTTTTTTTTTTGGAAAGAATTATTATCCAGGTTATATCGAGAAACCATATTATCTGTCTGTTCCAGACACCTGTTAAAAAAATATTGACTGCAATGATTGAAGTACACTAAAAGCATTCTTAGATTATATGAGTTATAAGCATTTATAAGCACTCTGTAGAACAGGATAAGAATTGAACATCATTTTGATAAATTGGAGAAAAAGCTCAAAAAAAAATACAAAATTCAATAAGGAAACATGCAAAGAAAGAAGGAAAAAATGCACAGATAAAAAGTGAAGAACAACTGGTGAGAAGTTACAAAAGGATGTAGCAGTTGTGATGGGTCATTAATTGAATGAGTCAGTAATGCCCCACAGTTATAGAAAAAAAAGCAACTCAGTCTGGTTTGGCCTAACAGAAATTACTTCTATAATAAGATAAGGAGATAATGTAAATTCTCATTGATTCTTGAGAGGTTTTGAATTTAGGACTATTTTAGATTCTGGGGACACTCCAGTTGAATAAGATGCAAAAAAAAATGGAGAGAAGGACAGAGGAAAACAAACATGTTAAACCAAGGCTCAGACAATGTGTCTACTAGAAAAGCTTGAAAAAACTGGGGATTTTTTAACAGGAGGTACAAGAAGACATAAAGTCAGCCTTCCAGCTTATGAAATACTGTCAACGGAAGGATAATAAAAAGAATTTTCCACTTTCCCTCCAGAGAGCAAATTATGCAAAAAAAGCAAAGATTAATGATGTGTGTGAGAAAATTCTACAGTGACTTGAGTGCTTGAATAGGACTTTTACATACATCTTACAAAAATTCTCAGACATTTTTGAGATGTGAATATATGTTGAAAACAAACATTCCTTCCCTATTTTGGCAAGAGAGGTAATATACACAAAGATATGATAAAAATAAATAAGTTTTAGTTTGGAAATTATTGTGTATAATTTTTAAATATCTATATGTAAGATACATACCTACATCCTATTAGCATGAGTTCTCTGGGAGGAAAAGCAAATTGCAAAACAACCTCAGAACCCTAGAAGATGACTAATTCCACCCAAGGAAAGAGGACTAATTCTACTCAAGGTAATCACTACGGTTATTTCAACCTCTGATAATAATAGTATTTCTCCCAATATATGAAATCTTCTTCAAGGAAAGTTCCACTGGAAGGATCTCTGAGGGCATCAGGTGGACTCTGTGAGTCCTTGTATTTTATTATTTCATCCTATGTCAATATAATGAGATTTTCGTTGGTGAGCAATTATTTTCCCTGTACACTGGGGATGGGACAAGAATAAATGAGCTTAACAGAGAAGTGAAGTTTGATATTAGGAAAATATGAATAATTATGTAGAGAGTTAAATGCTGAAAGCAGTGACCCAAGGAAGCCATGGAATCTCTTTTTTTTGCTTAAGCAAAGGGAGGAAAATCAGGCCCTTGATGGTGATATTTCAGAGGTCTGCAAGAATTTGTTGGATGGCCACAACTTCCACTAAAAATCTAGAAAACATAGAATCACAGGACCAGAGAAAACTGGGGCTGGAAGCTAGCCGACTTTTTTTCTCCCCAGCAGAACTAACTTCAGTTGTAGGCTTTCTTTGACTGGTTTGTCTAAATTGCTTTTAAAATTCTCCAGCAACCTGAGTCCTGCAAGCTCCTTATGCAAGCTATTCTGGTGTCCATGCTTTTAAACCAGAGTATGTATCAATCCCTACAGAAGGAGCATCTATGACAATATCTAAAGCCAAGTGAGGCAAAACAGAGACACAGAATGGAGGAAATATTGCTATTGGCAACTTCTGATGTTATTTTTTGATGCAATTGGTACTTTGGAAATGTTACTGATAGCAAAAATTATTGGCGTCTTTTCCTCAATCCTTTCTTTGCTATAGCATAAATCACACACAAGGGAAAAATTTAATCAGCATTAAAATGTAGAAACCTAATTTAGAGTCTGATCAAACTCATTACAACAGGCAGGAGTCATAGTGAGTGGGCAGACTGGCCAGGCTGTGCATGCAATTGGCTGGTATCTGCTACCCTGCAAACCAAGCCTCCTAAAAGGGACACCGAAATGTAACTTTCTACAAGAGTGCACAATTTTTAAAAGCTTACCATGCTTTTCCAATTCTGTTGCCACTTGAGAGAAAAGAACTCCCATTAGTAGGAGATGAAAGAAAAAATAACTGAGGAAAAAAAATGAACAAAAATCCATTTATTTTTAAAATATGCTAAGTTAACTCAATATAATTTATGCTACACAAGTGACAAAGATAAGTGTCAGTAGCATATGGATGTGGTCATTTGTGTTGGTGTTTGCTTTTTTGTGCTGATGACAAAAACCATACATCTGCTTGAAACAGATGCACTGTAATATTGCCTTTAACTAAATTCTGTGCTGTATGCCTGTAGACAGAAGAGCCAATAAGCAAAACTGCCCCTTTTCATATTTCATAGCATCAAGGGGATTTTCTTTCCAGAGTGTGCTTTTTTTAATACATGTTGTAAAAATGCTGTGACAGACATTGATTATATAAGTAACTTACTTGATACAAAATATTAATAACATATGTGTTAATAAAAATGTTAAAAGCAGATGTTTTCTTCTTTTCAAAAGTAAAGTTGCATTCTACAAAGCTGACTGTTTACTGTACATAATTGCATTTTATTAATCTAATTTTACCTGACTTTCAATTCAGGGAATAATCACTAAAATAACCAACCCCCCCCCCAAACCGAACAAGCTTATATTCAGCTACTTAAAAGAAAAATCAGTCTTACATATCCAGTGATTTCTTTATTCCCTAACCTACAGCCAGCCAGACTGAAGTGGGCAGAAGAAACAAAGCCAGAAAATATCTAGACCATATGTTTTCTTAGGTTATTTTGAAATAATCTCAAAACACTTTTACACAAATATTCCACCACCTCTATGCAAACTTTAACCATACATAAATATGATTAACCTTTCGAAACTCTATGGTAATCAGGGAAGACATTCTCACTGAAGTTTAATAGTCACCAATAGTATTTTCAAATTCTGTCACCAGCTCATTCTAGTACAAGAGCACAAAGGCTTATTAAAAAAAAAAACAAAAAACAAAAAACTTTTAAAATAGGTTATTTTGTTTGCTTATATTAAAAATGAATTTTCTTTTTCCAATCTTCATTAATGCTGCATCCATGGCTACCATTTTGGGCATCTCAAGAAGTCTCAGCTGCAAAGCGTACAGAGTGTGCTTTTGGCAAGGATAATACAACTGTCTTTTCTTAGGCTAAAACAGACAATATGTACTGCAAAGCACAAGTGCTCCTGCTTCATGCACACATGGCTGACCACAGTTTGATCTGGAAGTGTATACACCACACACTCTTTCAGAGCCAGGCATGTGGAATGCCAGATTTTGAAAGGCTGGGTCTGGCCTCTGGATCTTCACCAATCCTACATGTTGAATACCATAAAGTTCCCTCACTGACTTCTCTAAACCATGGATGTCTGGAAAAGGACATATTCCAGCACTCATAAACTTCCTGGTGCCTAAAAAAAATGATGGTTCTGAATACAAAATAAGATAAAATAAGTACAGTATATTCATATATTTATTAAAAATAAAATAAATAAATAAGAAGCAGTAAATACTCTCGGACTTCCTTTGAAAAGCTAAGTTTTCTGCAGGACCTTTAATTTAGATGCTTTATTTGCAGGAATCATTATCATTTGCTTTAATAAAGTCTTCTAGAAGAACTTACAAATTTGAAACTGCATTTGCTTTTGTTCCTTATCCTCCAAAAGGAGCAACTGATAAGGACGTCCAGGATTTTAAGAACAGAGAGCAGAGATCTCAAGTTTATCCTGTGTTTACACAGCCATTACGTTTCACACTGATACCCCTTTATGATGTCTAGAGAAATGAAAACAACTTAGAAGTCTTAAACAGTGAGATTATTATATTGTATAAAACTAGATGATTTTTAACCTAGGCAATTTTTAACCTAAACAGAGTAGAAAATATATATCTTTACTCTGGCAAACAAACATCCAAGAGGCATGCTTTTTTTTGACTATTGAATTCTCATTCATCCTTTGCTAAATCCTTAAACTTTAGGAGACTGTCTTCTATTATATTTGAAGGAATAGGATATAAGGAATAGAAGACACAGTAAATTTTGCATCTGTTAAAAAGAAAAAGTAAATAAACAATCAGAAAATTCTTTCCCAAAGCTTTGAAGGATGTGTTTGGCTGCATTGAAATAAAGTTGAAAGAGCACAGTATCATTATAAGCTATCTGTTCTCTCTCTAGCCCCAGGAGACAGAGGATGAAGAGAAAACTCAGATGATCATATATTTTGAGGCCAGAAGGCAAAGCTGTGATCATCCAAAAAAATCATGCTGAAAAAAAAGTGCAATGTGAAACTTATTATAGCCTTTATTCTCAAAAAAATAAATGACCAACATTCTTCTTTAAACTCTCCCCATATTCTAAATGTCATAGTTATTCAGAGGTAGATGAAAGTAACTACTTAAAAGGAAAGCAATAGTTTTGCTTGCTTTAGTTTGCTTTTTATTTATGAGAAGAACCAGGTATCACATTTTGAGATATAAAAAATTATTTTAATCCAAAGCACTATGAAAAAGAAAGATGTTTGGTGAGGACATTTTTTCAACAATAAGAAAATAAATACTGAGGGGTGTGTTCATACTGTCCTGGTTATCCTACCACAGGGAAACCTTGTCTACAGTTAAGCATGTGTGCCAATATTAGGAATGATGGGGATAAAACTTTAATAAATCCTTGGGAATCAAGCAAAGAAAGAGAATTTACTGTCTGAGGGGTTTTATTTGTCTTTTTTTAATACAGTTATGAGAGAGCCTTTTTCTTTCTTTTTTTTAATATCCTCTGTGAGATAAGCTAAAAGACATGACTCTATTAAAAAAGATTCTCCTTATAAACATAGCAGCTCCTTGCAGGTTATCTCCCAGGTGGCAAAAGATCTGCTCTAAGTTGGATTGCCCTTTTGGAAAAAAAAATGCCATCCAACACTGTTATCTTAGAATTAAAAGTAATCTTATTTCCTTTAAAAATGTGTGATTCAGTTCTAAAAGGAAAAATATTAGTATGCTGGGTTTACATATTTCTTCACCTATGCTGTGAGATCCCAATATTTGGAATAAATTTACTTGACTACATTCAACATGTATATTGACTACATAAAAGACTACATTCAGCTTGTAATCTTTTTCTTCACTAATTTAAAAATAAGTTATTTGTGATAGATTGTAGAATTAATAAAGATAACAAAAATGTGAATTTCTGCCATGAATTAAATAATATTACAACTATTTTATGAACAGGTTAAATGTCATCAAGGACCTCTATAATTTTTTAAGAACAAGGTTATTGGTAAAGGCCTTTATGTCAGTGATATAAGAAACTTAGAGTGCTAATATAGTTTTAGACTTGTTAGTGAACTCACAACAGCAAAAAAAATTGATTTCTTTGACATATATGTGACTACTTTATAAACCTCCTATTCTGTGGTGGGTCAGGTACAGAGTGTTTTAGTTAAAGTGATATTTAAAGGGATTACTTTTAATTATTATTACTTACTATTACTTGGGGCAATAGAACTTCAGACAAAACTAATATTATGATAGTAAGTGGTTTTGGAATGAAAATCTAAATAAATTGTGTTTTATCACCACAAGTGTTACTACAGTTTTGATCATGTGATAGACTTTCTTCATCTGATGTGAACTTTTCCAGCAGAGATGAGTTCATGCCCAGCAGCTAGGAGACTACTACCTTTGGCATCTGATCTAGCACATGTGCTGATAACCACATACTAGTTTACTCATGTTGCCATTAAACAGGTGAGACTTTGGGTGAGGAATCTCTTTACAAAAAAAAAATACAAAAGGGCTCATTAGGACCAAGTTAGTAATCTCAGAATGTGCAATTTTATTACTAATTTTGGGACATTGGTGTATAGGGTTTGTATGGCCAGGTTTTGGCAGCAGAGGAGGGTTACAGGAGTGGCATCTGTGAGAAGATGCTGGAAGCTTCCTCCACGCCAGAGCCAATGCCAGCTGGGTCCAAGATGGATGTGCTGCTGGCCAAGGCTGGGCCAGCCAGGAATGGTGGTAACAGTGATAATAGACTTCAGAAGAAGGAGAAAAATAAAAAGTTATTTCACAGATGTAATTGAGACCAGAGAAGAGTGAAGTGAGAATGTGTGAGAGAAACAGCCCTGCAGACACCAAGGTCAGTGGAAAAGGAGAGAAGGATGTGCTCTAGGCGCCAGAGCTGAGATTCCCCTGCAGCTCCTGGTGCAGCCCATGGTGAGGCAGCTGTGCCCCTGCAGCCCATGGAGGTCCATGGGGGAGCAGAGATCCACCTGCAGCCCCTGGAGGGACCCACACCAGAGCAGGTGGATGCTTGAGAGGAGGCTATGAATCCATGGGAGGCGTGTGCTGCAGCAGGATCCAGGGACCCATGGAAAGAGAAGCCCAAGCGGAGCAGGTTTGCTAGTAGGGCTTGTGACCCTGTGGGGCACCCCCATGGGAGAAAGCTGTGCCTGAATGACTGCTCCCTGTGGAAGAGTGATCCACACTGTGGCAGTTCATAGAAAACTGTTGCTCTGGGATGGACTCAAGTTGGAGAAGTTCATGGAGAACTGACTCCCATGGAAGGGATTCCACACTGGGGCAGGGGAAGGACTCCTCTCTCTGAGCAGCAGCAGAAAAAATGTATTATGAACTGACTGTAATCCCCCTTCCCCATCTGCCTGCCCCTCTGAGGAAGGAGGAGGTAGAGTTGGAAAGGAGGGATAGTGGAGGGAAAAAGTGTTTTTAAAGTCTGTCTTAACTTCTCATTATTCTGCTTTGATTTTGTTAGCAGTAAATTTAATTTGAAGCTGGTTTTTGCCTGTGATGGTATTTGGTGAGTGATCTGTCTCTGTCCTTATGTCAACTCATGAACTCTTCATTATATTTTTTATTCCCTGTCCAGTAGGGGAGGGAAGTGATAGAAAGGTTTTGGTGGGTTCCAGGCATCCAGCCAGAGTAAACCCACTGCAACAGGAAACAGCTGAAGAAAGTCCTAGCACTCGTTCCCTTCCTCTTGTCCACCATCTCTTGGGAGCTGGAGGGGAAGGAACTTATAAGCCTTGGGTTCATTTTGGGTTAGTACATATAGAATATCTCAAGTTGGCAGCATAACTGCATTGAAATGATGGCTTGTGGGAAAGTAAGCATACACATGGTGAGTGCACAGCCACACCGAAGATTTCCCATCAAGGATAATGGACTAGGTAAACACATTCACCATTTCTAATTTGACTGTTTGAATGTCTTACTTTCCTGTTCCTATATATAAAATACAATTTGTTGTTCAGCCCTTTTGGAAGGGCATTGTGTGTGTTTTTCTCTTTTTAATAAATTTAACAGATGTGAATACTTCAGCCACTGATTTTCACTTAATACCATGTGTCATAAGTATGGTCCCAAGTTTTCTTGTTTGATTCCTTCATATTTTTTCTCATATTTTTGAAAGGTTACTTCTTTATCATGTTTGCATTTCCTATCTGTATTCTAGATTATGGTTACTAAATTCATTTACAGGCCAGCTCTATCAGAAATGTTAGCCCATGACTGATGTAGACTATTGAAAATTTTTTAATTTCATGTTTATTGCTTCAGGGTACTGTATAACAAGTTATTTCACCAGCTGATTCCAGTGTGGAACAACACTTCAATGAGCAAAATATCACTGCCAAGCCCTATTTAGTTTTGAATATGAATTTGTCAGTATTAAATGTCTGGGACTGATTATCCAATAACCTAAAAGGTTGGCAGACTGCCCTGTATCATATAGACAATTTTTCCACTTGCTCTGTGTCAATCCCTTGTATAGCTGCTTCTACATTAGGAACTTAATTATCCCTTCTTCTTCCCATTTCCATCTTTGCATTTGCAGTTACTTTAAATATAATGAATGTAATAGTGATGAACAACAGAACTTTTTGGATAAGTGCCCACCTATGAATTTCAACACCAGAACAGAAAAATTAGGGAAATGAAGGCTACTGTCTTGAATGCCTTATCCATCAAAAGTAAACAGCAGCATACCGAAAGGCTTCTGTCCTATTTTTTATAGAATATATTTCTTTGGTTAACTTGCATGTGTCTCATATTAATACTGCACAGAAATCAGTGATAGCAAGGACTATGTTAGATAAAATGAAAAATACGGAATCTTAGTGTTTCCTTGTTATTTTCAATGAGTTATGTTAAATAGAGACATTTAAGTAAATGGATCTATTAAAATTATGTCTCGCTAATTGGCCTCAAAGGCTGTGTGATGGGACAGGTCACATAGTCATCTGCATTTAACTCAGGTTTAAAGTTTGCTTTGACATTTACTTTTATGCTTCAGGTTTTGCGATTAAATGGAAATGATGAATGAGTACCATAAATGACTACTCAGTTGTCTGGGCTACAATGCTGCCACTTCTCCATCATGACCTCTAGCTAATTTCCCCTGTGCCATTCTCTCCTGATTTATTCAGAGTAGTCAATTCCAACCCCCAGATATTTCTAAATCCCCACATTTTTCACTCTGTTCAGCTATTGCTATCTCACCACAAGGTTTCCATTCCCTTTTTGAATCACCATGATATAACTGTGAAAGGTGTTAGAGGTCCTACAAGCAATAGATATCGAGCCTATTTCAATTGCTGTGGGACAAATCTATATCAGCCCATCTTAAACATACACAGGTCTGTTGTGTACACCAGAGTTACTCAGCTGGGTTCCTCCTGTAGTCTACAGAGGGAAATAATCCCTTTTGGATATAATTTGTCTTATTCTAGACTGAGATTCCCCTATGGGCCATTTACTTAAGAGTTGGACTACGTGATCCTTGCGGGTCCCTTCCAACTCAGGATATTCTGTGATTCTGTGAGATGAATTAGTGTCTAAAATGCTTATTTCTTATAAGGGGAACGACCAATTATTAGGCCAGGTATAGATGTTAAACCTTCAGTCAACAGATCACATGTATGTGATTGTGTCTGCTAAGAGAATAACATAATCCTACTCTTTCCAGATTCTAATAGACACAAAATTCAATTACATAGGCTGGATGGATTCCAGATTACTCTGGTCCCCCTTAAAAAGGGACAAGACAATAACATCAGAATGATAAAGATCCTATTGCTCATTTCCAAAGAAAGGAAACTATCAGAAGCCTTGATGACAGGTAATTATAGATTTACTATACAATCTTCCTTGCTTTCTCATTTCTTTTTGGTAGAACTAAAACAGATTTGTTTTTGATTCCACTCATACAAGTTTCCATGTCTAGGAAACTTCCCTTTCTGATCATCCATGAGCCACATTGACAATTCATGCTTAGTAAAACCAAGTTTCCTTACCATCTCAACCCCAGATTTCCCATAGCAGAGTCTCAGATGTCTTGATCCTTAAAACAACTTAATCATGGTGCAATAACTAAGTAACAAAATAGCAGCTTGAGCTGATGTTTTCAAGGATGGACCCCAAACCAAGGAAACCCTGGGCTTTTATACCCTGACAGTCTAAGTGCAGGAAGGTCCAGGGGTCACTGGCCCCTGCTGTGTCTCTGAGTGTCCGGTCACCTGTCCGGGCCACAGGTCCCCAGGCCCTTCACTGTGCAAAGGGTTGGCAGTTCTGGCCTCTTGGCTCAGGCTCTCGCCACCCACAGCTCATCTAAGGTTGCACACTAAGCTGTGCACACCCAAAGTATTCTCAACAATCCAAGCCAGATGTCCAAGTTATGTCCCCTCTGTTAATATCATTGCACTGAAAATGCTCCTATTTCAGGATGCCTCGAGTCTAAAAGTTGGCCATATTATGATCAAGCTGAACTCGTTTGGTGTTCTGGACAGTCTGAACTCAGCCTGAATACTTGCTGCTACACCCACCTGACCTTGTGCCTCCTAACACTCCTGTGAGTAAGTTCAGATGCCTTTAGGGTAGGAACTCAGGCCTCCAAGGTGTACAACATCAAAATCACGAAAAGAAAAGAAAGAAAGAAAAGAAAGAAAAGAAAGAAAAGAAAGAAAAGAAAGAAAAGAAAGAAAACAAGGTGGAAGGAGGGAAGGAAGGAAGGAAGGAAGGAAGGAAGGGCATTTAATCCTTGCGAACTCTCCATGTTCCAGTGAAAAAGTGAAGCTGAAACCGAGTTTTATCCTCTGCTAGTGGTAGCAGGGCCAGCTCTGAAAGAGTTCTCATATGTTCCCGCATCTAGGAAGGGCTGCAAACTTGTGTGTGTATCTGCTCCATATGGCACTGAAAATGTAGCCAGGCAGTTAAAATTTTTATGAAGGAAAGAGTGTAGAAATCTAAAACACAAACATTTAGACAGTCACTTTTTTTGTAAAAAAGTGAAGAAGCCTTCCTGCCAGAGCTAGGAAAGACTCAGGAAAGTTTAAAGAAAAGTCTGCAGAGGTGAGCAAAATGAGGAAACTGGATTCACTATCTATATAATCATCACTGAAGACATCCTTTATTCTGCCACTCCAGTTTTCCTCTTTCAGAAAATGAGTGATTTTTCTTCATTTGCATTGGAATTTCTCTTCTGATTTATGGTAATAAAACTAGAACTCTTGATGAAGTATTTAAAATCCTTGAATAAGTCATTATGATATTTCGTTTTATTTTTTATTTCCTAAATAATCTTCACAATTGACTGCAATTGGAATCCAATACTTGATTTTTGAGTCGTTATCTTACATTGTGTAGTCAGTAAACTCTTTAGATTCTGTTTAAGTTGTGCATAAAATCTTAACAATGAATTCCATAAGACAAACATAGAAAAGACCATTTTAAATGATTCTCTGAAAGACTGAATTATTAACACATACAGTAAACGTCTTAAAACTGATTTGTAAGTAGAAACTTTTCACTATTAAACAATATTTCATCTTCTATGATGCCACTAGCTTTTTCTTCCTTCTGCTGTGTTCAGCTGATTCTATGAAAACATGACTACTATTATATTTAAAACCATTTCAGATAGAAGGACATTATTACTGGATCGTACAGGTTGACATATTGCTTGGCCATTTTCATTTGGCAGTGTGACTTTTTCTTTTCACATTCCACAGTTGAATTTATTTCATGAAATCCAGATATTATTTTGCCTCTCCTAACTACATTGTACTCAGACCTCTGGTATAGAAAACTACTCTATTTCTATATTCTGGATAGCTACTCAGACACCAACTTTGTTTTGAGGTAGGACTGACATCTATTCTATATCTCTTAGTATTCAGAAGAAGCTGGTCTTCAATCAGAAACTTCGTTATTAACAAGGAAAAATATTACTCAGAAAAACGACCAACGCCAAATGAATTTAAAACACTGGTTACATAGTAGATTATTTGGGAAAAAACCAGTTTCTTTTGGCAGGATTATTTTGTCCTATGAGCAACAACATAGTCAAATCTATTCTGAATTATAATTTTGTTTTGAGGTACATACATGAATACCAAATATTTCAGAAAGCTTTTCAGAAAGGAAAACTCAAGAATCTCGCTTTTAGTTGCTAATAAAGCCTTCATCTACGCATTTTATTCCCAGACTATTAAAATCTGGAGCCTTCAAAGACTCTGTAATCCAAGCACCAGATATCCAGCATGTGTTTCAGACAGATGGTTAGTAGGGCAGCTACAATAGTTGATTAAATAGGCAACAATATTAAAACAATTCTGAATACGGCTTTTAGGGAAAGAGCTACATTCTGGTGTTCTGTTTAGATTATTGCATTTATCTACATAATCGTTAGCCAAAGCTGTTGATATGACCCAGTTTTGCATGTACATCCTTCCAGCTGGATATTGTCAGTAATACATTCTTAATCCGATTCTTAATCTGTGGTAAATGGTTAGAATTAAATTCTCTGATCAATGTAAAGGTCTTATTTGAGTTTCATGAAGCATGTTTGTCTTCTCACATAAAAAGGTTAATGTGAATAAGAGATTGGTATACTCTGAGGGAAACTACAAAACCTATGTTGGATTTCTGTTTGAATAAATCCATACCCAGTTCTCAGCACTGTAAAAGGAGTTTTAGTGAAAATTGCATGTATAATTCTCCCAACCCATACTAAGTAGAGTTTAGAACATTTGACAGTTCTAACTGTATAGGATCTGAATAACTTTGACATAAAATAAAAAGAATGAAAATTTTCTTCACTTTTTTAAATGTTGCAGCTCACTGTTGCATGGAGCAGCCCAAATCTACTGTTACTGATTTTGCTGCCACATTCAGCACCAAGCATCAGCACTCTGGTGGAAGTAAAACCCCAGAGGGAGTTGTTTGACTGTCATTTTGCCCTGTTAGTGGTCAAAGTAGACAGGAGATTATAAAAATCTGATCATAACAACATATTGTGTCTTTCTGTCATTCCTCCCCACCTCAGCAAAAGAGGTCAAAAGTGTGGAGAAGGAATGCTAAGTATTTATTAATATATCATATCTGTGTCACTTAGTGTTTCCTGTGAGATAGAAGTGCTCAAATGTCATCTTCCCTTCAACTGCTGATGATTTTTATTTTGCATTGTTACCCAATGCAAAATATTAATGACTTTTGAGGGGTATTACATCTATGGAAACTGCAGAAACTTCCTATTCATTTTATCTTTATCTAGCTCCTCCTTAAGTTTATGCCACTAATATTTGTCTGGTGCTTTATTTCGACAGGCAGTGAGAATCTGGATGGCTCTGTTTTCTGTTTCCTGATAAAACAATATGTACAGCTGTGCACCACCAGCATATGCCAAGCATTTAAGCCTCTAGCATTTTATAATATCACTGACTGGTTTAGCACATATGTTGAACAGGAAAGAGAAAAAAACTCTATCTTTTTGAACCTGCAGGGGATAAAAAGACTTCTGCTTGTTGACAGTATTGTCACACCTGAGATTTATCTAAGAGAAAGGAGTATAATCCTGGGTGATCCATTCTTTCAATTCCTACCTAATAGCTGATATAATATTGCAGTATTCCATGGCAGGCATTGTTACACACAGTGAATAGATATGGGAGGAACAGCGGGAATGTCTTTGCTCTGTCTTTGGTTAGGAAGAGATAATCTCTGAGGAAGAATGTCTCTCTCTCTGTCTGTATTAAGATGTCTGAATGTGGGAAGTGGCATAAGGCAAATGCTGCAGGAGATAGGTAGGAACTATTGTCAAGACACTTAGGCAGCGAATAAAGCAGAGAATACCTAAGCATCAGCTCCAGTGAGTGCAGAATGTCTGTGCTGGCACTCAGTGTACTAAAACATCTTTTAAGTTCAATATCTGCTTATCTGTTTTCAGTCTCCGGACCAAATGCAGGCACTCTCAGAAAAATTGTAAGTCAAACCAAAACAACCCACTGCCCCCTAACAAAAAGGGGAAATCTTCCTAAGTTATGCAACTGTCATCCAGCAGTCTGAATTTATTAGTGGTGGTTTCACAGCCACTTGACTGTCTAAAGTATATTTTATTTTATGCAAAGCAAAAGTCAACAGCACAACCAAATGCTAAACTCCTCCTTTTGGTATCTGTCAGCTGCACTGCTTCATATCTGTTGCCAAGTGTTTGGTTTGATCCCATGATGTGACTTGATGGACTAATAGAAAATGGAGGAGAGTAGAACAATTATTAAGATACTTTAAAAAATTTTGGTGATATTACATCATTCAATTATCATATTCTACATCTAATGAGCATAACAGCTCACCAGAGAGACACTCAGAATTATCTTTTTTACCTTCCTGAGACATTTTCCTGCCTTATCTTGAGCCTCACCTGAAGCTCCCATGGCTCATGAAAGCAATGCTTCTGGCAAGTGTCTCTATACAGCTCTTCCTCTATGATCCTTCACAAAACAGGAGATTCTTGTCAGACTAATGTGAAGGCCATTGATTGGGATTAGAGAATGTCCTGGTTTCAACTGGGATAGATTTAATTTTCTTCTTTTTACATTTCGTAGAAATTTCTTCTTTTTACATTACGTTTCATTATACAGATTCACCTCTGACAGGCCACGTTATTTACAGCTTTTAAAGAAATGTTGGCTAAAGGTCAGGTGTACCATTTATGCCAGGTTTTTTTATGATTTGGGGGAACAGAAATTGGACCTGCAAGCTCAAAATAAAATTCTTGCATTTCAAATAATGACATAAATGACATGAAATGTGAGTAGGGACCTGTTTCATATCAGCGATCTTTCATGTTTATTCAAAGAAGTTGTTGCTGCCTGCATTTTGCCATTTTTACTTTTTCTCATGTGCATACCACTTTGTGGCTATAGAAACAGCAGAGAAAACTATTCTGTTAGTTTGAAACCTGTTATTCAGATGTTTTATTCTTTTTTTTTCTTTGTTTCCCCCATGATGTTACTTCTTTCCTTGAATCTCTAGTGTGAAGCCTTGAAAGCTGGGACTAGAGGGGTTTTATTGTTATTGTTTTAGTGCGACACTATTTTAGGGAAGAGAAGGGGGGAAAAGCCTTCTTCGATTATGCTTTAAATACCCAGAATAACCAAATCGATTTCTTCTTGTCAAAATTTGCTTTCTCATCTGGGTCCATGAGCAAGCATAATCCCTTGCTTGCAGTTAGTGGAAGTGGAGAGGGGAAGAACAGATGGGGTGTAGGAGACAGAGGGGGCCAAAAGTGTGCCACAATGCAGCATGCCAAGCAGCAATTTGGTCTTCCCCATGAACTGCTAATTAGCAAACAATTAAAACAGCAATATTCACAGTGGTGTCAGTAATCTCACAGTTATGGGAATTATCCCACGATCTACTAAGATTAAATGAGAATTTTGCTGCTAACTATTTTATCCTTTTTGAAGAAATTGCCTGATCCAATAAATCTTTCAAGATGTTGTTTTATTGGGTTTTTTGGTTGTTTTTTGCTTAGACAGGGCTGTAAGTACACACATCACTTTGCAAAACTTGTCAAGTGACTAATGCCTGTCTCAAAGAATTTGCAATGGATTTAAAAGGCATCAAAAACAAAGGTTCAGAAAACAAATGAGGTAATCTTAAGGAAAAAAAAAAAAGAAAACAGAATAACATAAGATAGGCGAAGAAATATTTGCTAATGAGTTCCAGTACAGGATCACTGGTACAATTGTATAAAGCATTGCTGAGGCAGAAGCAGCCGTGTCTAACCTGGGAGCTGCACTGCACTGTGGGGTTTTGTGATGAGCAGCTCCCGTGGCTCACCTGCATGCACCTCACACCTTTTCCCTGTGCCCAGTTGTGAAATAAAAGAGGAGAATATCCTGAAATGAAATGCATCCTCTCGACAGCACAGCTGTGCTCTGCCATTGCCACTGGTTTCAATTCTTCAACCATTAATTGCAGCTCCAAAACCACTGGGGCAGAGATTTCCAGCAGCCCTGCACTGATAACTGACTCTAAACACAAATCCCTATGGCACCTGCCAGGAATTGCCTGTATGAATCTGGAAGCTCCAAGACTGTAGTTTCTTTAAAGCACCTGAATTTCCTGCTGTGGAAATAAGAAGATGGATCTGTTTTGAACCTCTCTTAATTATGGCATCAAAAAATTTACCTGTTCATGGCAAAAAATGCAGTATATTCTGGGGTTGGCTGCTCTGAAGCTGCTACACAGCAGCCCTGGGAAATTACCACTGCAGACACATTTTCACACTTCAGGTACTCTCATAAGAAGGACCAGGCTGAGGATTTCAATATTCTGGTTGCACTTTCAGTGGGAAGACTTTCTCTGATTCTGCAGGCCCAGAGCATCCAGGCATCCTGGACCCAGATAATTCCAACAAATCCTATCAACTTCTAATTGAACTGTTGGCTTGTTTACATCTACCCAAGCTCACAAAAAAACTTGTCAGCATATCAGAAACATCAAAGTACCATCCATTTTGCACAAAAATTGAAAGACATAAGAAAAATAAAATCTGGTCCTATGCTGGTTGAGTTAAATATTCTTTAAAACCTTTATTAGTTGAAGGTTACTTAAAGTTCAGCTAATTACTTTAGAAGTTAAGCAGAAGTATAGGTGTTGCTTTCAGTGAAAACTGATCTGTTTATGTTGTATTTTACATAACAATAGTTGTAGAAATTTAGGTTACAAAAAATTATCTTATTTTTAACATGAAAGACTACACATAAAACCAAACAGAAATTCTGCTTATTTGTGTGTGTGTGTAATGTTCTATGCCAGATTTAATTTTTCCTATGTTTAAATACTACATTTTGGATTCACTTTAAACTGCCAGTGAAGGACAGGGGAGAAGAGGAATTCCATTCCTGGCTTGATTTAGTCCTTCTGTGTTTTAATATGAGTGTTGAAATAGGTACTAGTCCAAACCAAACTCATTTATTCAATATGAAACATATTTACTTGTGTAAATTAGTCAGCAACTTTATGTTCTAATTGAATACACAGAGAAGTCTTCTGGGGCAGCATTACTTCTCTGCAGTACCTGTTTAGTGAAGCAAGGCAGCTTGAATTGAGCATTCTGGAGCTGGGTCTCTGTGCTAACCATAACAGGAAATTATGGGATTTAATTAGAATTAAATGTTAATTACTCAATAATATTGAAGAAAAAAATCATCTGTAGTACTTAAGCTTGTTAGTTATGTAAAAGTCATAAAGGAGGTCTACTTATTAAGAGATTTAATTAAGCAAACAGGTCTTCATGCCAAAGTCAGCTTTCCAGTCTTATGGAACAACAGTCCAATGATTCTGCTGGGTGTACTTAGCTTGTTTGTTGTTCAGTTTCAAGTCTCTGTTCAGCAAAGAAGTCAAGAATGTGCCTAAGCACCAAAGAGATTTAATCTAATTCATCAAGGCTTAAATTTAGGTCCACGATAAATACCCTGCCAAAGCAAGAATTAAATGGTGCAACCAGTGTGATGTTTAACAGCTGTGGGTGCAATTCAGCCTTAATTTTAAGAAGTTCCTTGTTTCATATATATTTCAAACTGGTGAAAGGACATACTATATAATTAAGAAACTTATATAACTTCCCCACTGTAGTGCCTGAGAACCTCATCTTGAATTTATCTCCTAGAGAGTAGCATTAATTCCATTGTAGAACTAAGATGATGTCTAGAGATGAAGTAAAGGTGAATGCATGTCCTGCTCATTTAGAAGAAGTCGTCTTTGAGCCTTACATGCCAAATGTCATTGTAGAGGATTTTGTAAGAATTAAGAGCTGAGAGACAGATTCACAAAAGCCATTATGTTAGTCAGCATGAGTGGTTAATGAAAGAGTGACATTCACTGATCACGTACTGAAATCCAGTTTCTGAGAAGACAATACCCCCATTGCCTTGATATAGTCCATGAAACTGACTAAATTCTGCAGCCTTGAAGAGCAGTCAGACTATCTGACAGTGGCTGAGGGACTATTATGGGAGATGGGGCTCAAACCAGGGAGCTTTGAATTCAAACAAGGGTAGGGATTTGGATTTCATTGAAATCCAATGAGAATAATATCATATGGTTAAAGAAATGAGGAAGATATACCTAACTTCCCTTCAGAAACTCACATTTTCAAAGTGAGGTCCTATCAGGAAAGACAAGTATTTAACCCAGAGAAGCCACCAGCTCTGTGGAGACATGGTTTGGGGAGCTGTGGGTGTCAACCAAAACAGAGAAATTTGGGAACATCACTGATAGAGGAAATACACACACAGAAGTTCCAGTCTTGGAAAACTAAAGAATTAGACAACAGGAGAGATTTTTTTGAACATAAAAAATTGTTGCAAATTGTATTTTATTGGTCTAACCTTGAGTGACTTTGCACAGATCTTCCAGTTCTTAGTTTGCCAGCCAAATCCCTGGTCGTTTCCAAGGTAATCTATAGACATTAATCCATTGAAGAGGGATACCAAAATGAGACAAAAGCTAAATGCTGAGTAATCCAGACTACAATAAAAAGTCAGCATAGAAATTTTAATACCCTCTTGGCTGTCAGTAATGAAAAAAGGAAGTGAATGTATTGATCTTTGCTGAGAGGTCTGATAAAAAGGGACAATACTACAATTTTAGTTTATACTTCCATACTGAAAAAAGGGCCACTTGGGGAGACTCAATATGCCAAGGCTATTAAATAATAAAACTACCAGACAAGTAAATATTCCTCAGAGAGTTTCACTACACAAAATTGTACCAGAACTTGGATTTGCACATTTCTTTCATCAAGAAGGCTCTTCTGTTTCAGAAGGACAAGCACATTGTCTCTGCCTTGTATATATTAGTGGAAAAACAATACTAATGTACCTGATTTTGAGTCAGAAGTTAAGCTAAACTGTGTCACATGCTCTGTGTGGACAATGTTACCGACAGATTACAAGATCCTGCATGTATGGCTTAATCAGAAAAACTAGCTTAACACAGCCCTAATTTATACCCAACAACAACTTTTCAGCCCTTCCTCTGTTATCTTCAAGATGACAGTCCTTATACCTGCTTATTTTCCCTGAATTTTTAAAATATGTCAAGTGAATGAACATTCTGTTGTTTCCTTTACAACATAGTAGATATTAAACACATTTGGGGTATTTTTACTTATTTTTAAACACCTCTTTTCGTAGTTCTATGAAACCGGATCTGTATTTCCTTCAGCTTTTAAATAAATTAACATAACAATTCATCTTTGATATAAGTGATGCTGAGGATGTACATCAGTGTTGCCACTGGCACAGTGTGCAGGCTGTTCATGCACTTTGGTTCCTCTCCGGGATGGCCTCTCACTCACCCAAAAAATGATTTCATCTACCAGAATAGACTGTCTTACTCTAGCCCTGACATCCTGTCATGTTAGAGCTTATTTCTCCAGTGAGTTCCTTTTAATTTTAAAAATATACACTACAGTGCAGAGCTACTTGGAAATGTGCTTCAATATAAAGGAAAAAGGTTGCTTAAAACCTCAGCATCCAGGTTGTTCTGTCACTTTTGCCTTATTACTTGCAGTCAGAATAATTGAAGCATAGTGTTGACATTTGCCTTTTTTATTGGTGTGTTCTATGGATTTTTATGTTTTCTTCTGTGAATTCCATAGATTCTTGCTATTGCTTTCACTTGTGAAACAGCAGAAAATACTTTAAATATTGGGATGAATATTTACCTCCTAGGAAATTAATAACAGCAAAGAAGTTCTTTCATTTTCTACCATACTGATTCATTATTTTTGTTTTAGGAATATGCACATACACTTCAAATTAGTATAAATAATTTAAATGATATCACTATCGTGAATAATGACATTGGGACAGAAAAAGGTATGACATCTGGAAGCCAGTATCAGTGGAACTGTTATGATATCTAAATAATCCCCTGGGTTAAAGACTAGACATACAAAAAATATAGCATCATGTTTATAACATTTACATCTAAATAGGGGTGTGTTTGTGTAAACTGTGATGCCTAATAATCTCTACTGATCTTTACTTTCACCTGTTTAAGTAAAAATTAAAATCCCTATACAAGGCCTAATTGAAAGTAGCTTAGCTAAGTGAATCTTTTAAAACTACTATACTGTTTTAAATATTTTTCTCTGAAAACTTCAATAGTATTTCTACAAGATAGGGACTGAAATTCACATCTTAAAGGTGGAAAGGCAAAGATCAGAAAGCCTGCCAGAGGTAGTAGTCTTGGTTGATGGCCAACATGGAATTGAAATCTATAGTTCATAATTGCCATTCCTGTACACCATTTTCTGCTGGAAGAGAGCTTCCTACAAGAAGAAAATCTCAAACCTCTCCCGAAACATACCCACCAACACTCCACACCCTAAACTCCTATGACTCTCTATAAACTTTTTCTAGTCCTAGACTTCATTCATCTTAAGTCTTTAAGAATGAACAAGCGAAGGATTTCATAAAACAAGTATGAGTCTTATCCCAGGACTTAAAATTAACAAATAAATAAATAATAACAAATGTTTATGTGATTCAATTAGGAATAATAAACTTCTCTGAAGTTAGACTTAAAAAAGGAGGGAAGGAGATGAAATGTAATCAGAAGACCTCTCTGTCTGCCCTAAGACAGAAAAACAGACATACAAATTGCTAAGAAAGAAAAAACTGCATCAGGAAAGGAGTTTGAATAAAATACTGAGGATGAAGAGAGAAAGTATGTAATGAAGCAGTAAGCAGAAAATCCCCTAAAAGTTCTGGTGGATTTTAGTTCCCTCCTAGGACCTGAATCAAACATTTTGAAGCTTCCATCTCATCCACAGTGATGGAACTTTTACAGGAGCTCTGTACTGCAGGAGTAGTGCATCTATGTCCATGACATGTGAGGCACCACAGCCATCTCCGGAAGAAATGGTTGCACCTGGAGAATTCTGTGTGCTTGTGATGACCCCTAGTGACGATTTAACATTGTCCTCCAGGGCCCAAAGGGTACTCGGGCCCATTAAATATTTCACCTTTAAGGTCTGACCATTTTTATTCGGTAACACCCTTGAAACCCTTGTGATATTTGCATGAATTACAGACATCAAAGCTGTTGGAAATGCATGCTACAGGAGTTTCCCTTAGAATATTTCACAGTGCATCTTGATATCTTCCAGTTTCTCTTCTCCCAAGCCTAAAATGATATGGTGAATACTCCAGAGCCTTTGCTTGCAAGCACTGTGGAGAGGGAAGAGTCATGGTACTTCTGCTCAGTGCCACGTGCTCTGCAGGCTACAGCACCAGTACTCAAAAATTTTGTAGCTAAACTATTCTTTTATAGAGTTTAACATGCTAAGTAAAAATTTCTTACAGCAAATGAGGTAGTGTGGCAGAATCTAGTGCCTATACTGATGCTCATTCCATCCTAATCATTATTATTATGACAACACTTTTCTAGATCAATTTTAGTCTGAGAAGATATTTATCTTGCACTACTCACTTCATCATGTTTCTATGCTTCTCACATTTGCCATATCTGTCAGAATTCTATTCACATTTCCTGACATTTTCCGTCATTATGTAATGAAACCACTTCACTTTTAATGGGGATGTGATGAAAAATTACACAGGAAATTAATCTAACTAATGTGGTCGTTTTAGCACTAAAACCTAAGTCAGATTTGAAGGACACATAGATTCAGGGGCTGTTTGTTTGTATAATCATTGAAATATTTTAATAATTTGATAAGCAATTTTGGCATATCAAAGGAGAAAAAAATGTACTAGTATATGCATTGTAACATGGGCAGGACTTCATAAATTCCTGTGATATAAATGGTAAAAAATAAAACTATATTTTTAAGACATGCTAAATAAGTATATCTATTACTACATAATATCACTACTTAGAAGTGTACTACAGATAGCGACAATACTTTTCTGAATGAACCTGAGATACTAATTCCTATGATTATATGATAAATATATTAGTGCAGATTCTGAACATTCAGATGGATTACTATGGTAAATAATTTAAAGAACTTACTCATATTTTACATGTACATCTTTGTTTAAAAAAATCAATATAAAATGAAAGTAGATAAGGTTTTATCAAACACTTCTAATTCTTTCTGCTTCTTCTTTATCAAGAAATACTGACAGAAGAGCACATTTTACTTTATTTGACCTTTTAGATATGAAATCCGGAAGAAATAAGAAATTGAGAAGCATTCAAAACATTTTTACTACTACCATAAAAGTTCTTAATATCAAAATATAAATTTAAATTATGTTAATATATTGATCCTCTTTTGGTCATCTCCAGTGATCTTTCATGTGATCCTTCTCTTATCTATTTCTGCATATCCATATGAGTACTATATTTTAATCACTACACATGTAAAATGATGTTGTATATAGTGTGTATATATATATATATGTGTGCGTGCATATATATATATACATAGACACACACATTTCTTTTCAGAAAGAGAAAAACTGAGCCACAGAAACAGAGCAGGAAAGCCAGAATTTGTTTATATTGTGTGATGAATAATTCAATCATGTTAAAATGAGTTTTATCTAGGCATTTGTAAATTGTTTCAATGTGTTTGAAAAATATTTTTATATGTTTTATTTTTTATAACCTATGCGACATAGATGTGGATTATAAAAAACTTGTGATGAATGAAACTACCAATTAATATGTAGTGGTGCTCAAATCACATAACAATTGTCATGGCAGAGAAATCTATAGCTAAAATAAGGAAAAATAGAATGTATTCAGTGTTTTGAAGGAACTATTTATGAGAGACCTCTACCTGGGTACTTAGACATAGCAATTGACACATTTTGCATGTGAATCATTCACCTGATTGTACCTCTCTTCAAGATACTCCTTACCACAGGATGTAATGGGGCTCTTCCTGACCTGTTACCTTCTGCAGGACCAGGAGATATGACAGGCAGCCTGAGTCAGCAGGACCTGCCTGTGAGCTCAAAACCTTAGATTTGTGTACTCAGTGGTTTAGCTAAGATTGCATCGTGCATCTAAATGCACAAGTGTTATCATTCATGAGGACCAGAACTTAGAAATCTCTTTTTTGTAAAAGGAGGTCCCAGCATTGGAAATAGTGGACTAGAAATTAAAAGACTTGGGTGTTTTTTCACATCTTCCACATCTCACAGTTTTCTCATATTGGGTTTCCTCTGATCAGATGTAGAAAGCCTTCCTTTAACCTTGTTTTACTTTTAATCTATGTGAATAGACACTTTTAGTAATAAGTTAATCACATTCTCATGTAAAATGTTAAACATGGGGGTTCGAATAATGTCTTATTTCTACCATCAGTTTCTTTCTATCAAGAATTAAAATAGTATGTAGTATTAACCATAATATGTATGTCTACATCATAAGTATAAAGAGGTAAGTGATTAATTCTCATTTAAGATTTTCTTTGCCTCATTTTTCTTTGAAATGGGATAGTAATTTCCCCTTCCTGCTTTTCTTCATCCATGCTAATTTATCTATGCAAACTGCCATTTGACATTTATGGTAGCAGCATCCCACAGAAGGCAAGACTAACATTGACTAATAGCTCAGAAATTACAAATATTTTTTTTTCACAATTTATTTGGTTCTCTCTGTATTTTGTTCGCTATTTATTTCATTATTTTATTTTATGTATGCTTAACAAATTATACGGGGTTTTATACTAAGAATTTCAACATTTTCATATTAAGAAACATAATTTATGTAAATTATATTTAACCGTATAAAGAACAGAATTTTGTTTAAACTGGCATTAATAGGTGGGCAGTTATGCTTGTAACAATATTTTACATTATTTCATGCACTTATTTTGCATAATTTATACAACTAAATTAACATTACCTTAGTGGTTAAGATACACTTTTTCTATGTCTTATGCAGACTACATATTGACTGAAAAATAAATATTACTATACCTAATGCCAATGATCTGAAATCCTCATTGGGAACGGGGAAAGGGTGAGCCAGGAAGACATCTTTACATCTTCCCATAGAGGGTTTTCTAACTGAAGAAGAAATAAAGCAGAGACTTACAAGGCAGATGAAGGCATTCAAACATGAATGTAACTGATACATCTTCCACCTCACTCATGTTCATTCGACAGCCAGGTTCTGCTTTTAATGTGTTGGGGGAAGGTTCCTCATTATGGTGTTATGAATATAAATAAAACCAGCTGATGAAAGTCGTCGTTGGGTATAAATTGGGGAAGTATTAAGATAGTTTTTCTGATTAAACCATGCATGCAGGATCTTGTAATCTGTCGGTAACATTGTCCACACAGAGCATGTGACACAGTTTAGCTTAACTTCTGACTCAAAATCAGGTACATTAGTATTGTTTGCTTTTTCCACTAATATATATAAGGCAGAGACATTGTGCTTGTCCTTCTGAAACAGAAGAGCCTTCTGAAAGAAATGTGCAAATCCAAGTTCTGGTACAATTTTATGTAGTGAAACTCTCTGAGGAATATTTACTTGTCTGGTAGTTTTATTATTTAATAGCCTTGGCATATTGAGTCTCCCCAAGTGGCCCTTTTTTCAGTATGGAAGTATAAACTAAAATTGTAGTATTGTCCCTTTTTAACAGACCTCTCAGCAAAGATCAATACTTTCACTTCCTCTTTTCGAAAATTATAGTTAGATGACCATAAGTAAGCAAGAAATCTAAGTAGGAGGCAGGAGATCCAGATCTTCTCCAAAGAAATGCAGTGAGTCATGGGAAAAATTACTCAGTACTTTAAAGAGATGCCTTATTACCTTTCATTCTCATTAGTATTTATCTAACTAATTGGAATTTAGATTCTCCAGGGTCAGGGAGTAATATTAATTCATTTCAAATGTTCTGTTAGAAGAGGATCCTGACCTCCATTAGTATATCTCAGTGCTATGCGAGTATACATGACATTGTAGGCAAAAATAAAGGGAGACATCGTTTGAATACTTTGCGTCTATTATGAACACATATTAAGAAAAATGTTTCAAAGAGTTTTCTGATGACTAAACCACTTTTAAACAATCTCAAATTTCTCCAATTATCCTCACAGAGAAAGTTGTCCTTTATGACCTGATACACAAAATACCAAGAGTACTTATGATGCAAAACATACACTAATCTTCCTATAAAATACAAAGATACAAACCCTTTTCTTTATGAAATTCTTTGTCTTCATCTGCCTTTTAAGCTTTCTAAATTTTTGGAATGTCAGTCTTGTCCCAGTCAATAAGTTGGTCAGTCAAAACTGCAGTCCTTTGCTGGGCCTACATAAAAAAATCAAGTTTCAGTCAGCCACTTAAAGCTTCCCTCCTCTATTGCCATTGGTCTCCAAACAGATTATCACCTCCGTTATTGAGATTCAATCTGTTTTACATCACTTGCTTTCTTCATTTATTCTTTAATGTAAAATCACTATCTCATCTCTAAATATAAATAATCAGAATTATGTGCGGATAATATGCCACACATTTCATTTTAAATCAGTATTACTGTGCCCATTATTGTATGTTTAGCAAAACCTCACTAATCAATAAGAGCCAGCAACCACTGTAAGAAAATCAGTTGTCTCACAGGTCTTAGAGAAGACTAAAGTACAACTGCATGCTTCCATATTGTTATAACTCTTTGATTTAAAAAAAAAAAAAAAAAATTACAAAGTATCTTTACTTTTTTTTCTCAAGCTTAAAAATATTGAATAATTTATAATTACTGAATAACATACTTTACTTGTTAGGATGTAGAACCTTTGCTTATCATATTTCAGCTGTACCTTCTGCCTTCTTGTTTCACCAACTCCCTAGCCTGCTGAGTTAGGATTACTTGTCCAGCTTTCTCCCAAACCAGGTTAGTGTGGTTTTAGGGTTTAAATTCATGGGATGACTTACTGAATATAACAAACTCTCTTCAACTGACCATCAACCCATTCACTTTTGCTGAGAACTTTTCTTTCTGAGCTTAAAATCGTAATTCAAAGCAAGTGAAAGAGCTGCCTCCCAGGGTCATGAGTTCCCCTCTGTCTCTACAGCTTTGCTAATCCAGTCTAGATTATCCTGAAGGACACTTCTCTCTTAGATCTGCTTGACATTCGTTTACCTGCTCTACCATCTTAGATCTGCTTGACATTGGTGACTGTTTATATCCTTCTCCAAACCAAGGTTTCTATCTGGAGGGAAAATCTAAGATAGTTTTTGCTTCCTGCATATTCCCTTAAGTTCCTGGTTGTTCCAGATCTTACAATTTCTTCTTACTGCTCTATAAGAAAGAAATTGCAACACTCTGAGAGGAATACTGAGCAAATTTTCCTGCCCAAATGTACAAAAAAAGGCCCTGCTTTTCGTCTAACACTCTTCCCATGACCATCCTGCCTCCTTTTCCATATAAAAATCAATGTTCCCTTCTTGGCTGATTGGACACACTGGTATTCTACTGATCCTTTCCACAATTTTCTCAGTCCTCTAAACCAATGAGCTTGACCAAGCAACACATTTGTTTTCGAAGGCCTGTTACTTGATGACTTATCTTATTGGTTTTCTTATGGCTCCAACTCAGATAGCTTTAGTCTCCCTTTTTAGAGTTACTGAACTATGCTAAGTAACAACCCAAATCAATATGAAGCTGGTAGGAGTTATGGATCATTGGCAACTTAGGGTGCCAAAGAGAAATCAGTTAAAAAATTATGATTTTGGTGACAATAAACTGCCTGCTTTACCATAATAGTCCTATTTGCATATGCAAAACTACAGATGCTCAGAGAATTGGTGTGCAGGTACTGTCTGTTGGGCAGATATCCTCTGCTGGTCAGCGAGGACACTCCTACAAGTGCTGTCCTGAGCACATCCCGAGATAATGGGAGTGACTTCAGCATTTGTCACCAAAAGGGAGATAAAGAGCTCTTATCCTAAAAGTGTTGTCAAGGAACAGGAGTCCCTCTCTCTTCTCCAATCAGATGACTGCTGTACATTTGATGCATACATTTGAGATGAGTAATATTTTTAATGAAGCCCATCTGCAAAGATAAATATACATGGAAGCAATTTGATACTTTTGTCTAGTGTATTTTATCTTTTTTTTAGTCCTAACATGATGTTTTATACTTCCAACTTGGTGATTCCACAAGGAAAACAGAGGTTCTTGTTAGCTGGAGGGAAATTAGCGTAAACAGAAACCTTTTAATCCTTCAGAATTTATATTATTTAAATTAATAATTTGTGGCTCCTTATTCTTCATTGCATGATTAAACATATATGCATAAAAGATTCTTTTATTTTTTTCTCTACAGGGACACATCTCTTTTCTCTTCAATGGAGTCCCAGCTTCATAAGCTTGATTGAAGACAGTGTAAGGATTCCTCTTAAAAAAAAGAGAATTTCAGAAAAATTCTTGAGCCAAACCACTGAAGACCTATCTAATTCTATTATACATATTTTTAAAAACCCACAGCTGATGTTGAATTAAATCCATGACTTTTGCTTCTTGCTTATTTGGAACAACCTAGTTTTCATGGGATTGAATGCAGCAACAGTATGTGTTTATTTATATTTTAAGTAACTATGTAAAAATATTAATCTTTATTAATTGCATTTTTTCATTAATACTGTGTATTTGAACAAAATGGACATCCATGATAAAGAGAAGTTCAAGGAGACTAAATACTTATTTCCCTTTTTACATTTAAATGAAATACACACTACTGAGACAGAAATTAAAGTAGGGGTTTTTGGTTGCTGCTTTCATTTCTACCACATTTTTAGGGAAAATATACTCAAGATAATTATTTCACATGCTCTGAATTTTGTTATTCTTATTTCCAAAAAAATCTTCCGGGCTTAAATTTTAGTCAAAACCCTGGAGGGTTCAATTCTTTCAATGCAGATGCAGCTTGGGAAACTCAAATTACTGCAATTTTAGTTGTGAGTATTTTATGTCTACCGCTGTCATCTAGCTAGGAAGAAACCAAACCTTAAAAATAAGACCTACTGAATTTAATGTTGATCCCAAATCACAGCCAAGCAAGAAACACAAGAATATGCTAAACTGTTATCACGTGGACAATTCTCCTCAAGTTAGTGAGACAGGCATGTTACCATTTACATATTTACTATAATAACTTGTTAAATGAATGTTTATATGTGTGTGTGGTTTTTTAGTGTATTAAAAATTTTAATAATTTACCAACTATACCAACTTACAACCATCCTGATGTAATTAACAGAGAAAATAATATATAACAGAGAAAATAATATAAATAATCTGCCGTCCTAAATTTTGGAATATTCTGTGATGGGCTTGAAAGCATTGAAGTGAATTATGTATAGTTTGTCTTTGGAAAGTGCTAGAGCTGACCAAGGGCAATTTAATTTAAGCATACATTAATATACTCTAAATTATCCTTGAACTCTAACTGCAACACTTTTAAGAATGCTTTTAGAATTTCATTAGCAGTAAACAGGCAGGCACAGTAGCAAGAGAGAAAACCTGACTAATTCTACTGAGTTAGCTTCCATTTGCAACTGGCTGTGGAACAGAAAATGGCCTCTCAAAATCCTGCTCTCTCATTTCAGTTTCACAAACAGCCCCGAGGAATATTCAGCCAATCCAAATATATAATCTGGTTAAATGCTGCTGGCTCAAAAGATGGTAATGGTTTGGGCATTAAAGCCCAAAGTGGGCACAATGATGTCAAAGCAAGCCATGTAATGATATGTTTGCACAATACATTACACTCCCTATAAACACCCAAAGTACTTGAAATTATCTTGTATTGTTGAAACATATCTGGTATATAAGGAACGTATACTGAAATAAATAGTTGTACATATTTTCCAGTTTACTTAAATAGTTAATATAAATATCACCATCTACTGGCAGAACAAAACATGTAGCAGAGTTCACAAGCCTGTAGGATCAATAAAGGTAAATACACAAATTGATTCCAGTTTACACAGCTCTTAAAAATCTGCAGAAATACTGTTAACTTCGTGGTGCCTGACTGCAGCCACTTTATTTTCCCAGGTTGTTGTGCAGAGTTAGAAGTGGCTTCCTGAGCAGCTTCACACACTTCTCTAAAATTACCCCAAGTGATAAAGATGCTCAACTTCAACTAAGAATAATCTTAATTTGAATTTGAATTAAACTGCATACTCACTATGTTCTCTGATCCATATGAAAAGAACTGCATTTTATAGTTGTAGGTTATGTTTACAGTGATAGTGTTTGCAAAGAGTTCCTCATATCAGTGTGAACTTTTATTGTGTTCTGGTTTGGGTTTTTTTTTTCAATCGGTAAGGATATCTCTAATTTTCATTTTGAAATATTACTGAGAAAGGATTACTCTTATTTTCTCAAAAGTGAGGCTAGTTTGCTTGTTAATGGAAATAGGAGTAAAATGTCAAAAGAGGGAGAGCCTGGGTTCTTATTTGCCTTTTTGTATGAGTCCTTAATAGGCTCTTTTGTGTGTTCAGGTTTTTGAGTAATCCTGACGGCTAAGGTTTTAGTAATTTTGATAAAAGCTTAGAGTTCCTTGTTCTCAGTTGCCTTTAGGAACTGAAGCTTTAAGTGAAACATTAAATAGTACAAGACTTGTCATCAAATTGTGAGAGTTCACAAGACTCAGATTGCAGAAATCAAATCTTGACCTGGTTTTATCTGAGAGAAGAAAAATAGTTCTGAATAGAAAGATATTGAGAGGAAAAAAATAGCAGAATATTACATTTTGGATCACAGGAGATGAGAAAGAAACAAATGAAAAAAGTAAAATTGAGAACCTAGCAACAAGGGAATGGAAATACTATGTGTGGAAAATAGAGATAACGGAGTAGGTTTTAGAGGAAAGATCAATAACCTAGGAGATATAAAAATGTCCTCTCCAGAAAAAAAGAAGGAGAACCAGGGAGGGCAATGTCATGAAAGACAGGGAAGAGCAGAGCGTTGAGATAAAAGTTCTTATGCACCCAGAAAGACTTGGAAGTAAAAATAAGACAGAGGATTAAAAATTTGGGCAGAATTTACAGGTCTTTGAAGATTTGAGCAAGATTTTTCTAAATCAAGGAAACAGTTGAGAAGGTATGTTTGAAATAATGTAGGAGAAAAACAATACTGCAGCTTGTTCAGGCATTATTAGAGACTGGATTTTGCAAACTATTTTAATAACATAAACTAATTGCTGCATCCTAGGAAAGAGAAGGAATTGGTGTTGCTGACTATACCACTTGACACCACAGTGCTGATCAGGCAGATCTGCTGGAAGATAGGTGGCCCAATGACATCTGTGTTTTATACAGACCTAATTACCAAGAAAGTCTGAGATGGTTTCTTCAAGGACAGGAACACAAGCAGCAGTTGTTTGCACTGCGAGTGCAAGAAATGGAATGGCCCGTAGGTAAGGAGAGAGCTGAAAGTAAAAGCCTTTGGAAGGCATATAAAAACATTTCAAGAGTTCAGAAACGCTGAGAGACTGAAAAATAAAAGGGTTTTTTTTCTATATGCCATTAATCAACCTTAAAGTGCAAAGCCACTTTTCCACAAAGCCTTACCTTTAATGCTTTCAAACACAGAACATACAGCCTATGTTCAGGGAAGATAATAAGTAGAATGAAATGCTTATGGCCTGGAATTTGCCTTAAAGGTAATGTCTCAAGGACTTTGTGCAGAGTAGATTTTTGCAGTTGTAAGAGCTTGCCTATTTTTCTATGCTGTTGGATATACACTGTCCTTATCTACTCCCTCAACCCCCAGCACCCCCATCTTTCTTTTGGTAACCATCTCTATTTTTCCTTCTTTAGCCAGAGAAGCACTTTGGAACAATATCAGGTTTGCAACAGATTCTTCCTGACAACTGCATTAGTACTAAATGGCCCAAGATCAGGCTGTCTTGTGGGGCTGACCAACTCACCACTAGCGTTTTTGGCAAGGATTTCAGCAAATGGTTTCACAACGCTCAATAAAAATACACAAAAATAACTACCCTATTTAAAAATAACAGAAAAAAACCCTCACACATTTTATTTTTTCAAACTAATAACTGTTCTGTATTGCACAAAATTTTGAAAATTATTATCTTTCTATCAATTAGCTACTAATGCCACCTTGTTTTTTTAATAAAAGCTCTCATTGAGAAAATAAGAATTTTGAAAATACTCATCACAATCCCATCTTGATGCCTAAGGTAATTAGCAAATAAAATATCATTCCTTATGAAGTAGCATGACAGAAAAGTATTCAACATCTCATGCATTAAAAGCCACAATTTCACTATATCAGAGAAAAGCTATTGGATCTATAAGTCAGAAAAAGTAGGACCACCAGAAATATGAATTCTTACTTTTTCAATGTATAAAGTGAAAAAAATAATTAAGAAAAACCCACTACCATGTTCAGGGCTCAATTCAGCATAGTGCCAGCAGACATTTAGGGCTGACTCCTTAAGGGATAGACCTTCCTGCAGCACAAGAGTCACAATCCGTAGCACATTTCCATGCTACCCCTGACAACAGGCAATAAGCTATAATATCTGGTCACCAATTAGAACTGAAGCAGAGAGGTGACACATATAACTTTGAATTCATGTTGTAATCCACAATCCTATATGTGTCTATACCCTGTGTCCTGCCCCATGCGCTCACTGAATTCTGGAATAATCTACTCATTTTCCAGAGAGAGAAAACCAGGAACAGAGGGGACAGATTAACACCTGATTTTTGCCTTGATAATAGGTTTGGACACATCTTGTTTAAGATATTTGGCTCTTAGAAATTGATCCAAAAGAAGGTAGTTAAGACCTTTAGCTGTCTGACTTCATAGGTCAGTAATATAGCCAAGGATATCACAGACTCTCACCCTAGAATTCTGCTACAGACAGAGGAGACAAACAAGCATTTTTAGAGTTCAATTAATCTGAACTGGTTTAGATTTTTAAGCCACTATTAGATGAATCGTGTTCCACAAGTGACTGTTTCTCTTCCCTGACTATAAAAAGTCACCATGATGTCTAGCTCAGACAAATACATCCATATTAAGGAAGGATGTTTCAAGTTAGGTGAGATTAATCTCACACATGGAGGTTAAAGATTAGCTTTTAAAGGATAAAAGTGGTTTTCAATGTAGTCAGGGATCACAGTATGATTTTCCAATGTATTTAGATGCCTTGGCACTTTTGAAAACCTCGTTAATTGTCTATCTGCAGTCTTTGGTACTTAAACATTTCTACCAAGTTTCCCCATAGAAATTTCCCATGTAAATATTCTCACAGAAAGATCAGATGAGGCTCCTTATCCTTAAAACCAAAGTAAAGAAAAACAAATCCTATCACACACACAAGGAAAATGTAAGAGTCTGAAGAGCTGGGCTTCCATTCCTAGTCATGTCGATGCTCAGCATCTTTTAGGATCAAATGATTGTCCAAAAATCAAAAAAATTTGGATTTCTTTCTGATTATGATCCTCTCTGAAACAAACTGAGAAATGTGGTCCCTGAGAATTTTTCTTCTTTTTTTTGTGCCCACAATTTCCCAACCCTAAAACTAACCATAACAGTCTTCCAAAATCTGTGAGAAGTGGGACAAAGGTAATATTATGTATTTCATATGATAACATACTTGCATTTTCTGATATAGCACAGAAACACAAATAAACAAAAAATTCATTTCTTTTAGTTGAAGAATCAATACTTTTTCTATTCCAAACAATATGTTTCAGATGATAAAAAAATTGCTTTGCAAGCCTATATCAATATTTGTTTGAAAAGTGGCGTATGCATGCTATATAATCAGCCCCAAATATATTTTGATAGCGATTAAATTATCTTGGAGCAGTGGAGGGGGGAGGAGGATGTTGGTTGTCTGTTTATTTGTTTGTTTTGTTTTTAAAGTCTGAAACCTTTTTTAGTCTTACCAGGAAAATATCCATTAACACTAATTCGCCAGTATGACTGAAAGATACCTCTTTTCCTTAGCACATCTGGCAAACAAGTGGATAGATGAGTCAAGCGGCTACCCTGCTACTTTTCCTGATGCTGGATTCTCTGGAAGCTCCTAAGATGCTGTAGACTTTGAGGCTCCTTTACCAATATTAATTGACCAGCATGATGATTGGAAGACACAGTAAAGAGTTACTCTAGATGTCTCTATTGATTGTAATACACTGCCATCGTCATTTCTCATAACACAATGCCATTTTAAAAATGTTTTTCACTACATAAAGTATAAAACAAAATTGTAAATGTGACATCGCTCTGCTCATTCTCCTAGCTGCAGTCATAGCAAATTTATCATACAGTGCATAATGGGAAATATTAGTAATGTCCAAACATTGACTGATTGACATTACTGTCAGATGTGTGTCATTAATACTCTTATTAAGTGCTATGAGAGGTTGGTTGAATGGACATTAATGGCCTTCAAAGATGCAGATTAAAAAAAATAGCTGCTTGTACACAGTTTTTTTCAACAGTAAACGTGCATTTATGCAGCTGAAAGACTGTAGTTTATCTACAAGGAAGGGTAACAGTTATCAAAAGTAACACACACCACTGGTAGACTGGGGGCTTTGACATGACATTTCTCTGTTTTTAATGGGAATGACATCTATAAAACTCAGGACACTCAGACCCTATAAATTCTTAAGACTTTCAACATTTGACACCATTTTCTAGAAAAGCTTGGCTATTTCTGACAGATTCACAGAACACTTATGGATGTGCAGGTTATGACTTGCAAAATATTAAAAAGCTCCTCTGCTATAAAAAGAATAAAGGGTTTGATGATTAATTACCAGTAGTCACCTGCTGTATTACTATCTAGATGAGAACATTAACATGGCAATAATCTCTGCAGTCTTCTGAATAAAATAACCATAAAATGCATGAAATCAGACAAGCACGGAGTGAATCAGTAGTGGAAATATATGTGTATTGTCTCTGTAAGGCACATGATCAAAGGATGATTTACACAGAGCCACCAACTCAGTAGAGCATGAAAGATGGAAGACTGAAGAAGCCAAGTGTGCACAGGGCTAAGAATGACTAAGGAGTTAAAACCTACAGAGACAGAAAGCCAAATTGTACCATTCCCATAAAGGTGTAATCTGTCAATCGAGTTTTGTCTGCTGAGGCTGCTCCAAAGACTAAAAAGCAATAAAATAAAAATGGTCAAAATGAGCTAATGAGTTAATTAGTTTGGGATACTGAGGGTAAGGCTACAGCAATAGCAGAGAAAGCTGAGAAGCAAACTGTAGCTACAAGAATTCTGTGCAATATTTTTCTTTTGTTCCATGTTGCCTAATAACTGAATACTGTAATCTGGCCCTTAGGCTACAGAAGTGGGTTCTCTTGGCTGATACATTTCTCTCCAGTTGAGTAGCCAACTATTTAAAACTTGCCCTTTCTTCTGCACTGCTTCATTTTCAGCCATATTTTGCACATGGGACAAAAGTAGAAAATAATCACATCCACTCTGTTGAAAAGGAAGTTCATATTATGGGCAAAGTCCAGTGCTGTGACTGCCACCTAGTTAATGGACATTCCGAATCCTACTTTCACCTTTTGTATAGAGAGCACTTACAAATTGTTAAAAATAGGTTTTTAAAAAGCAATTTTTGGATGTGGTGTGCAGGATATAAGAAAAATATCTCACTGAAAAGGACACCGAACAGCAAGAGTTGAATTCAGTATCAAGAGCAAATCTATGCTGAATACTGTCTGAAAAAAACAGATTGGGTAGGTCTTGTTCAATTTCTGATGTCCAGATCCCCAGTTGCTTACCCAGATTTGAGTTTTGAGCAAAGCTTAATTGACATTTAACTGAATTATTGAGAGGTTTGTATCTCCTAAGATTAACAGAATTCATTCATGAAGTACAAAGGCACATACCTAATTTTTAGCCATCTTCAGCAGAACAGTCCAATGATAACTGGATTTGAGCTCCTATGTAAAATTAAGTAAATGCTGAAATGACCAAAATGCTGAAATATTAGAATTATATTCCAAAGTACTGACTGAAAATATGAAAAGTAATTACAAATTTGTGGTAACTCCTGTACAACTATTTTCTTGTTTTCTAAGACATTTAGGGCAAGACCTTTTTAAATTAGTGTGGTATCACTGAAGTATTTAGTTAAAATTATTCATTCATCATGGTAACTCTAAGATATTTTTGCAATTTAGACATTTGCCTGCAAACAGATGTCTGTATATTAATCCTACATTTAGGATTGATTGATCCTCCACAACCCCTTTTTAGCAGAAATCACCAATCCTTAATACACATGCATACTTATATACATAACTTTATATATATGTATAAAATCCTGTTTTATCACATTAACACAATATAATATAAACATTGCCCAAGCACCCATCCAAATGGGCCATCCCACCATTCCTCTGTCTTCATAACAAAATGTTGGTACTAGAAACCAAGGTATGTCTAAGTCACTGAAAGATGAAACCTAAATCCCTTTTTAGCAGAGGCACAGAACAGTAATTCCCACTCTCACTGGAGACACCAAAGCAGAAACCAGTATTTTTTCCCTACAGAAATTAATCAAGCTATATAGGAAGAGAAGGATCTAGGGCAGTTTCCTAGATACAAGGTTTAAAACAGACCAAGACCCAGATTTGCATTTTCTTTAGCCATTTTGTAACAGAATTTAAAAAAAAAAGAAAAAAAAGAGGTTTGAGAGGCTGAAGATGGAGACAGAAGTAGAAAGAATACACAGAACACATATGCATAGGAAGAAAAGTAGAAAGAATATGGGAGCACAGTGCTCTCACCACTTTTATCTATGATCTCTTTCAAGGAACAAAGCATTTGTTTTCAGAAAAGAATGCCATTTGGTTTTCTTTTGATCGCTACCCCAACATTTAAGATTTTTTGTCTGAGATGCAGGTGGGATGAGCAGAAAGTTTGGAGATTTTCTGAATAAACTTGTCTTCACATGAGAAAAATAATTCTCCTGGCCAAAGCAGGACATTCAAACCGTCCTCTCAGCCCCTCTGTGGATAGAGCCATTATCCCTGAAGTTCCATCTGTTAATCTCCCATCATCTTGTTCTCATTCTTTTGAGGTTATTCTGTGTTATAGGCCAATAACTGTGCAACTTGAAGTGTGATCTGCTGGCTCTGAGTTCCAGTTCAATCTTAAAAGCAGTGCTAGATCTTAGACCAATTGTATGATCAGTGTTTGAAAGAAGGCATTGTGACATTAGTGTAAAACCTGAAACTAAAGCTATTGCCAATTAAGAAGTAAATAAGGTTGAGGAGCAACAAAATGGATTAAAAAATAATTCATCAAGGAAGAATTAACAAACTTGAAAGACTTGCTGTCTCAAAAATTATGCTCCAAAAAGTACCAAATAATGTTTAGGCAAACACTGGCATGTCAGATTAGAAGAATGATAGTATTAGAATAGATGTCCATCTATCTGTCCAAGAATTCCCATTCAGAATAGAACTAAGCCTAAATACTGACTTATAGATATAATTATGTTTCTGGTCTATGTCAGCCACCTGAACCCAGTGAGTGGGATGTCATCATAATGGCAACACCAAGCTCAGGCAGTGATAATTAGAATTGAGAGTCTGCATGGAAAATCATAAAAGTATATTTTTAAATGTAGTTTGATTTTAAAGCGTTTGCACCATTTAGAATTTGTGTTCTACTGGTGTTCAGGGGTTTACACTTTTTATGGCCAGACATTAACAGAAAGACACTGCTCATGTCCAAAGTTCGAGTTCTGGATGTGAAAATTTTCAGCTTGTACAGTCAGTCATCTGGCTGAAAGCTGATACTTTGTTACCTTCCACATGCTATTGATTTTGCTCTCTTATGTACTGTCTTCTAACTAATTAATATATTTATCTAACTGATTTGCAAGCATTTATTTCACCGCTTAGATAGCAGCACATAAATAGTTCTGTCACAATAAATTGGACTTAACACAAACCTAGAATTAAACATGAAGTTTTCACAGAATCAAAACAGAATAATTTTCCTTTGACAGTAATTTACGAGAAAAAAGAACCCAGGATATCTAAACTAAGATTATTTTCATTAAAAATACTTGACCCAAAAGAATGGACTTTTTTTTGATGTTTGTGATCTACAAACATCTCAATAGAAAACTCAAATTGTAATTTTGAATTACTTTAAAGATTACTCATCTGTATACAAATAGCATGATAATAATAAAAATTCTAATTATAACGACAAATTCTTGTGCAGAACCTATTTTTCAGTCTTATAAGTCTTAAAAATTTCTAGAAGGAAACATGTTTGAGAAATATTTACAAATACATATTTTCTTATATGGTCTTTTAGTCAAAACACCTTAATTTTTTTTTATAAATCTTTGGGGGAAAATATCCAATAAAAATGGTGGTAAACATTTTCTTTTTTAGGATAAAACTCAAAGCTGAATTCTTCTCAGCGTGAAAAACTTTCATGGAAGGAAAATTCTAAAAATGGTATGAATTTCCCCATTACGTAGGGTAATACAAACTGCAGATTTTTTTTGTTTCTCAAATCAAATCATGGATGTAGATTATTGATTCATTTGTTCTACCATGGGTAATGCTTCTTGGATCTTTCTATTACAGGAAAAATCCGAAGTTAGTTAATTTCTATCAAAAAAAGTTGGAACTATGAGTGAATTTACATTTTTCTAGCAATTTGGACAGTCTATTTTAGCAAAGCAAAGAGGGGAAGCAGCAAGCTCGTGTTCTGCCAAATGCATAACTGTAGCAAAGAACACGTACAATTATATATGCATATATTTGGGTGGGTGCACCTTCAGAGCTTTGGCTTTTACATACCCAGCCTGAAGGACTTCAGTGGAACATAACTTTCACTTCCTAAAGTCCGAGAGGCTTTAAAGGTTTCCTAAATTAGGCAGCCAAAATCATTAACCTCCTTAGAAAAATTTGGCAAACCGCTGAATTCATAGTGACACAAGAACTAGGAGGTAGCAGACTCAATTAACAAAACCATTTCTCTCCACTGATGGCTTTGCTCTTTCTCTCTGAAATCACCAGGGTAACACAGGCTTTGTTGCAATCACAGAGAAAGAGCTAACGTTTTAGGATAGGAACAAACAAGTATTGATAAAATAAGCACTGAGTCAAGCCTGAATCCAAACGTGAAGTCATCCTACTTTCCAGGCGCAGGTGAGCTGCAGTCCTGCTCCTGATCCTGACACTGGTAGCCCAAAGCTAACCCAGGCCAGCCCAGGTTGCAGCACTGAGTGCACTCAGACCCAGCAGTGAGAGAAGAGCTTAATGTCCTCACTTGCTCCTAGCCCTTCCTTGTTGCAGCACTGAGTGGTTCCCTTGTCTTACACCGGAGAGTGATATCAATTAGCTGTAATGAGACCACGTGGTCTCACCTCTGACTTTCTGTACCTTTAAGGTACAGCACACAGCTTGGTTATTAATGGTTTTGTTAATTATCGTATGGAGAAGTAAATCAGTGATTCTGATGTACCTGCTGTTCATCAGCTATTACAAAGTATCACACCAAGATGCCCCTAAATAAAATAAGGGGTCTTAACTTTGTAGATTATAAGGAATGATTGGACAAGACAAGTACAATTTGGTTTCCATAGACACATTCAGAACATATTTTCACTCACAATACAGCTGATTCTCATACCTATTTACTGGCAGACTGTGCTCTGCAAATAATCCCAGCAGGACAAGTAAGCTCCTATTTACTCAGTAAAAGCGAGGATGGCTGTATCTGACCATTTTCATTCCTTCACATCACCAGTTTTATGGTCTATCACCTTCACAGCATTTTGCTTTCACACTATACCTCACTATCTCAAAAAACCTGAAACAATACTTAAGCCCTGGGACTCAGTAAGGTTTCTATCTTATTTGACACGTCATTAAATCAGGTAGACTGTCCTCTAATGGGTGTTTTCTCAAGATATATTTTCTTCACAAGTTCCTTGCCTTTAGCTCTTGAGCCCTTCTAATGATTGAAACACTTTTAGTCATATATTTTATACTGTGCCTTTCTAAGTCAAATAATTGGATGAGAGAATAAATAAATTTAATGGAAGAAAAAAAATGCTGAAAAGAAGAAAATTATTGAAATAGACTGAAAAGTTAATTGAAACTTCTTTTTTTTTGCTAGAAAGAAATCTCATATGCATGCTTGTCCTAACTCACTCATTTTCCCTGCTTGCTCTTTGTTTGTCTGTTACTTTGGTTTACCAAAGCAACCCTGCAAATACTGGGGGATTAAATGCTGATTAAAATGAAGAGCTGATGAAGATTAGGTTAGGTTATATTCACTGCCTTTCTCCTGGCCATATCTATGTAAACCAGAAGAGTATCACTCCATGTGAGACAACTCTGCCATGCTTAGCTTATCTAAGAGTGATTATGTTTTTCAAACACAAGGGCTTTACAAAGGTTTAGCAAACTGAAAGGGAACTGTTCATTATTATTAAGTTAGATATGGATTTTCTGGGTTGGTATTTGGTTTTTCTCCCTTTCCCTAGCAGGATCTGGAGAACACAGAATGCTGCTATTAGGAACACAGCTATGACCTCCACTTCTTCTCTGCTTTATACTAGTAATGTAAAGTATCACTCTGTCTGTCTACAAATAAACAGACATTAAATTATCTACCAGATAGTTTCTTAAAATTAAATAAAGTATGTCACATTTCAATGAATAAAAATTAATAAGAATCAAGATAAAGGTAAGAGAATTCAAAGATAAGCAGTGTTGGACTCTCATTGCAATCTACATATAATCAAAGTCCTTTAGCCTACATCTCTAACATATAGAAACTAACACGCACTCATACAATATTCAAATAAAGATAATATTTGATTCAGAGTTCTCTTGAAATTTCTTTTTTGGTTTTTTTTTATACATCTTTCCAGGCTTTCAAAAGCAAATCCAAATTTCCTCAGCTGCTTGAATGTACTTTGTTCTACATTTGTGTTTCAGCTTCCTCTCTATATTCATCGGACTGTGAGATAAAAGATTTACATCACCTCAGAAAATTAAGCTATACATTTCAGCATGGATATAATACCAAATATGAGATAATCAATTAGATAATCATTATCTCTTTTTGTTTAATGATATCTGTATGTCATGGATGTAAGGTATTTGTGAGCACCTGTATGTAATCATACAGATGCTCACCTGCAAAGTGGGGATAAATATTCTTTTCCACCTGCAAAATGGGAATAATTATTCTTTCTTTGCAAGTATCATGAGGTTTAGCTTAATAATTTCTGGCAATTGGCATGAGATGCTCTTAATGAATAACTACATATTGTAAGTGGTAGGGTTAATTATCCCACCATGACAGTAATCAATCACTATTAAATCCTTTCTATCTGGATAATGATTCAATCTTAAATTTTTTTATTTGGCTAAACTAGTCACATTGCTACCATATGCTGGAAGTCCATGAGACTACATTATAGCTCACAGAATGTCCCTGTGCAGACTCCAAAGGGGTCTAAGGGACCAAAAAACAAACTGCAATGTTTTAATCTTTTTTTCCTCATAATTCCATTTAAGTCAGTAATATTACTCTAGAAGACCATTTATTATCCTATTATATAGAATAAGCCCATGTCTCTCCTCATGAATTGCTGTTGTGATGTTGAGTCATTATTGAAGTGCTATCATGAAATACCAAAAATAGTGATTTCATTACCCCAAACTTTATACAAAAAGTGGTTTTTTCCATTGGAATGATTAAGATTCAGGATTTGTCAGTTTTGTGTTTGAGTCCATTATTCATCACATTTGTCCATGATTTTCAAGTAAGGAAGGATATTTAAATTTTGTGTTATTAAAGATATTTAAGTTAAGGTATGTGAGGAAGAGTAGCAAACCAAAAATGATTTGTGAGGCCAAAAAACTATATATCTGAATGCTCACATCTCTCCTACACGGGTGATATATAGGCAGTTGTCTTTTACTCAAAATTCAATTTACTTATTCTACCACTCTCTGTTAATGACATGAAACATGCAACAGTGTTGAATGGTGTTTGTGGACAGCTGGATAAGCAAGCCTCTTCCAAGAGTGGAACATACACTTTCATAAAATGGGAAGTTCAAGCTTTCACATCATTAGTAGAGTTTTAAACCATATGCTGCCGAGCTCAAAGGTAGCCAGGCTGAGCTTTCTGTGTCAAACTCATTATCTCTCAAAACAAATGTAGACTCATGCTTTCTGAAAACAGGAGATGAAAGTCTTAGCTTTGAGACAAAGTGTGGTTTGTTCATAATTAGGGCCTATAACAGTGCAGAACATTGTCTTTTTCCAAAAATCAATTTTTTTTCCCTATTGTACCAAGTTTCTTTCAAATACCTCTCTCATTCTTGACAATTTATTACCAGCAGATACATGTGTACAGCAGTTTTAATAGGACGGAGAAACATCACTGGAAGGTGGTTACCTTTATCAGATTTGCCATTATGTAGTGTTTGAATTTCTACCTGCATGCTCTCAGCATAAACTAGTTACAAATTCATGACATATTTAGGTGTGCACTGTTAATTGAATGTTTTTATGGGGAAATACAATGACCTCGGAAATGAAGAAGGACTCTTCACTTCCAAAACCAGGCATTTCTTCCTCCCCAACTCTCCTATTGCTTTCTACTCTATAACTTGTTTTTCTTGTTTATTGCCTCTGATCCTCCCTACCTTTCTTTGTTTTCTGTCTTGCTTTATTAATAGCACTATATTAACTTCACGTCTAAGGCCAGTTCCATCTCAACAGGCCAGAGACAAACTTAACTCTGCAAACAGCATTCCCCATAGGAGCCCTAAGCATTTTTCGAGACTGTGATGTTTGTGTACAGAACAGAACAGCCAAGTATTTCTTCCTGATGAACTCACTAGTTTTCTCTTTTCTTAATATAGTTGTACTAATTCAGACTGCCATCCTTAACAGTGTAAGTCATCATTAATCACAGAAATAGGAATTTCCTCATACTATGACTAAGTGGGCAAGTATAATCTTCTCAGGATTTTCTCAGATAATTTTACTGTTTTGATAGCCCTGAAACTTTATAGAGCACTTTAAACTGTATTAAAAATGATTTAACGAGACATAAACTTCCAAGTATCTGAGCCATCAAAGAAAGCAAGTCTTGGGAGCCTAAGCCGTTCAGTATTATAAGAGCTAAATGATATATAAGTTACTTCATATTCTGTGCCACACCATTCCTTCACAGGATGCCTGGGACAGAGAGTTTAATTGGACCTTCACAGACCCAGTCAAGGACCTGATGCCACTTGCTGGATATCTTCTAAATAAACGTTTCTTTAATCTAGTCCAGATCATATCCAGCATTTGCCAAGATCCCCAAGTTCATGCATAAGTAAATTCTGTGCTAAACATGTATAGGCCAACTCCTTATGCTTAGTCAGAGACTGTGTAATTCAGTGTCACAAGAGATTGTAAAATACGTTGGCATTTTTGCACTTTAGAGGGATGTCTGTGAATAATTTAATTTGTGAATATAAATGGAGGTGGGTGTTTGTAAAGGCTATGTTTAACCAAGGTTGGATAATCTCCTCAAGCTTTTACTGTAATCAGTAGAAGGAGAAGCTCCTCTGGAGGATGTCAAAATAGGCACTTTTCTCTGTGCTCGTCCCAGAAGGTGCCAGGGAAGGTTAGGTTTGCAAGGACAGAGTAAATCTCATGAACAATTAAGATTAACTCTATGGTGAACTCTAAAATGCCAAGACAGAGTTCTTTTCCTTTTCCATTATTTAACTAGTGCCGTAGCAGAATTCCAAAGAGACGGATGGATACAGCTATAGCTATACTGTGCCACGAATTCCTTTGTCTAAGGCCAAATCTCAGCTTGATGCTAAGCCTTCTAGGATACAGGATGGCTTCACATTTTTATAAAAGCAGTCTCTCTGGAAGGAGGATAATTTCCGCCTAAAAATTGCATATGTTATATACATCCATCCATCCATCCATCCATCCATGCATATAAATGTTTTTTTTTCAACAAGTTTTTTTGTTAGTCTTGAAAAATTAAACACCCAAAAAAGAAAAAAAAAATTACCGTTTCACCATTGTGCATTACCATGCGCCAATGTGCATTTCCCATCTCCTATGAATCCTAACCAATCAGACCTCCTGATAGAAACATGCTGAAAAGTAAAAGAAACAAATGATTTTGTTTTGGTGCTTGCTAGATAAAGAGTCCTTCATTGCAAACGCAATAGGTAAGACAAAGTTAGTGATATCAGGTTGCTAGTATACTTCAGCTTATAACTGCAGTAGAAAAATATGTATTTTAGACAATAACCAGAAAAACTTACCAGAGAAGGAGAGGCTGTATATGAATTCAGTGGAGGAGAGGGATTGTCTGTGCACATAATCTTCAGTGATTTTGGGAATCAGGACAGTCACTGATTACAAGTGAGCTGGAGTCACACTGGTACTGGTGTCGTAAATAACTGTGGCACTTGCTGTCTGCCTCCTGCCCAGAGGCTCCCAGCACCCCAGCTCATGCCACCCAACAGATGAAACATGGAGAGAACCCAGCGCTGACATCAGGAGCCATGGCAAATTGTGCTTTTAAGCATGGCTGGAAGTGCTCCTCTGATTGTGAGAGCAGCTTCCTCCATTGGCACTCAGATTCCTTGGATGGGAAGGGATGAGGTTGTCCTGGGAGCTAAGAGTTTGGAGTTCTGCACAGCGGGTCGCAAGAGTGAGGAATCAGGTGTGGCTTGTTGGTGAATCAGATAATATAACATTAAATCCTCCCTCGCAGTGAGAGGACTGGCAACACATCTGGTGAAAGGTGTCCCTAACACTCCAGATCTAATAATTTAGATTCATATATGAAAGGGATCTCTGATCATCACCTGATCCAACCCTTCTACTCAGAGTTGCACCAGCCTCAAAGTTTGAGCAGGTTTCTCAGAGTTACAAACTCTGGAGTGTCAAATAGGTACCATCTACAATTTGTTCCATGGAGGATTGACTCTAGAAGAGATCTTTATGTAACCCTTTCTTCAAGAGACTCATTTCAGTCGTCCATACTTTGTATAGAAGTATATCTGCTTCAAGGACTAGCTTTTTATTCAATCAATAAACCAAACTTCTTAAACAAGAACTTCTGTGGTCTTGATTTGACAGTGAGTTTTTGAGAAATTTCAGAGAAAGGCTGAAGAAATGCGAGTTCTTTTTAACTTGCATTGAATGAAAGAGTTAAACCCATTTTTAAGAGAAGTCCTGTAACTTCTCAAGCAAAAGCCCTTGAAAAAGAATGTAAATATGAGAAATGTTTATGGTAAGGTGCTTGCCTTGACCAATGAGAAATTTTCTCTTGTTCTTGTTGTGCATTCTGTTCTGATCCTAACACACAGACAGACGGTCAGCGAGACAGACAACTGCTCCAGCTAGCTGAGCCTAGCTGGAGAGGGAAAAGCTTGATCTTTCTTCTTGATATAATAAAACCTTCTAATTTCTGATCTTCAATCCATGAACTCTGAGTCTTTGTAGAAAAGGCCCTGGAACATAGGGCCATCGTAGTTTCTACAAACTTCCTTGTTTCTTAAACAGAAATAACTTGATAAATTCAAACTGTAGTAATTACAAACTTCTTACTACATAGATAAGAGTTTTTTTTTACTTTTGAAAACTGTTGTACAAAACCCCACTGCGTGACAAGTAAAAGAAAGGTAAAATTAACAAGGTTTTATGTAACATGCAGTGATCCTCAATTTATGACTCATAAAACTAGTTGTCCTAACTGTGCTTAGGTGCAGCAGACAGCTTGATATATGGGAATAGGACAGTGAAGGGCAGTGAAGAGGGTGGCCACTGTGTCAGCATACTTCACATGGTTTACATAATTTACATCAGCTTTATAACTTTAGAAGCTGATCTAATCAAGACAAAGTTAATTAGTTTTCTCCAAAAATCTTAGCTTTCTAGGAAATTGTACAGTGAGTGTCTTTAAACATAGAACATTAAGGAGAAAGATTGTTCTCTGTTATCTGTCATAGTGTCTCTTAAAAGCTTTGATCTAAAAGACCTTTGCTTTTATGGTTAAGAAAAAAAATCGAGTTTGCAATGAAATGGTACCATTTTATTATCTCTGACACATAAATGCCTTTTCATAGAGGCTTTGTATAGAAAACAAAAATACTTTGAAATGCCATCTCTAACTGGCTTCTGAAAGAGCATATATTTTAGGTTTGAAAAACAAAATTGTTTTTCCACACATAAACATTCATTTAGGTCCCACTCCCACACAGAACTGACTCCTCCAATAAAGAGTGTGACTCACACCATTGCTGGTGAAGGATATTGACTTTTCTTTCCTGAACTAAACATCAGACAAGCATCAGAACTAAAAAGTTATTAACTAAGATATGTCACAAACTAGTATCCACAGACCTCAGAATAGCTTCAGTCCAATACTTAGTGAGCTCTCCACATCCTTTCTGGGTGCAAGACTGGGTTTTTTTATTATTATAATAAACCCACTAATGTCATTTGCTACCTCAAAAATACATTCTAAGTACCTTGTATTGACTCATCTAAAATCTGTATTATCAGTTATATGAAAATTAGACAAAACCCACAAAATCTCTTTTTTCTTAAGTAACTTCCAGAAACTTTTGTCTTACTTTTCTTCTCTTTCATATTTTCTGAGGTAAGTCTTTCTAATGCAGATACTTCTCCTTCCCTGAATCACGGTTATGTCCTTCCCTTTTCCCATACTATCCTTCTTACTCGCTTTTCAAGAAGATATCCAATCCTTAACCTACCCCCAAAGACCAGGATGCTGAGACACCTCTTCCTATTCCCTTAACATCTTGACTCGTATCTTCTGATTTATTCTGCTATCACTCTGCCACAAATATTTGTATTGAAAGAAGCTGCATCAAAAGCAGCATGACCAGCAGGTCAAGGAGGGCGACTATTCTTGTAAGACCCTGTTTGGAGTACTGCATCCAGCTCTGCACTCGCCAACAAAAGAAAGACATGGACCTGCTGAAGGGAGTCTAAAGGAGGGTCACAAAAATGACCAGAGGGCTGGTGTGCCTCTTCTGTGAAGACAGGCTGAGAGAGCTGTGGTTGTTCAGCCTGGAGAGGAAAAGGCTCTAGAGAGACCTTACAGCACCTTCCAGTACATAAGTACAAGAGAGCTGGAGAAGGACTTTTGACAGGAGTATGCAGTGCTAAGACAAGGGGAATGGCTTCAAACTGAAAGATTGTAGGTTTAGATTAGATGATAGGAACAAATTCTTTACTGTGACAGTAGTAAGGCACTGGCACAGGTTTCCCAGAGAAGCTGTGGCTGCCCAGTCTCTGGAAGTGATCAAGATGAGGTTGAACGACAAACCTGACAGAGTGGAAGGTGCTACTGCCCATGGCAAGGGGGTTGGAAGGAGATAATTTTTAACGTCCCTTCCAATCCGAACCATTCTATGATACTATGACCTCTGTAATGATCTCATACATAATCAGGAAACTGTGCATATCAAAGGTTTTTTTACTTATAAGGTACTAAAATTGATAAACTAATCAGTAAGCATTCAGGTGATGTTCTAGTGTAGGAAGATATGTAGTTACGTACAGCCACTTAACTGTATTTACAGGAAAAGCATTCCTAGAATGGTGCATTTGTCCTACAAACAAGTGAAGTCATGCATGTGTCAGTGCTGCTACTCTCATAGCCAGCCAGATCTGTATTTATAGTGCTAAATGGGAAAAACATGTACAGCGATTTCCAGGCATGTAGAAACCCAGTCACAGGTGCTCCGAGGACCAGGAGTGCCACAGCTGTTAGTTTGTCAGGGGCAAGGTCTGTTAATGGAACTGAATTGCTCGCTTGTGGCAAATAAGCCTCGCCTGTGAATAAACTGACTGTGGTACAACAGTGGCTGAAAACCAACAATATGACAGAAAAAATGTTAGATATAAAACGCTGACCTGGGGGATTCAGATGCAGAGTTATGCCTAATTAACGTAAGTAGAGTCAAACATGCAATTCAAACAACAGCAGCTGTTAGAAAACAAAGCAACTGAAAAAGCACTTAGTTTTACAGTGAGTTTTAGGAATCATTCACTTCAGGCAGGTTAACTGTGTTTGTCATGTAACTCCCAGGCAGTTTTCCATGCTTTGATAATAGCAAGGCATCTATGGGGCACTTAAATACAGAATGCCTTGAAACAAAGGCATTTAAGTCCTTCCTGGAGAGCCAGCTGTGGTTATTCCTGTGTTTTTATCACAGAAGCTGAGATGAGAATAGGAAAAGTCATATTTCCCCTGAATCCTGCTGCCTCTTTTCTTTTGCTAGAAGTTGTTTCATCTAAAATGGGAAAAGGACTACAGTATCACAGTACGTCCAACTGAGAGAATTATAAAGTTCAGCTCATGCTTTGAAAGTTCCACGTTGGTGGCAGGAAATTCACTGTTCAGGTTTTCATCCTCCTTTCTTTTACAGTACTTTTTTTTTCCCTTCCTCACAGGTACATTGATGCAAGCTCCTGTAAGTCAGACATCAGTCTCATAGCATGTAAGTAACTGAGGCACAGTGGAGTCTCCCCCTTGACTTCAGCAAGATTCCAAACAAGCATGAAACTTCCTCCTTGTGGCAGTATCCTCTTTTGAGGCATTGAAAAACAACACAGAAGAGAGAGGGCAGAGGCAGGGAACATGCGATGCTTTCCATCTGCACTCTTCTCACTGCATTATTTATACTAATCTGAAAAATTTAAATAAGTAATATTCCCCCCTTTTATTTCTCTCTGATTGATGCTCAAGAATGCTGCAGAAGCATATTTAATAACACTGAGTTATTAGATTTGCTTATACAAATCTGAATGATTGTAAGTACTTACATCCTAATTAACTCTTCATCCCTGGTTATGTAACTGGAAAGTACCAGAAGACTACATTTGCTTTATTGCAGGAAAACCCAATTAAAATATTTTGGCATTCATACAGAAAATAATTTTAAGTCTAAATCATTAATCTGTACAGAAGAACATCTTCAAAAAAAAAAAACAAAACAGAAAAGCAAAGTAAGATCAAGTAACTTTCCTAGGACATTAACATGTTATTTACATGTAAAACTATTTATGTGATTTTGTAGCAATATTTTTTTTTCAAAGATATTAAAAGACTAGAACTTTTTTCCTTCTTGTTTTTATTAATCAAGGTACTTTTATCCTTTTCTCTCTATTAGCCATGGAATTAATCACAGATCTGTTCAATATTATATGCAAAATAATATTTAAAAAGACACTCAAAAAGAAAATCTTAAAGGCAGAATTGTTAAGAGCTGTAATGTACAGAAAAAAGGAGAATGAGAGACTGACATTCAGAAGTTTTTACTTTATGATAGGGTTTTGTTTGTTTGTTTTAAATGCAGTTTGAGGTTTTGGTCACATTTCTTTATCTTCTTTTTACAAAACTGCAAAGTCATTTTGATTACTGAACATGATTCTTCTCATCAGGCATTATTAAAGCAATGTTTCACACTGTATTTTTCTCAGCAGTCTTTTCTCTCTTCTAGTTTGAAAAGACATCTGGAGAGAAAGCTTGAATATTTTTGTATAATCCACTTTATAAATATCCTAAGTCTCAGAATCATAGGACCTGGAGGAAATCTAGACTCTAGTATGTCGTTTGCTCATCATTCCCCTTTCTTGATTTAATGGACAAAAATGAATCATGCGTTCTTCAATACTGAATATGCGGAAACAGCTCACTGAAACCTGACTGAAAACGCTGCCAAAAAGCTAAGTTAAGTGCTTCAGTATTGCAACAATATATCATCATAAATATATATACACCGGCCTTTTCAACTCTTGTCTTTTTTTGCTAATTCTCTGAAGTTTAAAAACAGGGACTAAGGGCTGGATTCAAAGGCTTGTATTTTTCATTTATTTCATAGTGTTTGGAGTAAAGATCAACTGTATTAAATTCCATGTCTACTACATACACACAAGATACAGCTGCCACTTTGCAAAAAGTCAAAGGTATAAGCAGCCGTGAGAGAAGTTTCTACAAGAAACAAACACGGAGTCTGTGGAATTTATGATTCAGTTAATCTGCATTACTTAAATAATTAACTCAACTGAAATACCACCAAATATCACAATCTACCTGAAAGTATATATAGAGTTGGAGAAAATAGAAACCATGTTCCTATGCAGTAATTAACCCATGGGACCATTTCTTTCAGTTATGACGTCTCTCTTCTGGAAGATCTGGAGAATATTCAGGAGAGGAGTTAGCTCTGTTGACTTTTCTTCAGAATAAAAAATCACTTATAAGAGAGCTACAAAATCCCTGTAGGTACTCCCTTTAGCAATAAGTTATAAATGATAAGAGATTTGCAAAGGGTAAAAAAAAAACGGCTAAGTCAGACTCATGTAACAAGATTGTGAAACTCTGACACTCCAGATCTTGAGGTTAATTTTCATCCCAACTTTGTAAAATTATAAAATTTTGATGTTCTTTTTTCCCTGAAATTGTAATTCAGAATAAATTTGCTTCAAAAGACATTTCAATAACCACTTTTAAGCATTGTACTGCTCACGAAATGGTATTGAAGTTGTATTTCTGTCAGCAGGAGCTCTGCAGCATGCTCTTGAGAGATACAGTATTTCTACTGGCCATATGGAATAGAAGAAAACAATAAAAAAAAAGTGAAAACACCCCAAAATGGCAAGTGATTCACAGTTTTTATAAGGCAGAGCACTGATAAGAAAATTCAATCTTCAAATTTTTGGTGTACTGAAATGAAATACTTGACTTAAAAATTTAGTGTTCTTGGGCTTAACTGACCAGCATATGACATTTTGTTTTTCTTGGACTTTCTTTCTCATTAAAAAATTTAATTTGAGAAAATTGCAGCTTCCTTTGGGTAAACAAACAAGGAAAAAGAAAAAAAAAATCTGTTTGTGATATTCAATTCCTAGCTAGTTACCCTGGTAGCATTTTACATCTATTTTATGTTAACTAGCACAGGCTGGTAGGGGAGTGTATGTGAGTATCTAACAATCTAGCTCTATTAATAAACACATACATTTAAGTAGGAATGCCAAGGAGCAATCTTCATTTCTACAACAGGCTATTATGTTATGGAAATGTGTTTTCTAGCTGTTGTGCCTGTCTAGACTGCTATCAGCAGCTTGTATTTGTTATGAAAGCCTGCAGCTGGTCCATGCAAAGTTTGCTGTTTTACAGCCCATCTGCTCAGAAGAGATCTGTAACACTGCCCAATTTGGAGTAACACTCCCTTATCATTGTAGTTGCAGTTCCTAAATAGAAATCTGAAATAATGATGGTTGCTTTCTACTTTAGATGCCAGTAAATTATCTCCTGTCTGCAGATGGCTATCTGGCAGGTGAAAGCAGAGACAACAGAGAATCAAGCAAAGCAGGCTGGGGAGTAGCATCCTTTCATTTCTGTGGCTTGTTTGATCCCTGCACTCTCACCAAAACTGTGATTCTGAATGTTCTCAGGACATGAGAAGGTGGCAATGAAGATAAATAAAGTGTGAACAAATGGATGTGTTAAACTCAGGAGACAAAAATAGAAGTCTGTGCTTGGAACTACAAACACTATACAGAGCTAATGTGCTTCTTCCTGAGCAAGACCTGAACTTGATCTTCACTTTAGGCAAAATTGCAGTAAGCAAGCTCAGCACACTTTCTAGCAGTAGTCATTAGCTGTCTCATTAGTAAAAGTTCAAGAAAACCCACATCTACACTGTCCTTATTTTTTACTGATAGTAGTAGAATTATTTTCCATTTTCTACTCACCATTTAATATTGTGAAGGGAAAAGTTGGACTGCAGCTCATTTTGATTAAGACTTTTCTGATACAAAAATGCAGCCACTTTCTGAGTGACCCAAATAAGCAAACTGATTTATATTCTTATAGATTTACCTTTTTTGTTTTGGGATCCAAACTTACCCTTATTGATATCAGCCACTACTGGTTTAATAATGAAGCATGAAAGATCATTGAATTTATATAGTGGTTGTCAGTAATGAAAAAACTGGTTCAGTAATGTGGCTCTGCAGTGGACCACGTGTTCTTATTCAAAGTCCTGATAACCTGAGATAGTGAAGTGCTGATAGAACTGACAGAAATGGTGCATTATTGATCAGAAAGAATGGTTAGTGTCCCTTAGCAGAGTGTGAGAGCTCCTTGCAAAGATCATTAGTGGCTACTTCGTGTGCCATTGTGGCTTTTTCCTTGGTTTACTCTCTTGCATGCTTTGCTGTGATTGTCTGGCACCTGCTTCTGACGTCTTGTTCCTGTTATAATCTGATTTCTCCTACAAACCTCTCTTGCTTCTGAACACATTTCTACACAAACTCTTAGCCCGGGAAAACTCTTAAACTTCTCTGTCTCATGACTGTGAATCCATGTCTCCATCTCTGCTTTTAGCCCTATCAGGATCAGTTATACAGGTCATTCTGGTATGATGAACCTGATATAAAGAGGTGATGGTATACAATTTAAAATCAGGAGAAGAAACTAGATTAACAAAACAAGAAAGCAAGAGATTTAAATTCCAGAAATATACTCTATACTATCAATTGAAATTTTTATGCTTATAAACTCAAAATTCATAGAATTTTAAAATGGGGAAAAGCTCTCACGAGATATTATTACGTTGTGATTGATACAGAACTTAAAGGTATCATTAGACTCTTTCTTAGATTAATCCAGTTTAAATGGAAAACATGTGTATTATTCTCTTCAGGATTGTATTTCTAGAACAGATGGTCTATCTACACAGCATAGAACTTGACCTAGGTAAATTCTGCTCTCACATATGGTGTTTCTGGGGCCTTGTTTATGTAACCATTGGGATTTTTTTCATATGTATGTTTTCAAAGTGTCTGAGAAACAGCAAAGGATGAATTGTGACCCACGAGAATATTTCTTCTACAGCATGATGATAAATATGTATTTTATGCCCTAGAGCAAGATAGGAGGTTATGCAAAAATATATTAAAATGTGAGGGCAGTGTGACTAGGGTTTAACTGTGTTGAAAGATCAATGCACTGAGCACAGCTGAGAGCAGAAACATATGGAATAATTCCTTAGAAGAGAAAAAAAGTGGTAGTCAGCAAACCATAGTAAAATCAGAGCAGGGAACACAGCTGGCCTTCTTTCTGCTTTGAGTTACATGCATTGCAGGAAATTCGAAAAAAAGCACACCCTCCTCTCTTCTAGTAAAGGAACTTATGCTTTTTCTGGCGTTTTCTACTCTGTAGAAAAGGAATAAAGGAAGAGAAGGCATCTCAGAGACTTTCCTGTGATTTACATGCCCTACACAGGCAGTATATGACCTTTAATTTGGCTAGATGTGCATTGACTAGGACCGAATCTCATTAAGACACAATCTATTGGTGGTGGTGCAAGAGAAAATATACTATTGATTAAAAAATAAAATAATCCTCCACTCTCTCTCATCCTCCTAACTGCCTTAGCTCATAATTAGCCTTCTCATCTAGCTTTCCTCCTACATGTTATGTAGCTGTCAGTCTGACAGGAAGCAAGATCATAAGAATGCAATTAGAAATTTCAAATTAGCAGTCAAGCACAGACATGGGATGGAGGAACCTGCATCATGCCCAGTATGTTGTTTGACTGAATTGTGATTGCAGTAATGTGAGTCAAAGATTTTTAATTCAACATAAAAATATGACTGCTATTATGCTTATGTTAGAGTTTAGGAATTGCATCACATTTCTCTTATATAGGATGACCATGAGAATCAGCTGATATGTGTCAACACGGAGGAGGTAATTTTTGCCCTAAAATGTAAGACTGAAAGGGTTATTTCTGTCCACTGTAGGAATACTTCACAGAGAAAGCATTAAAAGGCGGACTTGGCCAATACTGGCTCTGTGTTAGTGCTGTAGAAAGGAATTGAATTAGAAGGGATAATATTTTCCCTTCCCTTCCTTTTCATGATCTTTTAGAAAGGTACAGTACCATGACAAAGGTTCAGACAGTAATGAGACAATATCAGGATCTTCCTGGGCTTTTTAAAAAGTGACTGCAGCACTGACAGTGTTTAAATTAGTTTGGATTAGCTTTGCTCAAATTTTATTTGAGACTAGCAGCATCTCTTTTGGAATTTACAAGAATTTCAAGGTCCAATATAACAATTATCATCATGTTTCTTCCGGTTGTTGCTTAATTGTAGGCAAATTTTTTGAGAGGTTCTTTGTAGAAAGAAAATCCAAACTAAACAAGTAGCAAATTTGGTGTATTAGGAAGGTAATTTTCTTTCTGATAGATGAATGTGTTTCAGCTTCCCTATTAAAACCATCATTGATTTGCTGTTTGGGCTCTTCATAATGATCAGTAACTGAGCAGTGAGCACAGGGAGCCACAGTGAGCATCTTCGGCTGGCATGAACCACCACTGAGTTCACTGAAGTGATACTGTTCTGCTCTCTGCCAAGATCTGAGTAAAGCTCAGTGTTCAATAAGTTATGTTTCTATTTACCATTTAATAGATTGCCATGTTTCCATGTTCATAACCCAAAGTTTCAAAGGAATTGTTCAGTGGTCTTCCTACCAGGTTTTAGTCAAAGCCAACATCTCACCTGGTTCACTCAGTAAAAGCAAACAGCAATTCACCTTTGCAGAAAAGGTACTGCAGGCAAATCAAAAACTAAAATGATGGAGTCTGGAAGAAGAAATATGAATTTCAGAGCTTCCACTGGGGCTTACACATTGATTGGCCCTGTGAAAACAGAAGAAATACTCCCTCCTCACAAAGAGCTTTCAAACATAGTTTTTTCTTCTCATCCTCAGTTGTTATATTGTAAGGACTTCCAGTGCCATGAAAATTTAAACCCAAATAAAATTTTAGTTAAAGAAAGAAATCATACAAAAGCAAGATCTTATTATTACTTGATTAAGAAAGTGTGATACATAGATTGAGAAGAAGTAGCAAATTTAAAGATCTCTAGAGGAACTTAATTAATATAATATCTATTGCTTGGAGTTTAATTTTACCTGCTCTGGTAATAAAAACACCCTGTTCTACCCATATCTTACTGAAAATCTGTTGAGCTATTTTCAGTTATTTCTCTGTTTTAAGCTCATTTTCAAAATTATGTGAACTGATCTATGGCATTCTTTCAATTCAAGTCAAAGTTGGCATTTCCTCTTTTACATTTTCCCCAACCACTGCAAGGGGTTCAGAAATTATTTTGTGTCTTCTGTGTTACGTTTTAAGAGAAGAGCCTTCCTCTCAGGGTTTATACTCCTGTCTTGTACTGCAGGCCAATTCTTCAGACCCAGGCATTCAGAAGAGATAATAACTCTGTGTCTGAGGATGCTACTCCCAGACTTTTTCTGTTACTTTAGTCAAAATTGATGGGTCTTCCTAAAAATTGTAGTAAAGAGAGCTAACAGCTGGGATCTGCTTTGAGGGGTAGGTAGCAAAATCCACTGTCAAATTCACATGAAGATGTTCCTATAGATCCTGTATTCTCCACTTAATAATGTTCTTCGCATCTCATTGGAAGGTAATTTTTATTTTGAGGTTAGTGTATTACTGTCTTTATATAAATTAGCAAAGAATAAAAAAATCTTGTCATTTTTTTTATTCCTCCCCTCACTTAGATCTAGAAAAACTGGAACACCAGCCTCAGCAGGTAGGAACAGAGCACAGTATATAACATTGTAACTACTTTCTGGGAAAGTTAAATAGAAAAATATGCACCTGTAAGATCTCAGAAAAGAAAAATAAATGTGTTGTTGGTGCTGAGGAGCTAATTAACAAAATAGTCATTTGGTTTCTATGCAAACAGTGACATGAATACTAAAACAATATGAAAAAATGAGAGTTAACTTCTGTATGTCATAGTTTAGTGTTGAGGATTAGAGTTAGAAAAAGTAGAAATTTCATTTCTCTTGAGAAGAATAAGCATTAAATTTAGTAAGCAGAAATATTACCCTAAGGAGAGACTGAAACTTCAAAATGAGTTACAAATCAAACAGAATCCAATGCCTTATGCTAGATTTTTTTTTAAGCAGAAGCTGAAAAAAAAGAACCCTAACATCAAAGAAAGGAGAAAATTGCTGATCTTAACACATGTTTAATTATTTTTAATACTCATATTCACAGTTTGCAGAAGCTGTCAAAACAGGAAAGTCCTCCCTCTCTCTTTCGTCTTGTTTTTGTTTGTTTATTTGTTGTTTTGTTTTTTATGAGGTGTTTAAAAGTTTGACACAGAGTTCATATTTATTGCAAGCAGTAATTTTGACTCAAATATGTTTCCATATTCAGAAATGCTGATGGGCTTGGACCTGTGGTCACATTTTACCAGAAAGGGTAAGATACACAATATGAGATTTAGAAAGTTAAATTGTTTCAAGAAAGTGTTTGTGCTAGTCAAATAATTTGATCACTGGTTCAATATATTGCTCTAAATATGGACATGTATATTTATCCCTAGATATATGCGAATGAAAATGAGAATTTGGTATTTCTGGCACTAACTTGGGTTTACGTAGAACACCTCCTCACAGACTTAATTACTGTCTCTAGTAATTTGCCAGCTTTTCAAACCTTTTAATTTAAAATTGTTTAAGTGCCAGCATCCTGGGTGGCTAATGTAGATTTACCACTGCCCGAAACAGCAATAGTATCAACTCCTACTTTTGCAGAGCTGGTATCCTGCATCTCTCTGTTTCCCTGGACACACCTTCTTCTTCTGAGCAACAGTATTTTCTGACTGCATTTCAGTATTTTCACCTTTGACCCTTCACCTTATTAACTGGAGTACCAACATCCAGCGAATACAGCAAGCAGGGATGGCAAGGTGGGACCAGAAGAGAAGGTCCCATGCCCAGAGGTGTGTGTGGCACTGGCAAGGCTGGTGATACTCTAGTGCTGACACAGCAGGGACAAATTTGCAGGACCGGTTTGAATGGGGGCTCCTGGCCCATCTGCCCAGCCCCCAATGTCTGGTGCAGCTCCCTGGGTCTGAGACATAAGCCACCTTCCATGTGGGAGAGACACTGTGGCTGAAACACCGAGCCACCAGCTGAAGGGGCTGTAGGAAGAGTTGAACAAACTCCACACCATCAAAGAGGGATAGGCACAAAACTGGTGGATCCTCTGGCAGAACCCCAACCCCACATCATGTGGAAGGAGCAGCAGGCAGAACCTGCTCCTGACCAAGGAGAGGATGCAGAATGCCAGGAAGCAGAAAGCCAGAAGCTTGAAAGTTTGGTGACAGAAGGAAAAGCTCTTTCCCCACTTTGCAGCTGTGCACTGAAAAGCCCTGACAAAAGACAAAGAGGAAAAAGTTTTCTGACAGCACAGTGGGGAGATGTCTGAGCTTTGGCCTGGATTTGGACCAGATATTTTGTAAAAGTGTCTAAATTGTTCCAATTGTTCTATTGTTCTAATCAATGACTCTATGACATCAGTATCTTTGAAATTTTCAAACTGCAGTCACAAATCAATATCCAGGACAATTTGAAGGAAGGCTAGTGTATCCTACAAGCTGGATTTGACTGACTGTGGCAGTGTCAACATTCCTGGAAACTCTGGACTTGGTGTTTTCATACTGTATTACCCACTTTTCTTCCAGCAGTTTATCACATGCCTTCATCCACAGAGCTAAACACCCTAACCTCATTTTCTGATGTTGCAGGATATATCTCACCACTCCAACAACTATATTATATCCTGCTCCCATTTTATATTTAAGAACTATAAACTGTTTCTGTCATTATAATACTGTAAGTTTGGAGCAATAAAAATGTTGCTTCTAATTTCTGTTATTAAATATTTCTTTTTTATAGCACATTGCAAACAGTGCTCTGAATCTTCTTTCATTATGTGCCTTAAAACTAGTTAAATTATTGGAATTATCTGTACATCTTTAGTACCATAACCTCAATCACTGATGTTCATTCAGATTCCACGAGGAACATCAAATAAGAAGGAAGCAATTCACATTTCGTTTCACCTGTGGAATAGTCTAATTTTGTGATATTTTAAAACGACCTGAGAAGTACATTAAAGAGTAACCATGCTTCCATAATCAAAAATGAGTTTTTGTTTATTGCTACGCTCCAGTTTCCTTGAGAATTCCTCTGTAGGAGGTACAGTATTTTTTTTCTTTCCCCATCTGAAGCTGTACATCACATATCTCCAGAGAATTCATTTGTATTACTAGAAAATGAGAAGGAATATAAAGACATCTGGTTTATGGGATCTGAGGTTTGCCAGTTGGCCTATGAATCATCTGTTCTGGGAATGGTATCAATCCATCTTGTTTGATAACCTAACTGTTTATACCTGTTCAAATTCAGTCTTTAGAGAATTTAATCCTCACTAAATATGACAAGAATTCAGAATATATGGGAAATCAATCAACTACTTTAAGGAATTAAACTTTTATTTTGACTTAATTATTCCTATTTAGTCTATTTATCTATTTGTTGTTATGTAAATATATTGTAACTATCAAAATATACACAGAATGCTATGAATACCCTTTTTTGGGTTTTTTAGGAAAACTGCATACAAATGAGCAACAAATGGAAATGAACAAGAATGTTGTAATGAGTGACTTTTTTTTTTAAATTTTGAATTTTCTGTTAAAGTGATGCATTTACACAAAATATTTTTATTTCTCATAAGCTGTATTTTAAAACAGAATACTATTCAACTGTAGAATTTCAAACAACTGAAGTAATAAGATTTTTAAGTTTTAAACATTTTAGTTAATTTTTTAGTAAAAATCAGAATATTTGGAGATAATTTTGGCCTGAAATAGACACTTCATTTACTTTCAATGAATACATATCCCTGCTACTGAAATCAGGCCATTTGTATTGTAAACAACATATTTGAAAGGAAATGGACAGATTTTTCTTTAAAAGCATATTTTTGGTAATTCCATTTGCTTCTACAAAGTCCCAATTATTTTTCAAAACCAATGGACTCCAATTTATATCAGATGCTTTTTATCACGTTATTTTTCTCCTAATCTGATATATTCAACTAAACCAGTAGATATCATATGTAGAAATAAATTATTTCACATAAAAACCACTAAAAGTTAATTTTAATTTAAGGAAATGCTTTTATCAAAATACGCGAGTTTAAAAAGTTAGCTGAATTTTTATACGTCTCAGAGTTACATTAATGTCTTATTTTCTGAAGACATTAGGTTATTTTAATGAGTCCATATACACGAGTTGTAATAGTCATATTTATAGTTCTCAAAAACATTCACTGAAGATTGGAATGTGAAAGAACTATAGTATTTAATGACAAAAAACCCAAACAAACAAACAAAAGAAAAAGCATAATTTAGTTTTTGTACTCTTTTCGTTGTAGAATTGTTAGATATCTTGAAATTAACCATCAAAATAAGCAGGTAATAAGCATCATTCAGCTCGTACTGAGGCAGTTTTCCAAACAGCTACTTGGTTACTACTGGCAGTATTTGGAGTGTGTTGTTTGCTAAATCACAGACTAATCACACAAGATAATTCAGGTCCAAGAGGTCTTCTGGAGGTCTCCAGGCTGGCTGGAGTTGGGCTTCTTGCTCAGTACAGGGTCTCCCATGAGATCTGATGAGGTTGTTCTGGGCTTTGTTTTGAAACACCTACAAGAACAAAGACTCCACCATTTCTCTGGTCAACCTGTGCTGCTGCCCAGCTACCCTCATGGTGAAAAGGTTCTCCTTGTAGGCTCAGCGTGTCTCTCATCCTCCTGGCCTGCACAGCAGAGAAGAGCCCAGCTTCATCTCCTTGATGATCAGTGATGTTTGCTTAGGCACTGATATTATGTCTATCCTGAGGCATCTCTCCTCCAGGCTGAAAAATTCCAGCTCCCCCAAGCCTCTCCTTGTCACTGTAGAGCACGAAATGAACAACACGTAGACAGCCAGTTTCAAGCAGAAAGAGGCAGAGTTTAATTTTTTGACCTCATATTTATAGATTTCTGACAATGCTCATGGATTGGAGGATGAGGTTGTCTCCTCTCCAACCGCACTGGTCAAATTATAAGTCCATCAGTTTTCTCCTCCTTAGAGGAAGAATGAAAACAAAAAAGAACAGTTAGAAAAACTTTGTTTTGTTTACATTAAATACGTGAGAGACTCCATTACAAAAATGCAAACATTCAGAAGGCTGAAAAATCAGGGTTACATCTCCCCACAGGGCAAGTGCTCCTAGACCAGTAATTTTGGCTTGATTCTCTGCTCTCACTCTCCTAAGTCTGCAAGAAGCTCACCCACTTTCCATATTTCACAGATTCAGATGCAAAGCTGGAACATTGAATATATGTGATTTCTACAAGCAACAGCTTTAAACCAGCCAAAATTATATAAAGAGCTTTCTGGGCAGGAGATGAGGAAGATTTAGAAAAAAAAATACTTTATTGAATGCATGGAAGATTTAGATAAATAAAAGCTGTGCTTATATACTACTCATTTGGCACATTTACTCAGGTTTTCTCATTGGCATACAGACTGACATTTGACCACAGATAGATAATTCATTGTTAACATAATTATTTTTTTATCTCTGTGCTTGTTTTGACATTGCTGAATATTTGTCTTTCCTCAGCTTTTATATGATCATTTGTTCTTTCTTCCTCTTTATGACCTGCTCCTCCATTGTGCTCATTGCATTTCCCTGATTATTTCTCTTTGCACAATGGCACAACAGGATTCTGCTGTCTTCCCTTCCAGCTGCAAATCCTGTATCTACTCTGACAACATCTCTTAACATTCAGATTTTTGACATTTCTACTCCAGCCAATCTCGCATTACATTCTCTGAAACACTTCTTTTGTAGCTATATTTGTCATAGCTGGTATAAACCTTTGTTTTTATTTTTGCCAGTGACATTTTTAATATATGTTTATTTTGTTCTGTTGTATTTAGCTGAAGACCAGGAAGGTCTGGTATAGTAGAGATTGATATAGAATCAATCTCTACTCCTTTGCACACCTTTGTAAGACTATTACTAGCATCACTACAGCTAAATCCCATTGTGCCACTTCCTCTCTGTATTTTAAATTATACAGATGTATAATTTACATTCAAGTATTGCAATTTTTTTATGAATTTGATGTTTTTACCTCCAAAATTATCTGTACTTAGTCCTCATAATTTATAATATGCCTATTTTTGTCCTGTAAACAGTTGAACTAGTTGATTGTGTAAGCTCCTTCCAACAGAATTATTCTATTCTATTCTATTCTATTCTATTCTATTCTATTCTATTCTATTCTATTCTATTCTATTCTATTCTATTCTATTCTATTCTATTCTATTCTATTCTATTCTATTCTCACCTTTTAGCTACCTTCTTCAGAATGTGAAAATAAAAATATGTTCTAATTCTATTCTATTTCTAATCAATTATCTGCTAGTCACAACTGTCTTTCTTTCCAAGCTGTTCTTGTATTCTCTCTTGCATCTCTGGATTTTAAATTTATATGAAAGTAGTAGGCTGTCAATGTAATTACATCCTGAAGCGCATTACATACCTACTTTATATATGTAAAGACAACTCCTAAAAAGTAGTAGAGATATTAAAGTGAGATTTATCTTACAGGGATATCTCAAAGTGGAAGAGATTATAGAATTATTTAATATCTTCAGACATTTAAAGTATTTTCACATTAGTCTCATTTTCTTAACCAATTCACCAAGTGATGATTCAAATACAGCTTTCCACATTTTTCTGACATTTCCCTGTATAGATCTTATAATTGGAGTGATGATGAACAGTATTGTAAACATCTATGGCTACAGTGAAGACATTATTCTTGGCAATGATTATCTACGTCTTGATCCTGCAAACACTCCGGCATGGCAGTAGCTTCCCCCATCTGAGCAGTCTGATTGTATTCACACAGGCTGTTTGTGTGAGTGAGATTTTCAGTTTTCAGAGCCAGAAAGCAATTCAACCGTCACCTGACCTCTCGCTCTATACAGGCTGAAGAACTTTACTTGTCCAAAGACATTTGCATCAAGAAGATACTTTTGCTGCAGTTGAGGAGGCTTAGAATGGCAGGTAGCAATGCAGTTCACAGGCCTGCACTGCATCTTTTCCAAAGTAAAGTTCTCTGCAATAGCTGTAGTGAGGACACCAGATAGTTACCACAGTCAGTTTTATACTAGCAGCAATAGCTGCAACTATTGAGACATGCTGCTTGCTTCTGAAGACAGTCTTGAACTACTTATGTGAGGCAGACTAAGAAAACACAGTATACAGAAAAAAATGTGTCCTTTATTTTACTTATATCTGTTAAGTTCCAGTTTCTAGCTACTAGTTTCTCTTAGGTTTTTTTGATTTTGTTGGTTGAGGGGTGTTTTTGGTAGGTAGCAAGTCCTTCTCTTCTAGCACCATTTTGTGACATTTAGCATACCCACATTTATTAGAAAGGAAATTAAATTCCTCTCTGCACTTCTTGATGTCATTCCTACTTTAAAAAATATTTTTAAATTAGACTGATGCTTTCATAAACTGCATAATTAATTCACTGATATTGAAGGATGGCCTTTCCTTATATACTGGAGATCAAGAGTGAATCTCAGAATTATTTTCAGATATGGAAAAAGGCAGAAATTGAGAGCAGATTTTCTGAAGTTAAAAGTTCAGTGTATTCAGTGAATCACTGTGATATTTTATTTTCATTCTAGTTCTTTCATATAATCACAAAAATGCCACTTTATATTTTTAGGAAAACAGGAAGGTAGCTAATTTATGATCAATTATTTCCAAGTTTAAGTAACCTGAGAAATAAAACTAAAATGTAACACCTACTGAATTCCATTCAGCATGCTTTTTTACTACTAGTGGTCTTAGATAGAATTTTGTCTCCTTTCAGAAACAGCTGCATTTCTCTATCAATAAAACTATCGTAATAAACAACTGTAACTCAAGGAGGATGTCAATTAATCAGATATAAGTATATTGTCAACAGCCATCAGAGACAGATCAGTTATGTGTAACAAAATTTACAAAAGCCTGAGATTTCTAATTCATTTCAATTACTGAAAACTTTTTTAATCCATGGAAATGTAGAGAGATGTAAGATTTGTACTCATAGGTGTGCCAAGTGCACGTAGTTCTGTCTGAACATTTTACAGGCACTTATGTGTGGTTGTAAGACATAAGTCAGAAGGACTGGCATGTAAAAAGTGCCATTGTACAGCAGGTTCATCTTCACTTCCTTGTCGAAAATTTGTAATAAATGTCAGTAGTGCTACAGCCTACAGTCACAAAGATTTAATATTTCAGATCATGACCATGAAGACATACTCATGAGGGGAAAAAAAGGAAGAAAAAAAAGGTCTCATTTAAAATTCCTTTAGTGCAAGCTAAAATTTTAGGAATAAAAACCTGTCTTCTGTAAAATGCCATTAAAGGCTACAGATATAGAGTGTAATACGGAAAGAGAAAAATACAATAAAGTGGATCTTCACCAGAATGAGAAGGAACACTTTAATAATGAGGCTTTTATCACGCTTTCTCAGAGATTTTCTCCCTCTTTTGTTTTCAGTTCCATTCATGAAAACCTATAACTGAAAATGTATAATAAAGGTTAACATTGACATAATCCATGACAGCAACATATTTCTGAATAGTGAAGGAAATTGTGTTCACTGGGGAATGAGAGAAAATTGAGAAAACCGTAACATCTGACAAAGTTTAACTGGAAACATTTTTACTAAAGTGCAAGGATTCCCAAATTACTTGCACTTGGTTACAAATATCTCCTTTCCTTTGAAATAGAAATCCCTGATCAAGGTGAAGTATGCTAATCACTGTTGATCTGTAAGTGGTCCCATATCCCCATCCCTGGAGGTGTTCAAGGTCAGGTTGGATGGGGCTTTGAGTAACCTGGCCTTGAACCAGTGGAAGGTTCCCTACGCATGGCAGTGGAGTTTAAACTAGATGATCTTCAAGGTGTCTTCCAAACAAAACAATTTATGCTTTTTTTAGAGTATATTGGGAATTTTTACCTCGTCTTTTATATTTCCTTACTCTCCTTCTCTTTTGAGTAATATTTTCTAATAGAGTATTCAAGTTGCATCAAAATCTTTGGCTTTTTTAAATGCATTTTATTTTTTTAAGTTGGTTTTATTTTGACAACCTGTAAGAAAATCTGGTCAGCTTATTGCAATTCATCGTCAAGTTCTGATTTTTCCCTGATTCCAAATCTGAATCAAATATTCAAATGTTTTTCTTCTCAGTGCAGCATAAAAACCAGAAAATGAGAGTGTACTCTAAGCCCCAAATATAATTGTGTGAGAGTGTACTCCAAGCCCCAGGTGATCCTGGCTATATGTGATCCTCTTAGGGTGTGTCAGGGGGAAAAAACTGATAAGATTTTAGATATTACTTATATGGAAACTGATGATGATGTGTAATTGACAATTATGATCTTGAAATATACATATATATCTACATGGAAGTTGGAATAGATGGCTTCCTGAGGTCCTTTCCCACCTTCCTATGATGTTACAATTAAATTTTTTTTTTTTTTAATATAAGAACCTGCAGAGATACTGTGTCACATTGCCAACATTTGATTTCACTGAATGCTTTTTATTTACTTATTTGCAAAAATGTTTAGTACCTTATGGGACTGTACCTTCTATCTCAAAATAATACCAATACAACTCCTTCAAAACACATCAGCTTCTTTGATGACATTTTTCTCTCATTTGTCGAGGAGAAGAGCAACACGTTCTGAGATCTGTGCAGAGAAAGAAGAAATTCTCCTGATTTTAGCAGTCTCTTTTTTCCATTATTGAACTACGACTCCCATCAGTTTACACTGGTGTGTTTATTGTTTCACAATTAATTCTAAAGTGTTATACTTCATACGAAACACTAAAGGGATGGAGAAAATTGTAGTCTGCAGAGGGATTTATTTTCTTCAATTTTCTTGACAGGATAGGTTTTTTCTTCTTCCATTCAATAAGAATAGCAAAAGTATTCAAGTCCATTCATTAATATTATCAAATACCACTAAAAAATATAGGTAGCGTCATATTTTTTCTATTCATGATTCAGTCATTGGGTATTAATCATTAACGGTATGAGACAGAATTTGGTGCTGTTTTCTGTCTATATGCTTTTCTCTCATTCCACCTCTTTTCCTCCAGTAAACACATCCAATACTGTCACTGTATTTTCACAGCCGCTGGGAGGAAGTGATGGAAAGAAAAGCCAGATCATGTCCTCACTGTGAACTTTTTCAAATTTCCTTAATGCAGCAGTGATAGATATCATGAAATCCAGGTGCAGTGAAGTTTTGTATCACCTCCTCCTCTCCATCAAGCTGAAAGACTGCTTTGCTTTGCTTAAGCTCCAGCTTGGGGAGAAGTTCATTTCTATTGCTCTGGAGTGGCAGGATTAAGCTCCAGAAAGCTCCTAGTGTAGGTGTTGCAACTTCTAGCTCTTTGTACAGCTGCAGTTCTGTTTAGTAGTGATCTAGTTCTGATTTTCTTGGAACCTGGAAAACCTAATGTGTTGTCTTTGCTTGTGCACATTTGACTAGTCTAATGTAGGGCATATTGTATGAATCTACTGAATCTCCCAACACTGGTGCCTTGTGATACCAGAAGCAAGGTGTTATCAAAAATGGTATCTCTCCTTTAAACAAAAAAAAAAAGGTAAGCTTGTCTATTCAATCAGAATGCATTTCTTGTAGAAGTCAAGATCCTCAGAACAGGTTATTGTGTAAATTCCAAAGAATGCAAGAATTTATACAAAATGTCTGAAGCTTATTTCTTTGGACTGGAAGCACAAAAGGAAAGTTTAGAAGTTTCAGAGACATTGTCTTAAAATAAAAAGATACTAAAATAATATTTTCAGACATGGCACCATGAGCATATTTTCATTAACATGCAGAACACCTCAGCATCTAATGTATCAGCATGGTTATCTAAAAGCCTGTACGATTCTCCTACTTACGGATGACTGATAAGAACAGTTCCAGTTTCCAATTAAATCAATTACAAATCTCCTTCTAGTTTCAATGGGATATGGATCATGTCCACAGTGCATCATGCAATGAAACTTTTATTATAATTCCATACCCTTTGTTAAATCCAAATATGTGATTTACAAAAGTGCAAGTCTTCATCTTTGTCTCTTTAAAAATGTTAACAAATACTTTTAGATACGCAACAGGTATGAGTAAAATCACAGCTCTCAGTTTCATATGATAAAAACTACTGATACGCGTGTTCTGGTCTCCTGAGTATGAAACAAAAGTAAGTTACAAGTAGCTCTGTAACTGCTGAGGCATCACTCAATTTTTACTTGCAACATTCGTAAAAAAATACAAATAACTGAATCTGTGGAATAGAGGGGGAAAAAAACCATATAGATCTCTCCTGAGAATGCAGAGAAAATACAACTACAATATACACAAAAGATAAATGTTTATAAGAGTAAGGAACTGTATTAGAGGATAAAATTCTTCCTAAGCTTCTAAAATAAGACAGCTGGTTGCATTGCAACTGTGCATGTAGAACAGATCTTTGTTTTCATTTATAAGATATCTCTATTATTATCAAATAGCTGTAATTAAGATATTACAACTAAATTGGTTCTTAAAAATGAGGATAAAGAACGCTGCTCCTTTGTGTCTTTTGTGAGCTCACGTTCCCTGTACCTTGTGATTCCATAATAATGTAAAAAATTTTAACTGATGTACTCTAGAATCAAGAAATAGTCAAAGTAACATATCTCATAGGATTTCCATGGTTAAGGTAAAAATGTAGGAATTGTTTAGGCATAAAATAATTAATTCAAGTCTATGTCATCAATTAGAAGAAACTATTGATAGTTTTGCTGTCAAATATAAATGGTTGAAAAATCCTTGGTGTGACAGCTTTGTTTCAAAAATCAGGTCTGTTCAAAATGAAAGTGACTAATTTTGACTGGATAAAATTTTAATCCGAGGAAAGTTAAAAAGAATCATTTAAGATTTTCTGGTTTGTTATTGAAATACTGAAGGACTTCCAGAGCACAGTTGCCTGTCCCAAACACTGTTTAGGCCACAGAAGGACTTAGACGTGGGATAAGCCCAGAATGACAGGATGGTGCTAGCTCCAGGCCTGGTAGAGTCGAGGTGTGCCTGGCACATTCTGGTAATGCATCCAGAAAAAAATTCCCACTGGCAAACTGTGTAGGGGAGAAACTGCTCGTACATCTATCACAGCCAAAGAAAGATCACCCCAAGTTATGGCTCAGATGGCATCTGTGACCGCACAGATGCCATCTGAGGCCATCTGTGACCACCCCCTCATTATGCCACTGTGGATAAGCCCCCACACTAGAGATAAGATAATGGTGATACTATTGTCTGGGTGTTATCCCAGGGGGGAAGAAGAATGTATCACTGATAATGGACACAGAGAATGCAGAATTTAAGAGTCACAAGGAAGGGTAACTCAGCAACTGAGCTGAAATCAGCTTTGTTTGCTAAAATGTGTAAATAAGGAAAAGTTTTGAACGACCTCAAGACTCCCACCACGGAGAAGCCCAGGGTGAAGAAAGACCAACAGGACACTTCTGGATCCACGGATTGTGGCTATCTTCTGCTTGATCTCCCTTTCTCTTCTCCACCTTTCCTATTTATTTCTATATTTCTCTAGCTCAGAATAATTGGTAAATAAAATCTGTGTTATGGACTTTGTTATATCATCTTGTTTGCTCCCTAATGCAAGCAGAGGCATCTCTCACCGTTTGTATCTTAAATACAGACCAGCTTTGGTATGTTAATAATCACATTTCCTCTTTATTGTTTTATTGCATTTCAGCCTTTACAGCAATGTATGACTTTTCTTGTAACTATATGTATACAATATTATACAGATTACATAAATACTGCAATGTGGTCTGACACCAAACCAGAATAATTGACTTTATTGAAACAAAAAATTTCAAAAGTTCCACACTGAAAACAAATTGCAGAAAAGTCTGCTAAGAACTTCATATCATCTTATTCTTCCATTAAATAAAAATTCTTAATACCACCAGTCTTGGTAGGGCTTCCATAAAACTTGTTGTATGACTGAGTTAACAGCATGGTTCCTATGATTCTTTTAAATGGAAAATAATGCAAAGGGTTTGACAAAATAAAACATTATGTTATTCTTGAATGAACTGACATGATCTTAAGATGCTAATAAGTGATATTACAAGCGTAATGGAGAAAGCATAAGCATATGAGGAAGGATTAAGACCCAAAGAAAACATCATCACCAGAGGCTTTAAAATAACTGGTGAAGAGGTTTATTTCAAGCAATATAATCATTGAATTGTTAAGGCTGGAAAAGGCCTGCATTTCTTGGAGTTTTTCTGCTTTTAGTGAAAAGAAATACATTGTCCAAGAAAACAGAGCTGGACTAGTAGGCAGCAGCAGTGTCACTTACTAGTATTGGTGCAGCTCTTGCATTGCCCTCTCCATTACAAATCACACCTTAAGAAAAATTTTAAGAGTTTCTTACAAATTAGATTTCTACCTTTGGAAGAAAGTTTGTATTTGTGAATGCCTACTAACTGTTACACTGCACTGAGTGTGTTACTGACACTCAAGTTGAGAACTTTCAACAGGAACCCATTCATATTCTCCAAGCCTATTCTGGGGTGTTACTCAAAACAGATTTAAGGGGAATGATAAGGAGACGTAGTTAAAACGTGCACTATATTTTTGAATTAAAACGCTACTGCAGACACATCCTCAGCCTCTGGGACAGATATGATCCAGACAAAACTCAGCAGTGGTTTGCAGAGAAGTGAAGGGTATGGTCAGGTTTTTGTCTCTCAGCATATACACAGGAAGAGTGACAGGGCTGCAGAAGGGGCTCATAGAAAGGGAGAGTTAAGTTCAGACGCCACCAGAAAAAAGCGTATCAGCTTTTCTGCAAATCTAACACCCAGTTCTGAGCTATATAAAATGCCTTCTATATTTCTCTCTGCTTGCTGAATCGTTTACTGCCAAAATATGTTCCTGAGAGATCAACAGCCTTGAGCATGGTGAGATAAGGCATGACAATGACAGAATATCTATCAGCAATTGATGGAACATTGAACTGGCTGAATTCCAACAATTCTGGGATTTTAGGAATAGCCATTAGGTGTATCCATCCTACACCACACCAAGATGTGAGCATTTGCTCTGTTTCTTGTGGTGTCTAAACCAGACAGGTATTGAATAACAAAAACTTTTGTTTATTTACAACAAATATATAAAATATTAAATAGCTTGTTTGTGTTGAGTAAAAAATAAATGGTAGCATTATCTTCCTTATGGCAAATGAGGCAAACCTTTTGTTGTTTTTATGCTGCCTGAGTCACTAAGACTTCAACAGTCCATATGAAAATTTAGTGTATGTTTTCTTTCCAGTTGTATCAACAGGTATTGAAAACTTGCTGATCATTCACTGAAAACTTGTATCAGAGGAGATGGGTAGTTAAATATGGATTTTTTTTTCTGCTCTTCAAAGAATGCATATGAACATTTTAAAATATGCACATTATTTCAAGCATGTTGTACAAATATCTTCTCAAAGACTGCACCATCTGGTAAAGACAACCATAACTTTCTTCTTTTTATTATAAATATATATGCATACATGTAAGTAAAAAAAATATGTAACTATATAAATGTACATACTTTAGAGATCATTCAATTGCTACAAAGAAAGAAGGATTTTCAAAAGAGTTTAAGAGAAAGTTGAAACACATCTCTTAATTTTATAGATATGTTACTAGAGATGCTGATAAGAATGTGAATTATTCATAACCCAGAGCTGTCAGAAGTTAACTCTAAATACCTGAAGGGATATCTACTCAAAGCAGATAGTTTTGGAGTGTGCACACTTCAGCATGACATTACCAAGAATCATATTTTTGAATGGTAAGTTATCTATGATGCAATATTTGGTGTAGGAGAATCTTGAAGTGCTTCTCATGAAGAAAAAGTTTGACTAGAATAAAAGGGAAAAAGAGATGCTTCTGTCACTTGCCCAGATAAAAGACCATGAAGGCAGGCATAGAAAGGAAATTGTTAGTGGAAGCTTCATAGTAAGATAGGCAGGATGATATAAAAAAGGTCATTATGCCAGTCTAACTTTAATATCAATATCCAGTGATATAAAAATCCTAGATAATCCTACTATGGTCAACTATTTTATTACTCTTGCCATCTAAAATTTCATTTAATTATTTGTTTCCTGAAAAACACTTAAAAAATATGAAAAAAACCAGAAACCCACATTTGCGATAGTCATTAATAAAATGCCTTGAAAATTTAATTTTAAAAACCAGTCCCAGAAGAGTATTTTTTAAATTTTGCTGATAATATTTTGTTTTCTTGGTTCAGAATGTTGTTTCTTTTGTTTCAAAACCCATGTTTAGTAAAGCACATTCTAAAAGATTAAGGCATAATATTTTCTATTACAGTTGAATGAAAAATATAATGTACTGAAATTCTGATTATTTAAGTAATTTTATTTTTCTTCATGTGTTTTGTTATGATTAATCATTTCAGGCTGGCACTCAAGTAGTTTCTTTAGTCCTCAGTATATTCAGAGGATAAGCATTTTTTTAATCAAGTTCAATACTGGTTTAATTTAACAGGGAATTCCACCTCAAAGGATAAATTACAGCGCAGTAAGATTAAGGTGGTGAAGCTCTTCTCCCAGAGGCACTACAACATAAACTGCCATGGTAGAAGGAGGCAAATGACAAAAAAAAAATGTTTTGCAGATGATGAAGTCATAGCAGTGGAAAAAAATTTTAGACTTTTTTTCAAAACGGGAGAATCATGCCTGGGGTATTTAATATGCGAAGTGTTGCAAGTCTACTCTCTGAGGATGGCAGTGTTCAGTCTGCACAGAATTAGCAAATCAGTTCAAGTTAGTGGAAACAATGGAAATCCTTGCCTTCCCTTCCAGTCTGCTGCTGAGGCCAAAATGAGAATAGTCTGGTCAAAAGCTTGGCTCAATGCCAGTTCATTCCTGCTCTTATGCTTGTACTTCCTAGTAATTCAAATTTCTGTTTAAAAAGAATGTATGGTAAATGTATCATACTGCCCATTTCTTTAAATTTATTTGTCTATGGTCATCTCAGGATTGGGAAAATTTCCATATTTTGGAGAAAAATCATAGCTTTTCTTCCTTGTATAATCGCCTTGATTAATCCTGGTCAATAGAGTTATTCTAATTTATATTAATGAGTATTTACAGCTAAAAAAACATTTTCATAAGAACTTCACCAAAGTAAGGTGGATATCCATCTCCCCCAATTGCATGCTTCTATTCATTTATATCCTTGCAGGTAACACTAGGTTCTCTTTCTAAAGAAGAGAAAAAATCCAGTCACTTTTAGAACACAATCCATCTAATTTGGCTTCACTATCTGCTTTAAAGTGATATGGATGATGGTCTAGAAATATATGTAAGACAAGTCTAGGGAAACCACCCTAGATGGAGACATCCACAAAGTACATGTCTTCTTTCGTTAGATTTTCTTCTTCTGCAGATACATAGCTTTGTAACAGAAATATTTGATATTCACGTGGCGAGGAACCTGTTGGTTACTTGCAAAAAGAAAAAAATAAACATCTTATCTTTCTTAGCAGTGTTGGGCAAAACAGAAGTGCTATGTGGAAAAATCAATGTCACTTTCAAACAAAGTAGACCAATGACTTTTGAGTCCATCTGCTTATCATTGATCTTTACATTTTGATCTCATGCAACTAAGGGCCAGAACTAAATAACCTTTTAGTTCAGAAATTGTCTTGCCCTCAATTTTGTATTACTTTATCATCATAGATAGCATTTGCAAATTTAAGGCACATAAGTTGTGCTGTACAACACCTTTGAAAGACTGCTGCTTCCTTATAAGGTATTGAGAAAATAATGTATTTATTTTTTTACCACTTACTTACAATGCAGAAGTTCAGTCCCAGGTCTCAGTGACTATGCCAGGTGTAACCAAAATCTAATGTATTTAACACTTTCTAGAAAGCCTATGTTTTTTTCCAGTGGCTATTCGTAAAGAAAGGTCACTTCTGTGGAAAATAAAATTGATGTTTCTGCCAAGAGATGGTGCAGAAGTTAACAAGCAAACATACTATCCTGTTTCTGACTGCAATAGGTTGTGTCCTATTATAATTTAAATTAAATTTAAAAGTGTAAAACTTCAGCTATTTGAGAAGAATGAAATAAGGTGAAATTATATGGCATTCCTAAAAGGAAAATTTAAAATTAAAAAAAAAAGGCGTCTTTCTGAAGTACATATAAAATATCCACCTATTTCTTTACTGGTTTGTGTAGGCATGTTTCTGTCTGAGACATTGTAATTCATGGTAATGGATGAACACACCCATGTGATTCAAAGTCTACAAAGGCAGCATTTTCAGATTTATTTCACTTTATTGTAAGAATGAAACTAAATTATAAAAAGCATCAAAAGGATCATTTTTCAGAAGTGTAAAGTAACAGTAAATAATAGATTACAAGAGAGTACATTGTTGTATTGACTAGCTTTGATTGTCATCTTTGTAAGTTTATGCACCAGGAAAACATCTATTTGAAGAATTCCTTTTGGAGCAATATATATAAAAAACACAGTTAAAGTTATATCATCACCTTTTTGCTCCACACATTGAATCTCATCCCATTTCTTAAGAGGGTACCCTGAAGTGCACCGTATATAAACAGCGATAAAATATTGAAAATTATATTACTCTTGTAGCTACAACTATAAAAATGAATAATAATTGCATGCCTTAATTATAATCTGATGAGTCAAACGCTGTATGTGTTGCTTCCATACAAAGTAATGAAATTTCTCTGCAGTCATATGCACGAATTTTAGCAGTAGATTTAGCAATAGTGAGTGACATTAACACAAGTGAGTTTAGTTTGGTTTTCTTTTATTTGATTATTCAGATTTTGTGTATATTCTCTAATATATTTTTTCAGTAGTGCCTTTGTCCAAATGCTCTTTCATATTCATTAAAAAGGTAGATATGGAAAATTTTGCTGTCTAATTGTCAGCAAAATTTATTTTAATTTTCTTCAGTAGAGTTGTGTTGGTTTTCATCCAATAAAGACCTGCCCATAGAATGAGACAGTTGCACTGCAACACAAAGAAGCACTTATCTTGAGAAGTAACTTATGATAAATTTTAGTCTTGTGTCCTAACATAGTATTTCCCTGGTATAATAGGCAAAGTAAAATCAAATCTGATCTTGTTTGTAAATAAAGGTATATTATGTCAGAGTAGCTTGGTCCATTGTATCTGTCCTGTGATAATGTTCTGGCCAGGATGGGACTACGTTTTCTGCAGAAGCCAGGAGGGGGCATGTCCAGGGCCTGGATGTTACTCTGTGCCACCTCATGTCATTGCTCTCTGTCCCTTCTGGGGAGACAGGTTCCTCCCAGCTGATAAAACCTGGAAGATGGAGTGGTCTGGTGTTTATTTATTTAACTATTGGTCTAGTGTTTATTTATTTAACTAGTGGTCTATTGTTTATTTATTGTCCGGGGCTTTCTGTGTAACAAGTTCATTGTTTCGTATGCATTTTGGTATTTAAATTGTTGCTGTTACTCTTTGTTTGCTTACCTTATTGCTGTTTACAGTAAGTTTTTCTTATCTCAACCTGTAATCTTTGCCTTTTGTGGATCCAATTGGAGGGGACAGGAAGGGAAAGCAGCACATGGCTTTTTTAGTGGGTGTATTAAATTGGCGAATACCATTCCTAAACGATGACAAATAGATAGACAGAGGTTCCATGGTAATCCACATCAGATGTTTAAAATTTGCAATAAGTCCAAGAGAACATTTTGAAATAGTAATTTTTTTTATTAGCAATGGCTGAATATAAATAAAAGTAGGAGTTTCCACTTAAAAGGCTGGATAAAAACAAATAGAGATGGTTAGGACAAAATTACCTGCTAAACAGAAAATATTAGAAACAAGCACAATGGTCTGAGGTTTTAATGAGAAGTCAAAGCCTGGAGGTACCAGTAATTTAGGTATTTTCAAAGAATATCATAAAAGAGATGTCTGTAAAGACACAACCTAGTCCAACACACATAAACCTAACAAATATCCTGGTGTGAGGAAAAAAATGAATAAAGGTTAAACACATTGAATTCTCAAATCCCAGATCCTGAACAAGACAAAACAGAATTTTCAAAGACCTATTGGCATTTCCGACATACTCCTTTTCCAAATATTTTTTGTAAAATTAGCTTACCTACAAAACAAATACAAAAAGTCTATTCACATTTATCATTTCGTATACTGGTGACACTATGCTGCTGATTGCACACTAGTTGTTCTTCTAAATGGAATTAATAATTGCTTTAAAGAGAAGTCTTACTTTAATTAGGAAGTGATTCATACAACCTCATTGCAAAGATGTCTCACAGAACATATTTTTGGAAAAAAATAACTTTGCATTTTGCTGTGAACTCAATCAGGAAAATCACATCACACGTTTAATATATGTCAGCAAAAAAAAACCCCTGATTTATTTATTTAAGGAATACTTCAATTTTGTTGGGTTTTTTCCCCATAGCCTTGCACCATTCACTTCTGTTGAAAATGAGGATAAACTAGACATCCTTCTAGACATCCTTTCCCAAGACATACATGACTTGGAGTCTAAATTCCATTTTCAAGAATTACAAGATACTTTTTCAGATTACTGTAAGGTAACAAATAATAACATTTCAGCTACTCAGTGTTATTTTTCAATTGCCTTTCCTCTTGTACAGCATCCCATGCAGTATGTGAGGTAATGTGATGTAGCTTACTTTGATAAAAGAGCAATGATACTGGACTGGCCAATACAAATCATATTTTCTTGGAAACTTGCTGTGAAACACATCATGTATAATAACTACTTATTGTCTTGGAACTACTTATTTGTCAAAACTCTTAGATGCCCACAACCCATGATCCTTTTAAACTACCTACAGTAAAGTTTAACAAGTATAAATAATAAATCTAACAAGTGTAGAACTTTTTTGTTTTTTTTTTTAAACAGATCAGAATGTTAAAATCCTGGCTCTTCCTTACTTCAATGAAATATGACAAAGTGATTGCAATAAATGAAAATAAAAGCAACAGACTCCAATTAATCATTAATACAGCAAGAGCTGTTCCAAGTGATTTTGAACCCATAAGAAACAACCCTTCTATTATTGTAAGGTAGACAGGAATGTAGTTCTAGATTTTTATTGTGAGGTTTTACCATGTAAAACATGTAGAGGAGAATGGAATGAAATGAGTTCTGGAGATGGCTGAGCACACCCCAGCAGTTGCCTCCTGTTGTAGGAATCTATTACTAGATTTAAAAAAAAAAAAGGCAACTTAAAAAGAAACAGTCCAAAAGGGCTTCTGTGTTTGACAGACACCATATGGATTTATCCATCTTGAAGAATAATAATCAAAATTTGTGCTCTGAACCATGCTTGCATCCTGATTCATGCACTCCTTACAGCTAATGAACCTCAGCTTGATAAACTTATGGATATGAAAAGTGAGTATTTCTATAAATCAACTTAAAATCCTATTAACATTTTTACTGACTTGATAAATCTGTTCCTCAGAAGCCCCTGTCCCACTGAAACTCATTCAACATTTTCATCGAGGTTCTTGTAACAGGTGTCAGGGGCTGAGTTAAAGCTTCTGATATTAAATACCTACATTCAAACCTAAATAGCAAGCCTTTGTTAAGGGGAACAAAGATAAATATCTTTTCCATTTGAGTTCCAAGCAGTCAGATATGTAAATTACTTCTGGGGCAAAACAAACAGACAAAAAATTCTCCTGGAAAGGCTGCATGTGTCCATATTGACTTTTACAGTGGTTTATCACTGAGATAAACTGATGACAGTTTTCATGTTCAAATACAAGCAAAACTTGCAAGTGATTTCAAAAAATTATTAAATGAATGATCAATGAAGATTCTCATTGTATTGCAACACAGAGTGAAGGCAGAAGTGGAGATAATAGTAAAATCGTGTGCAAAGCAGCACTGTGAATATTGAGAATGGTAAAATGGGAGGGATCATCAATAACAGCAATGTAACTACATTTAACTGAAGCACGACACAAGAAAATATTAAAATGAAAAGTCTTTTATAGCCAGTGGGTCTTTAAACCCAAATACTGAAACTGAAAGGTGAAAATCTGAGGGCAGCAAGAGCTCCAACTCAGAAATTGCAACAGAAAAGAGACAACCCAGAGGCAACATTCATTCAAACCCTGATGATCAGTCTGAAGGAATAGAGCCTGAGGGCAAAAAACATTCAGACCCTTGCAGTAAATTTGAAAGGAGAGAGCTTTAGGGCAGGAGTTGCACAGGCCTTAACAATGAGCTGGGATGGAGAGATCTTCAGGACAGCCCTCAGTCAGGACCCAGGACTGGAGAAATAAGGAGTTAGCAGGGGACTATGTACACCCTAGAGTCTCTGATAATGAGCTTCACTGAACCTCTGTTATGTTCTGGCCATTACCAAATACTGAATTTAAATTAATGCGTGGCACTGCATACTAAAAGGACTAGAGTAAGAGAAAACCAGAGAGGCATCACAAGCCCAAGACTGAAGCTGCATCCTTCAGTGTGCAAATCCAAGCTATCAAGTTACATTAACAAAACTGACTGGTCAAAGAGCTGCATTATGTCTCATCAAATGACATTATCATTTTTTGAGGATATTCAAAACCCTACAGTAAAATTTAATGAAGGCGACTTTCTCTACACAGTACATGGGTTATACAACTTCATTTTCTTTATTTTGTCATACTCGTATATACTACGTGGTGATCTATGCTCATAAATTTAAAGGGAGAAAACATAAATAAAATATTAATCAGTATTATGGAAAAGAGTTTTGTAAAGCTGCAGTTGTGCAAAGGAAAAAATTCTTACTTAGTAAATCTTTGCAAGTGTTCTGCCTTTCTAAAAAAGAATGAAAACCTATACAGGAAACTCTTCAGGATCATACACAAACTCCCTAAGTTAGATATGCTGATATATAAAAGAAAGATGTTTCTTTCCCATTTCAGAATCCTGACTTCCTAAATCAGGATCCTAAAATTCATAGATAAGGGAGCGAAATGACAGAAGCACCCTACAAGTCTCTGGAGGGCAGCTCAGAACCCTGATAGTGGGCATCTACTCTGAAGTCAGTTTAAGAAAGGAGATTTTAGAGTTGTGTTCCCTGGAATTCCTCTGTGTTCAGCCAATTAGCATCTAATGTCATAAACACCCACTGGTAGCTACTGATAATCAAAGCATGAGCCCTGGAATAACCCTGAAGAACTGAAAATGGAATATCTCTTTAAATGCATAATAACTTTCAGTGCATATATCCTTCTAAGACATAGCGAATCAGGTTTCACTTTCTTTGGTGTTTTATTTCTTTCTTAAAAAGTACTCTCAATTAAAAGCATATCCACTTTTCACAGGCCAATTGCAACAGTTTTTAGGCTATACAGGGGTTTGTCACACTATTTCAATCCTCTCAAACATGTACTGAATATGCTATTTCTTCACAGGAAGTAATAAGCTTTCAAACCTTTATACTCATTATCCTCAAACTATTTCAGGTTTTAATTTAGAAATGGAATGACTTCTAGATTCTTCCCATGACCACAGATTCTTTCTTCCTTTAATGAGGTAGAAGTTGATGCCTCTTAATGGGAATGTCTGACTGTTCTGCTTCACAGCAATTCTTATATATTCAAGAATTATGGAAGTAATCACGTTCTATAGGAATACATCCCACAGCAGCAAGTGATATGGTTCTCAGATTTCCAATTTACTTGTTTTAAATTAATGGCTGTTTACTCTGCTGTATAATAAAAAAAGTAGTTATCACTGGAGCTAATTCATTACATAGTACTTTATTTCTGAGATTCACAGTCTTTCCATGTACATGACACAAAGTAAGCAATTACTATAAGCATATATTTGTCAAGATGTAAGGTAACATTTAGATTACTCAAGCCACTTTTTGCAAAGACTCATCACCATGCCATTTAAAAGACTTCAAAATAATGTATTTGTCATCCAAAACTGATTAGGAAAAAAGCAAATTGGGAGAAACTGAGGACAAGAGGTTTAAGCACCAACAATCTAATTTTTAATATAATGTAGATTTCATTCACTACTGGTTTAATTTATACCATTTGTTCAGAAGTGCCTTCAGCTAAATGGGAAAATAAGACTGAATGCTATTGCCAGTTCTGTAACATAGCACTCAATAAATATCCTTGAACACACATTTCATCAATTCTACTTCTTATTGCAGGAAAAGTATGAGTATCTTTATTCTTCAGAAAAGTTAAGATCTGCTTTTTTATTCTTTGGAATCTTACCACATCAACTGTAAGCAGAACAGGCAAAAAACCTACCAGAGAAAGAAAATCCATCTAGGAAGGGAACCATCATCTATCTGGTGTTTCCTCAGGCTTGCAGTGTTTTCTCTGATTTAAGGTGAGAGGGATATCAGGAGCTGTTTAGAAACATTGGACTCAGCATTTGAAATAGAAAAAATTCCCAGGTGAAGATGGCTATGATTGCCTAGGATGCACAGACAGTACTTCAAACAACAAACCCTAAATATAGGCAAAAAAGAGACATTCTTAATATGTTACTTGCTTTGTTGTTTGTTTTTTATCAACATTTTCAGTGATTAAATATGCATAAAAACTACAGCTAGACTATAGGAAAAGGGAAACTACTAATATTGAACAATTGGTGGTACTCATTTTTTCCCATGTGTATATAGCTGCAATGATGAAAGAGCAGCACAAGTAGAAAACACAGGCAAAGACTTCTGAATTACAAAACTTTCAGTATGCTTCAAAACTCTTGGCAGTGTTCACCTTTCTAGTATTTAGATCAGTTGAAGTCAGGGTGGTTTTGCTGCACAGCTTGAGATGGAAGAAGGGTTTAATATAGTTAGGAGGTTTTTTGCATACTATACACAAATTTTCATACAGATTTCTTTAATTACTTCTCTAAATTGTTACTCTAAATTTGAATTAAAATACAAAATTCACAGAGTTTTATAAGGAAAAAGTAATTAATTAATTTGTGAGTGTATGTGTATTTCTCTTTTAGAATTTTCTTTTGCTGAACACTTAGAAATATTTATGTATTAAGATAAGTTTTGTTATATATTTTAAGCATGATTATTTTGATGCTTTTGGTGTAAGTTATGTGATCATCTTTCCTCTTCTTAAATGCAAATAATGAATGTTCTATATAAATGGAACAGTCTGAAAAATAAATTGTACTAAAACTCTCAGTAACTAGGAAGGCACTGGTACATTATGGAAGTATTGAAAATAGCTGATTATTATTTAACAAAGGAAAAAATGTTTCTGAGCCTGAGCAACTTTATGTTCACTCATTAAAGAAGCTGATCTACTAAAAGACTTCAAAGCTTTACTATTACTGTTTGAGAAATGTGATGCTTGCTTCTTTAGTCAACAAAGCAAAACAATAAAATTCAAATCCTTTATTGTGATGCAAAATATTTTCAAGATGCAATAACTCATTTCTCCATCCAAAATCTGAGAAAATGTAATTGAAATTGTGATTTATTGAGGTATTTGAGGAAATAAGAGATGCTATAAAGTTGCAAAAATAGTGTGTGTCCGGTGGTCAACACTATGCAAGATTCAACATGAGTCAAAGACTTACTCCAGATGATGGCTCAAACACTGAATTAGGCTTTTGTCCAAATATCAGAGCCATGGTCATGATTCTGAAATCCGGATCTAGCTAACAGATCTGAAAACACATGACAGCAATAGAAATTATATGTGCAGAACTCATTGCAGCATCTGGTCCCTCTTGTAGTTTAGGTCATCTTCCTTTCAAACTCTGAACCAGTATGAACAGTGTGACATCTTAGGGAGTACAAGCTGTAGCTGTGCATTGACTGTAAAATGCTTTGGGCAAAATGAAAGACTTGAAGAGGTTTATTCTGGAAATTAGGTTACGTGCATGATTTTATTATGCTACTGAATAATAGATATGGCAGTTCATTCCTGTGTCATCCATGAGCCTGTCATTGTAAGCAAAAATAAAGAGTAGGTTTTTACGTGTGTATGTAAACTAAATCACTATGTGTACATGTATGTGTATACACACACAATTCAAACCTGCACAGAACTTCCTCCTAAATACACCTTTTAAGAATCTAAATCTGAAATTTTCAATATGATGCTGATTTCATTCTACTTCATACGTCAAGTAAATTGGGAATCAAGATCTGCTATTTGAGTACTTAAAGGTGATATCTCCTTTTCTTAAACCTTTTAATTTACTTTACTGGATGCTTATTAGCGAAATCTAAAGAAAATATTTTTAAAGTGAAAAAAAATGTTTTCACTTCACTTAGTAAGACATGAAATCTTTCATTTGACTTTTGTTTGCTTACAGGAGTATTTTCTCTGCCAATATCTCAGAACATATGAAATTTCTGTTTGGAAGATTTTCACTGTTGAAGTAATCACTTGAAAATGTAAAATATGAAATCAAATACAACAGGAGAGAAAAAAAAAATCAGTCATATTTTCATTTCAAATAGTGATTTCAACTCTTTAGAGTCAACACAGAAATCCATGCAGTAAAATTTCAAAAGAAATACAGTGAACATCACATTGAAAAAGGTTTACTGCCTTTAACCAGAACATTCTTTTCTTTTGTCAAACACTTTTTACCGCTTTTGACAAAATTGATCTGTAAACAAAACACTGCACTGTCTTGACAAACAAAGCAATAGAAAGCAGTGTTACTGTCAATTTTAAAAATGTAGCAATTGCTAATATTTTGCATTAAAGCCTAATTAACACAATGCGAGTGTTTCTACCCAGTTGAGTGAGCCCACGGTGTCCATCTCAGTGTGCATCTCACTTGGCTTGTCAGAGAAAGCAGGCAATGTGACTCTACCCGCACTTAAACATCACCAGCTTAGGCTCAGTAATACAAACTTTCCTCTAGATATATTCACTGGAGATTTTAAAGATGGATAACTATCATATCTGTTTCACAGAGAGAGATGTTAAGGCTCAGAGGCTTTACAATTCCCACAGCAACTGCCTTGTAGACTCTATCTCTCCTTGATCAGTGTAGAGTGTTCCATCTTCCCTTGCTACAGCATTTCCACTTTAACCTCCAAAAATTAACAAATTAAAAAAAAAAAATCCCTATTTGAGAATACAAGGAATGGCCACAGAATTCCTGAAAAGTATTTATTCTGACCTTAGAGCAAAGTATTTAATACATTTTTCTTTGCTAGCAAAACCTCCTTGGATATAAGGATAAATAGTGAAAGGTCCTGAACAACCACTTTCCACAGATCATAGAACCATAAAATTGATTGTGTTGGAAAAGACTCTAAGATCCTCAAGTCCAACCAGTATCCCAGCACTGCCAAGTCCATCACTAAATCATGCTCCTGAGAACCACATCTACAAGTCTTTCAAATACCTCTAGGGATGGTGACTCAACCACTTCCCTGGGCAGCCTGGTTCAGTGCTTGATAATCCTTTTAGGGAAGAATTTTTCCTTATATCCAATCTAAATATACCCTAGTGCCACTTGAACCCTTTTCCTCTTGTCCTACCACTTGCTGCCTGGGAGAAGAGACCAACCCCCACCATGCTACACCCTCCTTTCAGGCAGTTGTAGAGTGATAAGGTCCCCCTGAGCCTCCTTTTCTCCAAGCTAAACAGCCCCAGCTCCCTCAGCTGCTCCTCACAGCACTTGTGCTCCAGAGCCTTCCCCAGCTCCGCTGCCCTTCTCTGGACACGCTCCAGCCCCTCAATGTCTTTCTTGCAGTGAGGGGCCCAGAACTGAACACAGGATTCGAGGTGTGGCCTCAGCAGTGCCGAGTACAGGGGGATGGTCACTGCCCTGGTCCTGCTGGCCACACCACTGCTGATCCAGGCCAGGATGCCATTGGCCTTCTTGGCCACCTGGGCACAGCTGGATCATGTTCATCTGCTGTCAATCAGCACCCTCAGGTCCCCTTCCACTGGGCAGCTCCCCAAACCCTGCCCCCAGCCTGTGGCACTGCCTGGGGTTGTTGTGACCCAAGGGCAGAACCCAGCACTTAGTCTTGCTGAACCTCATACAGTTGGCTTCAATCCAGCCCATCCAGATCCCTTGGTAGAAGCTCCATGCCCTCCAGAAGATCAACACTTCCACCTGCAAACTGAGGATGCACTTGATCTCCTCAGTCAAGTTGCTGACAGAGGCATTAAACAGGGTTGGCTCCAATAGTGAGCCCTGGGAAACACCAGTTGTGACTGGCACCCAGCTGGGTGTGGCTGCAGTCACCACCACCCTCAGACTGGCTGTCCAGACAGTTTTTTACCCAACAAGGGGTACACCTGTCCAAGCCATGAGCAGCCAATTTCTTCAGGAGAACACTGTGGGAAATGGTGTCAAAGGCTTTATTAAAGTCTAGGTAGACAATAACCAGAGCCTTCCTGTCATCTACTAAGCAGGTCACCCTGTCATAGAAGGAGATCAGGTTGGTCAAGCAGGACCTGCCTTTCACAAACCTATGCTGGCTGGATGTGATCCCCTGGTTGTCCTGCACATCCTATGTGATTGCCTTCAAGATGATCTGCTCCCTGTCGTTCCCCAGAACCATGGTCAGACTGACAGGGGTACAGTTCCTCAAATTCTCCTTCTGTCATTCTTATAGATGGGCGTCGTACTGGCTAGCCTCCACTCACCTGGGACCTCTCCACTTAGCCAGGGCTGCTGGGAAATTATCTGCTATGCAAGTATAAATTCCACTCCTAATTAATTAATAATTAGCATAAAGAATGAGATCTTTCTGAAGGTGGCATCAGACGAGTGGGTTGATGGAGACAGCTGAAAAGTACATACAGATGCTGGGGGTTACTATGTGTGTATGAGGTGTTAAAGGGAAACACCAACAGAAAAAAGATGAAAACAAGTCATTAAGAATGGACTGCATTTCTTTGAAAATTACTATAAGTGATGTGCTGAAAAATCAAAACTGACACAGTAATTACCTACATTTGGGTAAGTAAATATTTTCCTGATCCTCCCCAGCATAATTGACCATTAGCTTTCCTTCAGTATCTTTCCTGCCTGTACTTTTAGAAATAAAAATTAGAGGAAGGACACATGCTGGGACATAGTATCTCCTCTCATGCTGTAGGTCAAATAAAATACTGGAGTAAAGATGTAATAAATTAAGTTAGATTTTCAGAAGTGTATTATTTTATTCTGTATCAGCTAATCCTATTTAAAACATAAAGCAGAAAGACATTATCTGCCACTGAAGGAAGACAAAGGGAGCCACTGGCATCTTAGCCTTTCTGAAAGCCACTTATATTCAGTATCTGAATTTGAGTTTTGGAGCCTAGCTGTATATTCTCACTAAATACCCTCAAACCTTTCAGAATTCTTTTTTTTTTTTTAAATAAAATAATCACAAGTAAATTCAATAAAAAATACATGCCTCCCATTACCTGCAACAATTTATATAATTTACTTTAATGTTACTATATGATTTATAAAAAATGGCTATTTTTACTTCGTTTGCTGTCCTTCGTCATCACAATAATTGTGCAAAGTGTGGTCCCATGGTCCACCTAGAGATTTTGTGATGTGAGTGCTGAAACTAAATCTTTGTAACCACTCACCTAACACAAGGGCATATGCCAATAAGCCTTCTGTCATTCCTCAGGCCTCTTGCCTCTTTCCACAACTCTCTGACAGCACCATTATTAGAGAATCACCATCTACTTTCCTGACAGTCCAAGTTCCTCCTTCCCTCCCACCCCAACATTTCCCTATGCATGTGCACATTAAAGAAGGCCTTTAACCTTGATTCAAGGGTAGGGCTGTTATAATTTTCTCTTCTTCTTCCCTGAAATATAATGTCAGTCATTTCCGAGCAAAATTCCAAGGGGAATGTTTCCACACCGCTGCAAAGAACAACTAAATCTCCCAAATCAAATAGTATCACTTAGTGAGTAACTCAGTTAGTGTACCTCATATTTAAACAGTCATTTATTTCTGCTACTCCTGTTGAGCATCTTTCTTCTTAATCCAAAACTGCAAGTTTATTTGCAGTCCAATCCATTTACTGTGGAATCAGTGCATAGTGAATGTACCCAGCACCTCGTAGAGATAACGTAGGGTCCAGCAAGATGTGGTGTTTTATGCCAGTCCAACTCCTGGCAGAGCTTCTGTTGATTTATAGGATATTTTTTTTTAGCATTCAGAAATGGCAGAGAGAATGCTAAAGTAGAGTGTTTGCAAATTAAATGGAAAAACCTGAGGAACACTCATCTTCTCTTGAAAAATTCTTGTGTGTAAGGAAATGAAAATTTGTGTGCATTCATGTTCAAAGGAAATAACTGGGCAGAGGATAATATCCCTACATGAATTTTAAAGCTTTCAGACACTTCAGACACAAACATTTCTAACTGTTTTAATAAAATTGCTTTGTAGATAATGCACTGTGTTCGACTCTTACTAGAACACCTGCTTCACAGTGCTCAATTGCGACATTAGAAAAATAATTAAAATATATTAAATTCATAATACTCCATCGTTCTGTGTAATGCAACATTTAGCGCTAAAGAACAGCTATTGAATGACACTTCCAGTGAATGGAGCCAGAATGTCTCGTCATTAGATGATAGCAGCAATATTTTAGGTAGTAAGCAGATGTCAAATGAATTCATCAATACAAATAAAAATCTGCTTAACAGGATCTAAACTCCATCTTTTAAAGCACCAGTAATTTAATTATGCTTTCCATACACAGAGGACAAACTTATATTTTTTACTGGAAATGACTTTTGCTTTGGAATGCTAAAATAGTAAAACAAGGAAGGAAGGAAAACAAACATTCAGGAAACTCTCTAAAGGAAGCACATTTCCTCTTTCATTTGGGATGAGTTGCAGAACCATTCCATAACACATTTGCCATCATCTTCTGGACCACCAGTACACAGAAAATGACACTGCTACGATGACACCCACTACAAACACACATACAACCCATTTCCCTGTTGATAGTTCTCTTAAATGAAAATGTTGGATGGCATAAACTAGTATATTTATACATAAAATAAAAAAAAAACTTTATATATATAATTGAAGGAACATAAAGCAATTAGATTACTCTCTTGCCTTTTCCACGCTGTTGCTTTTTTCACTCTTGACCTTCCTTTTTAAATGATGATTTTCCAGAAAGTAAAATAGAATGAAAGCTCATGGGCTTGTTTGAATCTGCATAATACCATTCCAGATGCTCTGCTTTATCTTTGGCCTTCAGTAACAGTTAGGCAGAACATAGCTTTTAATTTGGAGGCCCAATTTTTTAAGAAGAATAGAGTCCTGTACTACACAGAATAGAATTCAACAGAATTCAGACTATGTAGTCTGAAATAATACACTTAAATAATTCCCTTATACTTCTGTCATGAAAAATGCCTTCTAATCCTTTTGTCTTCTCGTAGTGGTTCTCCTGACATGCATTCCAATCTGTTTGGGCCTTTGACTATGGTGACAACTTTCCTCAACATTCTTCCTGGGGCAGAATCCTAAAAAAGGATTCAACAAAACAAACAAAATTATTATCTCTGTATATATTAAATTTTCTACCCACTACTCATGTATTTTCTCTATATTATCCTACAAATATCCTTCTTTTTGATGCTCTTTGAGGTGAATTGTTCTCTTCTAGGAAAAAATATCTACTTAGTGACCAATTTTGTCATATCCTTTCACAGAACTGGAAGGGCTTTTCCCTTGACTCTCCAATATTCTCAATGTGACTAGTCCAAAATTTGCCCAGATAAAATTAAACAAATATTTTTTTTCCTTTTTTTTTTCATTCTGCCCTGTGGACTCACCTTGCTATAATAATATGTTGGCCTACTTCTTTCTAACATACTTTTAATAGTTTCATCATAGTCAAATAATTCTTGATATCAAGTCTATCGTTAAGGTAATAAAATTCTCTTTGCTTCTTCTGACTTATTCTGCCTTTTTCTTGTCTGTCACTCTTCAGACAATTTAAATATCACCTGCATGATCCAGTTCATAATTTACATTTGCTTGAGGCTGTACCAGATGACTGGCTGTGGAACCTTCCAACCTTACCATTCTGTGATAGGTGAGATCATGTGAACCTTATTAGTTTGAGCTTCTTGGTACAGTTAGAGTTTGCTACAAAGGTCTGAACAAATTGCCCACTGCGTAAGGGGGATAGACTCTAAGCGAGAGGGGATGCCTCTAGATGTAGCTTTCCAGTTACAACTGTGCTACCTACAGTCACACTTCACAATACAATACATTTAGGGATGAGGCGATCTGCAAGAGACTGATTTTTTGGAGGTATGGACTTCAGTTCACATCTTTCCTTATTGGTTCTAAAGTGAGTGAAACAGGAACTGGAGATAAATCTAAGCTAAACCTTGTGAGACCACAGAAACCTAAGGTTCGGGTTGGAGAGCTTGGACCTACTGCAGTATTATTTTCTGTTTAGCAGATACATTCCTGGCAGGGGAACGGAGGACTGCCTCTCAATTCTTAGGAGCAATGGAGCTTCCTCCAGCATTCAGCTGGAAGCTTCATCTGTCTCAGCAAGCAGCTGATTCCTTCCTGCACAACCAGGGACCACTAACCATGCTATTGCACCTGTTATTTGCCTGTTCCCTGGCTCCTCACAAAACTGAACCCCTGGTTTAAACTCGGGGAATGGCTCAAACTGCACATAGTCCAGTAGTGAAATTTATCGTCTTGCCTTTCAACAGAATGAGTGTTGTACTTTTATTTAAAAAACATAACTCTCTAAAGAAGAGGTTCAGTGACGTGCATTGTTAATGACTGGGTCAAACTATGGTGGCCTCAGTGGGGTATAGGGCTTGTCCCAGCCATAACTGCTTGCCTTTGGCATGCTCTAGGCATCTGCATGCTGAACATACAGATTTTAATTGCCTTCTTTCTGGTGTCCAACTCTCCTCCTATTCTGCAGTGAGTCTCGGTGATAGAAAAGGTTTCAAGATCCTGTTCTGGTAACCAAAAGTGCTGATAATGATATATGATACCTGTAATAGCCTTACTAATTAGTCTATTTTTCCATAGATTTGTGTTCCAGTTTAGATAACAAAGAGCATGTTAGGAAAAATAGTAATATAAAAAGAGGCTTCATGTGCTACTTTGTCATACTCATAGCCTGGACTTTCTCTGCAGCAAATATCCTCTGAATTTTTAAATCAATTTTTAATTTTCACCTAGAGAATTACTTAAAAAAAGTAGTACTTTAAAAGTTGCATCCATTATATGTTCCCCTATTTTTTTTATTCCTGTTGATTTCTGAAATGACCATGATAGGAGAACAAAGGATGTACTAATGAAACTCACAATCACATTTTAGTGACTCCATCTGCAGCAAAATGCTGGCTGGTACCGACTGAGGCTTGCATAGTTTTTCATATTACCAGAAGCCTTTGAATATTAAAAGTTGGTCTTTAGAGAAATTCTTTTCCTCCTGCAACTGAGCCCAGATTTCCCATTGTCCATTTGAAAAATGGACAAAATGCCCACAGTTTTTGCATGCTCCACATGTATTGCAATTACTACAGTTCCTCTGCATGGCTCTTGCTGATGTGTAGATGTTGGCCTTAACTATTCAGAGCTACTGGATGCACAATTATTCAGAAAATTCCCTAGTACACATTGCTGAAATTCATTGCTGCATGCAGAAGTGTGCATGGGTGTGAACATATGCGGGTGTGTGTAAATAAATCCCTTTAAGGCCCCTGTAGTGACCCTGTAGCTGATGCTATGAAGCAGTAAATCCAATTATACCTCACTTAGCATGCATAACTAAAAATGTTATTACTGGTCATAAAATTATCCAGCCCTTTCAAAAATCAAATCTATGAACTATGTGACTGTACTCCTCAGGCTGACTTCACGCTGTGTGAGGAAGCGTTTCCTTTAATTTGTTTTAACTCTGCCTGCATTGCTACAGGCAGAGCTTTGGTGTGAGAGAAGGTTGGGGTGAAATGGCTAATTTTCCTTCTAAAATGTCTGGGAATTTTTGTCTGGGAGCAAATGCCTGGAAGTGCACAGAGATTTCACGTACACTATATGGCAATTCCCAAGTCAAAGCTGTCGGGGTGCTTTGGACCCCGCTGGCTCCTGGCCCAGCTGTGTTCCTTATTTCAATGTCCCATGTCCCAAAAAGATGAAACGAAGCTTCTTTCTTCTGTTTCAAGGCTTGTTTTACTTTATCTTATCAAAGTTTCAGGGGCACAGGCTGTGCTGTGGCCTCCAGGAACATGATGGCAGAATGGCAATGGCTACTAAAAACAGTTAGCTTTTATATCTATTATCAACCAGTTAGAAAGCTTTATGTATCTTTTTTTTTCCCCAAAACCAGTGAATATCAACCTTATTGACATGTCTCCTCTACACTAAATTCTCTCTACCAATTAGCAAACCACAGGAACTCATGTCAGAGAAAAAAGGAAGAGAAGGAGAAGAAAGAAGAAGATGAAGAAGAAAGAGCCAACACCCTAGAACCTCCATGTTGTCTCTATATTAATATATAGAGCAAAATCGAAAAACTACAACTACACACTCTGTGGTACACTAAACAAAAATCTTTTCATTTCTCTGCTGCATTCAAGCTTTCTCAAAAGTGAAGAGAGCCTCTCCCACCAACTTAGTTCCCAGGCTAAGTTATTTTGAGGAGTTCTGGGGATAAAACAAACACCCAGAGGTGCAGGAAAAGTTCCCAGCCTTTTCCTGGACTCCAGCAAAAGCAAAACAACAACTATTACCACCACCACCAATATCTGTTTTCCAAATGTGCACTAAAATGAAATGTCAACATTTTGATGAACAGCTTCTGTAGCAAAACAGCATGTATGTGACCAAATGGCAACAGACCACTGTTCAGACGAAAAATGAGCATACTGAAATAAAATTACTCTGAACAGCAACATTTCTTGCTATTAAAAATAAAAAAAAAATCCCTATTAGAACCAATGGCAAGCTGCATTATCTTTTAAAACCTTGAGCATATACAGATTCATCATGTTGACAAATGAGATAGATGGGAGTTAAGAAAGATCATCAGTATTTACTGTGCTGTGAATTCCTCTCCTAAAACTTCAGTGGCAAGGGGAACACTCACTCACAGAGCCACAGTGGACAGCCTGCAAACCGTGGAGGTTTCAATGACAAGGCACCTGTGTTCAGTCCAGAGCTCTGCCCTAACTCCTTTCACTGGCTGGAGGGATATTTTATCTCCACTAAAATAAATTCCTTCCCTCAATTCAGCACCTTGGTAACATGAGCCTAGGCATGATTTACTTCAATTTTCCTATAAATATCCTCTGAACATTAACTTCTATAAATGTATTTCAGGACGCAGGTCCTTGAGGATGCCTGCACAAGCTAGTTTATTTGTATTTGGAGAGCAGAAAAAAATGTTGTATTTGTGAATTTCCCCATGTTGCTGGTAAACTAGACAAGTTTAATGGTGCAGTAAAAAACATATTAATCAAAAGTTCAAGTCATATTTTTGTATACTGGTAGCAGAGATTACAAATAAGACAAAAAAAATCCCAATTGAGACTGAATGCTTGAAAACTGACTGCTTCCTAGCTGGTCACTCTCCCTTACTGAGAACAGTCACATCTCAGAAATCACAGGCGACAATTACAATTCAAAATCTTCTGAATTTTACTTGCAATTCTGAAAAAAAAATTCAACATTGTCTTTCCCCATGTACTCATGCATACATACATTTGAAATAATGCCTGGGATGTAGGGACATTTGGTTTGGCAGTCTTGGGTAATGAAAGATCCCTTTTCCCTCTCCTTGGTTCACATGTCATCTAATATAGGCTCTGCAAACTATACAAAAATTTTAAACTGCTATTCCAAAAGATGTACCCCTTATCTCCCATGAAAAGCTGTTACCTTTTTTTTCTTAGTCAGCTGTGAACATTAAATATCATACAATAAATCTGCTTATTCTGAAAGCCCATGGATTTTATTACCTTGGCAACAAAGTGATCTGTCCAAACCACTTTTTGCTGCCAGTTTTAGAGTTTTCTGTGTCACAGAAAAGCCATGAAGAGAGGATGAACAGTTAACTGACTCCTTGCCTTATACTTTTATCTTCAGTTTCTACAGATAGGAGAATAGATATAGTATGAAAATGATGTCCTTGACTGCTCAGAATCAGTGGTAGTTAATAGATTAAATGGATTAAAAATAGATTTTTCAATTTTATGACAATGACTTGCAAAATCCCAGACAGGAATGGAATTTTATGTTCAATTTATCAAAAGAACATTTTTAATCTGGAGAAGAAAAACAATGTGAAAGAAACAAACAAAATAGAATGTTCATTTTTTCGCATCCATCTTTGAATTGTCATCGCCAAAGAAGCACCCAAATGCTGTCTCCAGAGATTATGACAAATAAATAAATAAAAAAATGGAACCACTTCATATGGAAGGTCCTATAAGTCTCCCTTTTTCTTAAGTGACTGTGATGATTTGTTGATTGTTTCCAAAGGAGAAAAAAAAGTAGTGACAGTGATTCAGTGCTGTTGTGTTGGTGTCACTGAGAGATGAAAATCTCCCACCCCAGCACGAGGATGAGATGGAGTCAGTTTCTCACAGAGGCTGCATCCAAACCCCGTCAAAACCTCCTGCCACTCCAGAGAACACTTCCAGGAAACTTTTCCTACTCAAATACCAAAGGACTTGCATCACCGTCTTTAAAATGTTGAAGGCAGCATGCCCTACTGAAAAATATAACCAAAGCCTGATCTTTCTGTAGAAAGCAACCATACACACATGGCACACCAGGGAGTCATAGTAAACATTGTGCAGTGGTTTTTGTACCAAACACAACAGGTAAGGAAATATTTTTGTAGTTTTTCTGTCAATCCTGGAAATTCAGTGTGAAATATGAAGAACAGTTAAGGCTCTCTTTTCAAGTATGATCATGATTAACAAAAAGAGTCGGAGGGAAAATTGTTGTGAGTTACAGCTCAGAAGCCTCATCATAGTCTGCAGTAATAGAACTAATTTATTGAAGTGGGCATATTAAGAACCCTGCAGATATTTTTTTGAGTTTACACCAGCCAGAAAATAATATTATTCACTATGATTCATGGCACTGGTTGCATTTTTAGCTAGTCTCCTGAAAAAAATAAAACAAAAAAGCAAATAGAAACCTGGTTTTCTGAATATTTTATGTTGAATATTTTACATTTGACTGAGTCAAAGAGATTGTTTAAAATTTTTATGATGTGTTTATCAGATATTCAGGGTTTTTGTGATTTTTATAATAAGAAAGATAAAACCTGATAGAAAAGAGATATTGGAGTTTGCAAGACATAATCTACAAAAATAGAGATGTTTTTAAGATTAAGGGGCATGGTTTTGGATGTTTCTGATAGAAGTACAAAATGTCTATAATTCAAAAGTATTATTCCACACCGTGAAGTAAAGATTAAGTGTAATTAACATCCCCTTCTTCAAGGTACTCGTTCAGGACTTCACTTAAGATTGCTTCACTGAAATGCAGTCAAGGTTTGTTAAGTGTATGCTTACTTTAAGATTGTGTATGAAGTTGCTCAAAACATGTGTACATGTTTCCCCAGGTCAAAGCTGCAATCACTACTGGTTAGCACGCCCAACACATTAACTCTGACTGCTTTGCTGGCAGGGTCTGAGTCTCCTCTTCCCCAGACAATCAATATTTAGAAGGAAAAGCCAATAATTTGACTAAGAGGGACATCTTTTCATTTTTCTTGCCCTGAACATACAGAGGAATAAATCACTACCTGAGATTTAAATCTGCATGAGACAGTTGTCTCATGTAAGACCTCACACGGAGATCTACCTCCTCAGTCATTGAGATGCATCAAACACCTCTCTGTCCTCTCCTGCTCCTCTCTGATTTTTTTACCATTCCTTTCCTGACAGTTCCTACTTTTTCATACCCTCCTTTTCAACATTCATTTTAACACATCATTTCCTGCAGCCCTTGCTGGTCAGAAGCAGCTACAGGAGCCTACCAAGCTCAGCTTTCTTGCTTGGATTGTTGCTGTAACCTGGCACTTTTCAAGAATTGATTGGTCAACTCAGATCACAATGTTAAATATTTAAAGTGGTACCACACCATTCATAAAGTGAAACCTAAAGTGTTTGTTTACTCTCTGCTAATTATTTTAGTTCAAGCAGGCAGACTCAACTGTCTACATTATTAATTAAACCTGTAAAAATGAGCTAAGGACAGGAAATGTTGTTCTTGCTATTAGCAGTACTTAAGGTTAAGCTACAACTCTCATCAGCTATAACATGAACATCTTTTTCTCCAAACTGCACCAATACAAAGATAAAACAATCATATCAGTCCATCTTTCTAAATGGTTTGGAGAGAAGATCAATAATTGTGAAATCTCAGATGTTAACCATTTTTAGGATGTAAAAGTAATGTTACTTATTTGTTTGTGGCTATCTTTGGCCTGAAGTAGCAAAGACTCATGTTCTCTAAATGTTTTAACACTAAAGGGTTTGAAGGTTTTCTTAAAGGAAATGGAAGGTTTCTCCAAAGGCCATACAATAGTAATATATAAAATTCCACGTACAACTTCTACCAGTGATCTATTTCTTTACAACTATATATTTGCTATAGGAATATCATCCTTGGGTTTTGTGATCAGGAGCACTGCAATGTGATGGAAACCACAACAAAAATTCACATTCATGCTGAAAAGAATTGTGCGAAAATCCCTAAGAGTTATAAGTTTTTATATAAAGTTTGATAGTTTCATTGCACTACCTGAAGCAATGCAAGATTCCTCAGCTGGAATTTTCCATGATGACCTGAAACTCCATTCCATTCTGTCAAAAGTTTCACACAGTGGTCGAGTGCTGATTTGCAGTTTAGGGCTAGAAACACTCAAAATTCTCATTTTTGTAAGACACAGGGGTACAGATCCGAAGGGAATGGAAGAGTCTAGTTATAGCTTGAAAAGAGGTGGTATAGATATAAGTGCACGTCTGTGAACTGCAACTTTTGAGTGTTGCAGAATATAAAGCCTACCACTCTGCTGTGTGTCTCCACAGGACTCTGGAGCCTAATTATAGAGCTGCATGAAAAAGTTCTGCTTGTCAGCAGAACCGGCAGGAGGGAAAAAAATTCATATTTTTGCACATTCACAGAAGAATTAAATATTTAGGCAGAAAATAATCATTGCTGCAGATGGACACTTACGGAACAAAAATGGGTAATTTTTGTGTAGCTCTGCTTGTCGCTAGCATAGCCAGAATACATTTGGTAGCAGATTTAAAATCCAACCTAGAATTCCTCAGTCACTGCCAGTGGCAAAATGTGCTTCATAGAGTAGTAGGGGTTGAGGATTACAGGAAAATTCAAGGTGGGGAAACTGTCCTAAAAAGAGCAATCATGACTTCACAAAATATAGCATTGCTGTACTTGCTTATGCCAGCAGAGAATTTGTCTCTTGATGGTTTTGAGTATTTCTGAACAAAGATTAGCTACAAAAGCCTGATCACAATTACAAGGCAAGATGTGAGGATGTGACTCTGTCGAGGCAAAGAGGAGAGAGTTCTAGCAGAGGCATTAAAGAGACGCACAAACTGTTAATGAAAACAGCAGTCAGCAGGTGCTAGAGGCCAATAGATTTCAACTGCTTGCTTTCATTATATTTAAAAAGACACTCTTTAAATGCATGCTTTGGGTGAGAAGAAATATGCCTATAAAAGAGCTTCTCTATACCCAGAACATTTCATATAGGTAACTGAAGTATTTTTAGGAGAAATATAACTTGACAGGGTGACAGGCACAATAACTGATTCCCAGTGGTGCTCAGGTGATGGCTTCTACCCAGTATATCAAAACAACTCAGTAACCCAGAACAGAGTTCTGCACGTGTGTGCTGTGTGACCCTCCACAGCACTAACAGAGCAATTATCCATTTGCAGGTGCAGGCCTGTGACACAAAAGGTGAATAATTTATATGGACTTTCACCTTCTTCCCCTCACTCAGCACCAAGCAGAGAAATGGGGATCCATAACTGCAAGGTTCTCACCATTTCTGCACTACCCAGCCTCTGTTTTTAGCCACTCAGTGGAAAGCCTGGCTCTTAAACTCAAGCTGTAGTGACCTGTACATTCAGCTTTGGATAAGTGTTTTTCTCTTATGCTTGTTAAATGCAGTGTGAATTGTACGTGAAAGTGCTCTTTTTCTTATTCCTTTTTTCTTTCTTTTCCCTTGGCGTCATCTCATTTGGAAGTTCTTGGAGTGCTGGAGAGTCTCTTTTATATATCTCAAGGCACAAGGACTCTGACTTTACTGCATTAACAGAACACATTTATTTGCTGCCTTTATATGTGGCAATGGGAACAGATGAAGGATTGTATTCTCAATACTTCCTTCATCTCCTTCTTTTTCTGACATTAGCAATAAAATACAAATTACAGAAAAGGCAAACCAAGCATACAAATTAAGAAAACTAATTTCATGCCAGCCAACATGTGGGAAAATCTCAGGTGATGAGGAAATCAAAGGAAAATGGCAATAAAACAGACTACCTAAGATGAAATAATTATAAATAAAGACACAGAATCTAATAATATCTTTATACACTAGTAAATTTATTAATTTTTATTATTAAAAATAAAAATTAGTAGAAAGTAATAAAACTCTCCTGCAACAGAACCTTCTGTTCATAACCTGCCAAAGTGTCTGGTTTTTTTAAGCAACGGAAAAGGATTTCTTCCAATATCTCTTAGGTGCCTTAAAATCTGCTCTATATTATAAAGAAGTAAAACAACTCTATGTTTACTGTGCTTGATGCTGGAAGCTGATTTTGTTCTCTTTAATTTTTATTTTCAAGTTAATGGATGAAGTTTTTCTCAGCCAGTTCAAAGAAGGTTAGGCTCAATAAAAGGTAAAAGTTTGTGTTTGTTTGCTGTTACATCATTGCAATTCTATCATAAACCCAGAAATAATTACAAAAAGTCTGAAATCACTGCCTTGCATATAGCTATTTACAGTCTGTTTTTTCCACTGCAAAATATTCCAGATCTTATTATACCACCTACAGGTAGTTTTTAGATAAATTCTTGGGATCCCCTGAGTTCTCAGTTACTCTACTATAGGTTTCAAACAGCATGCATGTCCATTTGGAGAGGTTTCTCATAACCCACACTGCTTTGACTTTAAATCAACCCTCAGAAAAAAGCCTGCTATTTCATTTAAATCTTAGACAATACATGAAATTTGCATGCAGTTTTTTATATAGACATTATCTTCAATAAACGTTACAAGTGTTCAATTGACTGTATTTTCTCATATGCCAGCTTTTACTAGATGCAGAATGTGACATATGAATCTATTAATCATTTTCTGTTGATGCAAAATAACAAAATGCTAAGATAAATTCCTCTTTCTTTCACACATTATTCTCATTCACAAATCCTATAATCCCATATAATCATGCACATATTGTTTATAATTTAGACATAGTTTTATAATCTTTGAAAGAAATCCTTGGCAAATTCCTTTACATTCCTTAACAACTAAAATCATGCTGCTTCAAAGGAACTATTTTGCAAAGATTGATAGAGAAGGAATCTTGATAGTAATTTACAGATACTCAATGAAAACTTACAGAGGTAACAGAAAGTAAGGACCTTTTAAGCATAGACACATCCTGTACACTTAATACTTCCTGATTTGTTTAGCCCGTATTTATTTTCTAGGGAAGGACTTTGGGTTTTGCATGGCTTGAATCAATCAGTCTGTCTTGCTTCTATTTTGCAGAAAATATGCAATAATTTAATCCAAATTCAACTGAATTGCACTGCTTTGATGCTGCATATTTTCTCCAGTTGTTGATTATTATGCTCCTTGTGCAAACATCTTCCTCCTACCTGATGCCTTCAGTAATGTCTCAATTCGGTGCTGATGACATTCAAATTTCCTCCAGAGATGCCTTTTGAAGTCACAAACAGAGGATTATGCCCATCAGTGAATGACTCAGGCACAAAGTGATTGATAAGACAAATAAATACTTAGATCTTAGCAATCAGTCAGTTGTGATATGCAAGGGGGAAAACAAGACTGAAGACATTTCAGCTATATATCATGTTTTCTAAATTATCTTTATATGCCAATGGCCCTCTTAACAAATTATCCTCCCTGGTTATCTGATCTGAAACACGTTTTCAATTATGCCTCTTCAGTCTGAAGCTATTTCAGTGTCCAAGAAATAGCTTCCAAAGTCCAGAAAGTGGAAATGCTGCACAACTGGTTTTGAGTTGAAAAGCTGTGCGCACACATATCAGAGAGAGTTTACGACATCAGAGAAGTCATGGCTTTATTCCCAGAGTCCCTGAGCTGAGTTTTATGTAAGCAGCAACAATACATGACACTGCATATGTTACAGGGGAGTAAGAACATTTTGAGCATCTTGCACAGCATGAAACTGGGAAATCAGGACCTTGTACCACCTCAGATGTGCAAAAGTCACAAGCCGAACAAAGAATAAGGCCATGGTACAAGAGTGAACAAATTGGGTTTTTTCTTTAATTCATTATTTTTGGATTGACAAAACAAATAAAAAGTTTTAATAAGGAGAACTTATCTTTCAAAAGAATATAATGTGAAAGTCCATGTGCATGTTTTTAATGAGTTTTGATCTGTGTGAAGTTCTGGTAACCTGAAAAAAAAGTTAATTTAGGAAAGGGGTCTAAAAAGTACGCATTCCATAAGCAATTGTGGACTGCTGGTACTGTCTTCAGATAAATTTTCAAGACATTTTATAGTATATATGTGTGATCATTACACGTCACGGTGTTGCAGATAGTGTCTCAGGCTTTTTTTTCTGATGTGGGAGGTGAACTTGAAGAAATCTGAACATGTTCATGGTAGTATGATTGTGAAACACAGATGTCCTCCCTTAGATATAAGCTCTTCAAAGGTCAGAAATTACAGCAAAAAAAAGTAAGTCTTTGAGTTAAGCCATACGTTCTTTGATTCGGGGACCATTTTGTGTTTACAGCCCACAGTGCAACACAATCTTGATTTATGATTATCATGCCTAGTTGCCATGATGATGATAAGGTTTATAATGGAATAGAGGACCTTGCTAATAAAACAAAAAACCTTCTATGAAAATAAGAGTTCTAATCTAAATTATATTTAGTATAGACTTCTAGTGTGATTTAGAGAATTGAGGCAACTGCATTTTAAAGTGGTATCTACGTTTTTTAAAACATATGTAAACAGATGTACCTACAGTAAAAAAGAAAAATCTAAAATTTATATATGCAATTGGTGAATTGTAAATCAACCTATCTAGTAGGTACAGAACTATACCTGGGGGGGGTTCTGTTTTAAAAGTGCCACTTTATAGACAAAATTTTCATTAATTTGGTCCAGAAAGAGGGCTGTAATATGATATTCCAGGCAATGAATGCATAGGGGAAATAAATTAGTAAGCACAGGAAAAAGAAACTGAATGGAATTTTAATTTGCTTCTGTGTCCAGAACTTCAAATGCATTTTTGTGCTAGGCATACTAAAATTCCTACACAGGAACATGAAAGCTCTTGAAATTGTCAGTATTTTCTATTTCATCCATTGTGTATATCTTGCCCCCCATCCAAGCCATCACAAGAATAAATGTGAAGTTAAATGGATAATCATGGTTATATTGTAGTAATATGAACATGATGAAGCTGAATGACTTTGTCAGACCAACAGTGCTGAATGTCACCCAACTGTTCCAGCCTGTCCAGAGTAATTTCTTAGAGTGTCTATAATACTTAACTTTTGGAAAATGTTCTCTGCAAGAACCATCTCAGAAGGAGGTAAAACACATACTGTGTCTTTGTTGACTCATTTTGGTGTGGTTTTGTTCATTACGCTTCAGGTCTATGTGGACACCTGTGAATAACCAAGAGTAGATGGCGTATGAAAGTCTGCAGTGTAAGCTAACAGGGATAATGGATCATCTTTCAGAACATATGACTTACGTGTTCTTAAACAGTTAATAATTAATCACCTTTCCCAAAAGTAAATTTCTGTTAATCTCCTTACCATTTACCATTTAGTTTTGAGGGCACATTTGTGGGGAGATTATTGCAAAAAACACATCTTCTAGATATGTCTCACTAAGCAAGAATTACAAATCTTCAAGTTTAGTGCCTGAATGTCTTCTCAAAATATTATAAGGAGGTGAGGCTTTTAGGTCAGCTCCTTCTGTTACCATGATCAAACAATCTTTTTCGCACCCATCTGTTTAGCCACTGCTCTTGGTTGAATGCATTGCTCCAGCAGGTTGGTTACAACCTATAGCAGGAATGTCTCAGCCACAGGGCAACGTCCATCTTGTACTTGATGGAGACAATAAAACCAACAAAAATGAAACAAGATTAATGAATTCTTGAAAAGTGATTCCATTTGTTTAGGGAAGACACCCAAAAGACTGGCCTGATACTACGCCTACATCGATTATAAAGCTGTACATTTAGTCTTGCTGAAAATGATCTGAAGGCTAGTAATACTGTAGAATATATAGCAGACCTTTAACTATTAAAAACTGAAAATTTTTCACTCACAAGAAGGCTGAAAAAATCCCTGTATGGTGAGTGAAAAGTTGTCATCCTTTACCCCTCTCAGGAACTGCAATGAACTACCTACAAAGTTGGTCTGCTTTTAGTTTCAGCAGCTGAAGGTTCTCCAAAGATAGCGTCATGTTTTAACACCATTTACAATAAAACCTTTAAGAGCATACTGAAAAAGGAAATTCCCAGAAGAGATTTCTGATGGATGGAAAGAGTTTGATGTATTTTCTATTTCTAAGTATGGGAATGGAGAAGAGTTATCAGTTTTCCCCAAGACTGACGTGTAAGTTTGGTCCTGAAGGAGATGTAAAGAGGTGAGCTATGGTGGTGCAACTAGTACATGACAGCATGCATCATTCTGCCATAACCTCATGGCTCTGTAAGCCTAGGAGCTAGTCTGAGTGGATGACTATACACAAAAAGTATGAGCATGTGATCAAGAGCATCAGCTGTGGCATGGGTGGTAATTCCAATGTTTTATTATATTCGCAACATATAAAATCTGACATAGTACTTCCCTTATTACATATGATCTTGTAAGACCTTAGAATTTATTTCTTGCCTTTATGAAATACAGTGAGAAATCATCGTGAATTTCCTTTTAGAAAGCAGCACATAAGCAAAGATCATATTTTCTTATGGTTCACATACTTTGGGATATTTTCATAAATCGGCCAAGAAATTAGTTATAAAAACAAACAGATTACAGTTCCTTCCATTAACTAGAAAATGTTACTATTGCTGCTATTCCAGCTTGCAAAGACACAGAATCATTGCTCTTCTCTATATATGTGTGTGTATAAACACATCTATACATGCATACACACACATTATGAGGCTTTGAAATCTTTAGGCAAAATAATGTATTTATCTTATTAAGTTTTAAAAATTTCATAATTTGCAAACCCATCCCCTGATAGAGTGTTATTGATCAAAATCTCTCAGGAGATAAGAATCTGTAGGGACTCTATCACTTCCAGAAAGAGTATTTTTTCCCTTTTAAAGCATTAAGAAGTTGGTAATCCAGGGTGTAACAGACCCAGAAAAAAGCATCAGAGAAGCCATGCACAGAAGGAAGAAAATACACTGTGAAGCACCTACCAATACAGTATGAGCAAGAAAATGTCTATTTCACATTAATTCTGAGGGAATGAAGAATGCAGTATAAATTGTGGTGGATTTTATTTAGCATTTTAGAGTACAAGAAATTGTTCGAATTTTTGAAGTTGTTAAAATTATTGTAACTGAGAGAAAGTGCAATGCAGAAGATTTAGCAGGAGTATAAGGAGGGAACAGACCAACAGTGGCAAATTATGCTGTGCATTCAGAGGAACTAAAATCTGTGTTGCAGGCTACAAACAGAAAGACAAAATCATTCAGAAGAACTATTTTTTTTTCATTGCCATCGAACCAATCACCTCAGATGGCTCAATACCTTGATATGTATATTCTTAGCATATAGCTGTCTATGATGTCCTTTGTAAAGACTTGCATTAATTATCTAAAATTGATATTCTTATCATTAACCTAATAAGAAAACTTCCAGTATGTTGAGCCTGTTCAGTGGAACAGATTTTTCTATATTTCTAGCAAATCAGATTTAGCCCTTTTGAACATACCAGCTTTGCAACAAGCAAGAAGGAAAACTGGATCTCAGACTGTCACTTAAAGCATCATACTTTTAACCTCCTCTTTCCATACAGAGCTCTTTACCTTTACTGACACCCTCTGGTTCCTTCGTCTAAGTCAAGTTTGAATTCATTTCAGCACTCCTTCAAAAATTTACTTTCCAAATCAATATTTTGTGGAGCACAGAACTGGATGTTTTCTGAAACTCCCATAAATCATATCACTGATTCCCCAGTAGTTCACCATGTCAGCAACTTATTCAGGGGACTCAAGCAAATTTGCCAGTCATGACCTTCCTGTACTGAACCTTTGCTATCAGTCCTACAAGTTATGCATTTCTTAAAGTTGCCCTTTATTATTCTCTTGCAGTAGAGCTTTTAATCACACCTTTTATCTTAGCTGCTACAATATTTTTCCTGAAGACCTGCTTTCAAAGCTGTTTTCTTTCAAATTCTCAACTATAATTCAGCCAGTGAAATGTTTTTATTTTCTGTTTTCATTCTTAGTACATCTGCCCTCATTATAAAATGAAATTAAGACCCCTACCCCTGACATTTTTACCTCAAATTCAAAATATGACCTTCAGCTTCATATTGACCAACAAAACGAAAATCTACAGTCTTCATCTCCAAACTATCCATCACTATCTCCACACTTTTATGTCATGCTCTGCGAGTTCTGACTTTTTTTGCATGGGCATTTGCTTTGTAAGTGTATGAAACAGAAGCGCTGTATGTTCAATAGTCCACTTATAAAACTACTTAGTTGTTATCACCTTCAAGAGTGCTTAACACTTCACTCTCCTTAATATATTTGTTGTCTTCCAAAGCTTTGTCTTCTTAACCACACCTTTTAAACATTCCCATAGTATATCAACAGTATATCTCTACTGGAGGCCACTGCACATAAAACATTCCTCTGTTAGTATAGTTCATGCTCACAATCTCAGTTTTCTGTCTCCATTTCAGCATGCCTCAAACTAGTAAACAAGCACTTGTGTTTTTCTCACAACAAGATAAAGAAAGGGTTTCAGGGAGGGAGGTTGCAGTTTGTTTGTTTTGTTTGTTAGTTTTACTTGAAACTTTGTGGATAAGTATTATAGCAACTAAAGTCAATTTATTAAAAATATTTCTAGAAATTCTACTGGAGCATTTGATGGCTTTTTTAAGTAATGGCCTGGTTATTGCTAATTCTTTCAATAACTCCTCTAACAGTAATAATCAGAATGAACCGATCTTGCATTAATATTGATTACCATAAAGTACTTCTGAAGGAGTGGTACTATAACTCAGCAAGAATTAATGGCACTTTTATTAATTGGAAAAATGTCATTCAAATTTTAATTATCAGGAATCCCCCCCTTAGCTTTTGGCTAACAGTGAGCGTGTAATTTATTTGTATTCTCAAACTTCAGGGTCTCATCAACAGCTCACTGAAATCTAGGGGAATGCTGTAACTCCTCAGAAAAAAACCCAAAAAAAACAGCTGGCACCAGATCCTTCATTAAAAAAAACCAAAACCAGTTAAAATTGTGTCATTCCAAGGAAGAATTAGTTTTTTAAAAAAGCTTTTTTTTTTAAATGAACTTTGCAAAAACTTTAAGTTACATTCCTAGAATTTTGAAACACACAGAAAACTTAAGTCTTAAGTACTCATGTTACACTGTCTTATCTAACTTCTGTTTTATGAAGTTTCTGAGCTTAATAGGAATGAAACTGAACATCTGAAGAAGCACAGATACAGCCATGGATTTTTATTTTTTTTTCTGATGTAAAAATCTTAAAACACAATTTTGTGCTCTATGTGCCAATAACTCTCAGTTCATCTTCTAACCAGTTCACAGACATTCCACATAGCCTTATCAACTGTCCTCACATCAGAGAGGAAAAATCTTTATGTAATTCCATCTCCTCTGCCTGTCAGCAAAGGAGAAGAGTCCTGGCACTGTACTTTTCTAATTCCAGAGTTTATCCCAAAGCCAAGTATCATTCCAAACTCCAAAACAACACAACTTTCAGTGCACCACAATAAACTCAATATGCTGGATTATTTCCTGATTCATTCCAGAGCGTTAGCATGCTAAGTCTCCCAAACTTAAGAAATTAGCAAATTTAAATAGGCATTCCTTCTCTGGAGTATGTATTTGTACTGAAATCCTCACATCTCTCTTCACAACTCATTCACTGCAGTAGTTTGCTCACAAGTTAAATGACAGGAAGCATATAGCAGATCACAGTAATTTCTGCTTCAACTTTCCTGCCCAATTATGACAACAATTTCAACATAAAATTCAAGACAAAAAAGCAAAACACATAAACCTGCAGCCCAAAACCGGGATCTCTCACCGTTGCCGGCTTCACATCAGACTGCTCACAGAGATGCTGCGATGGATATTACAACAAATAATCTGCACACACTCCGAAGTCTAACCAGGGAAATCAGTGCTGGCTGGGGAAACGGCAGAGACACTTACCGCTGCTGTGGCACCGTCTCTCTCGCCCTGACTCTCAGCCTCTCTCTCCCATCCTCCTGACAGACTCAAATATAGCAGTCCCTTATGGTGCTGAGCCTGGGGGAGCAGAGGATTGCAGAGTTGGATTTTTTCCCTTTTTTCTCTCTCTTTTTTTTAAAAAACCATCCAGAGGTAGTTCTCCAGACCCGACCGCCTCTCGTGCTCGACTCGCTCAGTGATGGAAAGCCCCAGGTGAAGGCATCGGCTCCGGCAGCTCCCGCGAGCCCCTCCCGGCCCCGCCGTGCCCCCTCCCGGCGGGGGGACCGAGGCACCTCCCCCGGCTGCTCCCGAGGGGGCGGCGGAGGCTCTGCCCGCCCCTGCCTGCACGCGTGCGGATCTATAGATGATGTGGATGTGTGTTTATGCGAGTGCCATCTCACACTGCCGCTCGCCCCTACCCCTAAGCGCGCAAGGACCCCCCTCCTCCAGCTTTCCTCCTCCTCCTCCTGCTCCTCTCCACCTTCATCCCTGATTTTCCCCTCTTCACTGCCCTGCCCCAGAGCGTGACGGCAAGAGGGGGCGAGTTGGCGAGCCCTGTCCCCTGTTCTCCTGCTCCTTTAACCCAAGACAGCAGCTTCTTCTATCCGCCACTTTCTGACCCCATCTTCTTCTTCTCATCCCCTTCCCCAACCTCCGTCCAGGTGGATTGGTTTTTAAAGATTTTTTTTTTTTTTTTTTCTAATGCGTTTTATTCCTCACCAGCAGGGCTGACCCTCCCTAGCCCCGCGCTGTGCAGCCGGAGCCGGCAGCCCGGCAGCCGCGGCTGCTGCCCGCAGCGCAGAGCAGCGCACCCACCCTCTCCGTCTGTACACCGCGGCTGCTCCGGCTGGAGGCACACCCGGGGCAGCCAGCCCGCGGCTCCGGCAGCCCCTTCCTTCCCTGGCCGTGCCTTCCCCGCCATGCCGCCGCCTTTATGCGCATCCCCGGCCGGCCCCGGGAGCGCCCAGCGCCCTGCCCTGCCCGGCTGGCCCCGCAGCACCGCCCCGCGCCTCCCGCCGCTCCGCCACAGCTGCCTCCTGACGGGCTCCCCTCGGCCGCTCCATCCATCCACACAGCTCCTGGGTTCCCGCTCTTTGCCTCTCCCTAATGGCTGTCCTCAGCATCCAGGCTCATTCTATCCCTTCTTTTCTTCTTCCTTTTTTTTTTTTTTTTTCCCTTCCCTCCCCTGTGGCAATGGCAACTTCTGCTATAGCATTTAATACTTTTCTGGTCCTCTGTGCTTTTCTTTTCTTGCTGTTTTTCCCCTTTGCCTCCCACAAGTAGTTAGGACTCTTTTCTAACTTACACATTAACTGAGTAATTATTGTATAGTACCTACTCTCTGATAATCTTCTCTGCTTCAGTGACTCCATTTCAATGGTTTATGCTTTCTGAACCTATATGGCGTACTAGTATGTGCATGTATGCATGTGCATTTTTCTTTGCTAACTTTTCTTTTTCTAATTTATTTTTTCTATCCCAGGTAGTTTCTGAGTAATTTTTAAAAACTGACCTTTATTTGGTTTAGATTCAGGAGAAGGAGGATTCTGGATTAATTCTGGAATTTGCTGTGGGTTCTAACACAACTCTGGTCTTAAATTGTCAATACTAATACGAGATTTTTCTCTGTGTCTTTTGCTTGTCTCTTATATTGAAGCCTCTAGCAAGATAAGATGCTAGTGATGAGTGACACAGTTTTATATATTTTTGTGGTCCTGTATAATATATGGAAGTCTGTCAGAGGATTTACAGCTCAACACCATGTTCAGTGAATTCTGTCCACTACAGTCAGTGAGAATGAGTTGCAAAAGCTCCTCACTTTCAATTCCTTTTTTATTATTCTAAGATTGCAAATTTCTGTTCCTTCATTGCCATCTCCCACTGTCTTAACTATCCTAGTGGAAGAGCAAGAATGAACCCATCATTAGAAATGGACTTTGCCTGGATGCACTATCCCATACAAACACAAAAATTTTCTCCACAACTGTGGATGGGTCTCCAGGAGTATTTCTGTTGGTCAAGTAATGTTGCAACTTGACGTATCAAAGCTTCCCTCACGGACTCAATTCACAGAAGATTATCATCTGGTCATTATTTCTAGTGTTACTAGGTTACAAGACAGCATTTAATCAGAAGCCAGGAATAGTGACTGCATAAATTCTGATCTTATGAATAACTTATGAGGCTCTATTTCTCAATATTTCCAATGTGAACATTAAAGCCATAAGCATTTTTGCTATTTTTTTTTTTTTTTTGCATATCATAGCTATTTATGACAATAGTGAGGACTTACTTGTGAAGAGGTGATTTTCATTGCTTACTTTTTAACAGGTAGAGATAGAATTAAAAGAAATGCAGGGGGGATTTTTTGTTTTTTTTTTTTAAGTCATAAAGACTTAACTTTATGGTCTTCATCTTCCTTTGAGAAGTTTACAGGGTTATTTTTAAAAACTACTTTCAGGCACCCATTCCATACATGTTGTGTTACAAACTACTTTTCTTTTAGCTCACTTTTACTCAAAGTTCTTGTCAAAGTACATCTTATGAATGGCAGCTTTTAATGTTTGCTTCCTTCTTTTTAACTTCACATCAGCAATATTTCTACAAGGAGGTATTTGTATCTTTTCCTTTAATATAATCAGGAATTAAGTGGATTTGTATGAGTACTAGTTTTATCTTCCTTTGAAAGGAAAGTGGCACGCAGCTTTTAAACAGGTTAAAATTTCATTTGATTGTGTGTATCCTTTGCAAGGTCAGTTCCTGCTCTACTCCACCACTGTAAGAGTGTGAGATGTTTTATGGCACATATGTTCAGTGTTTAGGGCATGGACAGTGAGTTATATTCAGCATAAGTAGTACTTTGTTACAGTACTGTTATTGCTATATACTTTCAGCCAACCTAGCTGCGTTTTGCATATGTGGTCCAGTTGTCCAGCTATCAGCAAATTAACGCCCTAATCTCTCTATCTCAGTGTCTGCAGCAGACAAGCAAACAGATGCAGCTCATCTCCAGTCTGAGTTGTTTCTGAGCTCTTTCCTTATTTGTTTTGCACTTCTTTTCATTCAGTCTCTCTTCCTTTAAGCAGAACATAATGTATTATTTTTCTTTCCCACGTGGAGAACTATCTGAACAGTACCTTTACTGTTGGGATATTTCAGTTCTTTCTTAACCAGTTGCACAATATATGACAGGGGGTGAATTTTAAAGAAAAGTATTTGCTGTACAAATTTCTCCCCCTCATCTGTGCCTTCAATAGCACTGGAAGTGTAGAGATAATGAAAGCTTCTCTTGCTCTTCCCTTCCCATTTATGGGAAGTTCTTTCAGGTACCTGGAAGACAGTATTTTAAAATAGTAGTTTTTGAAAGGTGTACCTTTCAAAAAGGTGTACCTTTTACAGGTGCCCTGTTTTAGGACACAGCTGTATAATTTTAGTGGCAACCACTATATTTTGTCCTCCTCTCGAACATCTGGATAGACTCCTCATGGCTGTATAATTAGAGTTATAAGAAAATTTTCTAGGGGCATAAGCAGAATTATGTGTAAATGTGACACATAATTCTTCAGGCCTTCGGCAAACAGCAGAAGATTCAGAGCCTACCATGAAAGCTTTCAGTTATAGCAGATAATTAACAAACTGAAGACGTTAGCAATGGAAAGAAGTTGCTGCATAAAATTAAAAAAAAAAACAACAAAACCCACAAGCTCTGGGGATTTGAGCCTCTTAAATTTTCAGAAGTGCAAACAGATGACATCTGGTCCTACATAAAAACTGGGAGAAAGTTAACCTATTTGAAAAAGTTTTTCAGCAGCAGAATGAAGCATGTTTTTTGTCATAGCTTTATGGCATACCACAATGGTTGTTTTGATTTTGTAAGAGAAACTTGTAAACTGAATGTATTGTTCGTTGAGCAATGGTCTGAGAGGGTGACAGAACTGTGCTGCAGTTAGTCAAGCACCTTAAGGATGATAAGGCCATTCTGTTACCTGGTAAACAACATCAGTGTAAATTTCCACTGCTGCCTGGTTGGAGAGAAAACTGTCTGGGTCCTTTGATATACCCAGATGTAGGCAGCATGTTGCTACCAAAATAATGATCATCAAAGAGCTAAATAGCAATGCTGTGGAATTCAATTTTTGACAGAAGGGGACAGGCTGAGATCCCTGCAGAAGCCACAGATTGTGGGAGAGACATAGGGAAGTGACTGATGTGAACATCTTAACCCATTCATACACTGATGCTCCACTGAGTGTCACTGCTTTTGTGAGGAACTGGTCCAAAATGAAAGCAGAGAAACAGGTTCTTAAAAATCAATCTCCTGGCTACTGACAGAAGCAAGGATGAACTGATCATCAGAGAGGGTTCCTCTTTTCTTGTGTATGCTTTGTGCAAGTGCAGTACAGTTTTGTATTTCCAGAGTCAGAATGAAGATAAAAAGGGATTTGCAGATTCTTATTTTCTCCTGGCTTTCCTAACCTTATGAGAGACCTACCTTGGTGACCTGTTATGAAATACAATGCATTAGTTTTGATGCTGCGATACAGCTACTAGTTAATATGCTGGGAAAAGCAAAACCATAATTTTCCTCATTCCTTCCAGCTTGATCTTCAACATATGCACAGGAAGGATCTATTGTCCCCTGGAGACTGATTTTACCTTCTACAAACATGGAGCAAAGTTCTTTCTGCACATGGAAGCAAAATGCACAAAGGAGCAAAGAGTGGAAGAACAGATCTGTTTACTGCAGCTATCCCGGAGTAACATGAGCTGTCGTGGTAGGGAACTAGTTAGGGGATGTGCTGATTCATAATCCTCAAAGTAGAGGAAAAAGAAAAGGGGAGTGAGATGTTCTGTGAGCACCACAGAATTTAAAAAAAATAACCCATAATTACAGCTGAATATTCCAGCAGCAATGAAAACTCAGTAGTGACGAAGATAAAACCCTCTATTTCTCTAACCCATGTCTCCAAAGAGCCATGAGCACAAAGGATGAAAAAACTGCCCTCCACTGAATTATAGAATGGTTGGAGTCCATGACTGCTGAATACAGAACAGGAGTAGGTACTAAATTTAGTTTCCTAACTCCTATTTCAATACCTAAATATAAATGGCCTGATTTTTTTAAAAGATGTTGAACAGTTCCAGATTTCTCTGATTTATGTTGCTATTTAGAGAAAAAAAAAGAATTTTAAGTATCTAACAATAGTACACAGAATTCTGCTCTTATAGAGCAGACTACTTATACTTTGCAAAATAATTGGATACCACTGTGCCTTCCAAAGATGGAAGGTGCTGCAAAACAAAACATTTATTCTGTGTTTTCCTGTTAATGAAGGAAATGAGGAGCAGAATTCCCATGGCCCTAAGTTTGCAGTAACAAATGTTTGATTCTTTTCTTTTCCTCCCTCCCTAAGTACAATGGAAATACACTAGAAGAGAGGCTTAATATGGGAAGCATCCTTGTCACTGAAAACCTTATTAAGAGTACAGTCCTGCTATAACTACACTAGTAGGGAATTAAGCTTTGCATTATTTTTAAATGAGCCTTCAGTCCTAGGTGATATTTGTGTTGAAGAAAGTAACAGAAATCTAGAACTTATAACAGGCAACTTATGTATCTGACAGTATATGGCATTATCTTTTGTTCCAGAAGATTTATGACTCTGTGAAAGAAGTACTTGGAAAAGCAGAAGTTCCTGTAGTCTTCAGACCTCCAGTGCATCCTAGAATAGTCACTTGAGCATTTCAGAGTGACACAAGGAAAAAGGGGAAATGTGGATTGTTAAACAATGTACAAGACCATACAAATAAATAATGTAATGTGTAAGTAAAGCTGAATAACCTTCTCCCCAAGAAGCCTGAATGACACTATTACCAAGTCTTTATTTGGTGAAGTGTATGTAACTGAATTAGTGAACTCATCTGAAAACAAAAAAACAAACATATCAAACAAGCCTTTTTACAAATGAAAACAGAAAAAGGGCAGGAGAGTAGTAAAATTTTATAAATCACTTCCTTGAGTCTGAGAAAATCTCAGATTATGCTGTTAATGTCAATCTCCCAGAAGAGCTGACAATTCTGCTTGGCTATGTTCCCTACCACGTTACCCCACAGAAGAAAGTGTTTGACCATGAATGTCTGAAACCCAGAGTTTCCAGTAGCTGTGATTGAAATAGGGCAGATCAACATTCCCTAGTTTACCTAGTTACCCTACCTGCACCTGCCTTTAACCCCCCACCCCCCATGTCAGGAGGATTAGATTAATCGTTTGACTTTGCTTTTGATATTTTATCCTCTATATGACAGTTTACTAGGAATTGTGTATCTGGAACACCCTACATAATAATAATAAAAAAGAAAGCTGCAATGAGGTTATTTCTTCAAGCACAACTGGAATAGCCTGCTTGACTCCTGTATTAATATGCTGAGTACCTGATAAATCTAGATACGTACAGATGGCATTAACTTAATAAAATAGATTGATTTCATCTAATAATAAATTTTATTGATGGTGACCTGGCAGGTGAAAGCACAAATGAAGATGACTTCGAAACCTTTAAATGTTTTCTGAAGAAAGTGCAATTATCTAATGATCTTTCTTCTTAAGAACAAAAAACTAAATTAATTGAACCAGTTATAACATATACTTAATAATATACATATACACAGGTTTTAGTGTAACCCACAGAACATTAATTGTAGCACTTATTTCACAGCTGTTCTATGAAAGCTCAAATAAAATGTGTCTACAATTAAAACTGAATATATACTGACTTCATTAACTTAACAGCTGCACCAATAACCAATACCAAGGAACATACCCTACTTTGTTAATGTCTTGATACCATCTGCAACATTCAAAACTATTGGATTTTAAAGCAGACGATGTCTTACTAGTGTTGTGATCACAGCTACCACAATATACTTACACATGCTAGTAAAGTGAATTGATCTATTTCAAGGGAATTTCAAGGGTTATGAGCTGACGTGCAAGACAATTTCCTAAACACAATTTTGGTTTCTAGAAGGCAAAACTGGATGTTCTTGGTGGCTTCTTCCCAGTTCTTACGTGCTCAAACATGAATTTCTCATGTGTCCAAACAAGCAAAAGTTCAACTGTGGAGAAAAATCAGAGGAGGAGACTAAATTAATATAGGAAACTTTTATGCTATCACTTACTTTTCAATGTTTTGACATAAAAATTCTGTCATTTTAACCCATACTTCAAAGTATAACATCTAGCTTTAAAAAGAAAAAAGATACCCACCTGCACAGAAAAAAACCCAACATTATACAGAGAATCATAAAGATATTAAAGAAAGTGTATTAGATTTTTAAATCTGCTTCACAAACTCTCCTAACACAAGATGACAGCAGGGATAAAATCGTGCCCCAGAAAGGTGTGACTCCATTAAATGGGTACAGCAGTGTGTTTTCAGTATCTGATTCTCCTCCAGGCCTTGGTTTGGGATGTGAACTTAATCCATTCTATCTTCTTCTCTGGATATTGACTACATCCGATGTATTACAATCTGTCACTGCAAATGTTTAAGTTATATCCTTACACATTTGAGACCTCTCTAATTCTTTCAAACTTTCAGTACAAACCCTACATTTCCATTATTACCTCCCTTCCTTGTTTCCTCATTTTCTTCTTTCGTACTCTTCTCTCTTGGTCACAATTTATGACTTCTGTAGCTTTCAGAGCTCTAATTTCCCTGTTCCTTATGTTCCTCTTCCCAGAGTCCATTTCCTCATTTATTAATTACGCTCTCTTCCCCATCTTCAACCTTCTCTCACTCCCTCAGGTTCCTTATCCCAATCTGCTCCTCCCCTCAACAGTTGTCTCATACCATCTGTTTTTTGTCCTTGACTCAGATGCTGTGATGCTTTTTTTTTTCATATTTCCTGCACTTCCATGTCACTTGAGCAGCAATAAAGAAATAACCTATAGCTCTAGGAAAATAAACTATTAATTAGTTCACAGGTTCACATCGCATGGACCACATTAACTGGCACTGAAATTCAGGAAGAGTCTTCCTTGATCTTCGTGTTCTGGACCACACTCAGTCACTTTCCAGGTGTGAAACTTGCTCAGACAAGTCAAAGTTCTGAGCTGGAAGGCAGAAGCTGTGAGGAATGTGTCTGTCAAACCTTTAGAACTTTCCAAGCTGCTGCGAATTGATATTTTTTCAGTGGTTTCCAGAATGGAGGTAAAGCAGTTTTATCACTGGGATGCTATCAGAAACACCTCTGGCTTAAAATCAAATTCTGCTAAAATGTTAGGATTTTGCTTTAAAATGTTCATAAAGTAACTGCTGAATTTATTATAGTTTAACATCAATGAAAGAGTATTTTTCTGTTAGGTTTGTACATAAATGGCCAAATCACTTTTTGCAGAAATGTTTGTAAAAAGGTAAATAAATCTTCTACCTGACAGACACTCAGTGGAGAAAATTTTGATCCAAATATACAGTTTTGGCAAAGTTAAAAACAGACTCAATTTGAAACTTCCAACCAGTAGGATCAAGAAAGAATAACTCCAAAGACACTATGAGCTCCATCTACAATAAAATCTTTTTTGTGTTCAGTTTCAGCTATGTTATTAGCAATGAAAGAGGATATTAAGCATCTGTCTGTTTTCCTTTCGCAGTGTTAACGTAAAGGATGCAAAGTAAGGTCTTCATAATAATTGTCTTATATTAGTCTTCTCTGTAAAAGATGTGACAGGCTGGATAACTTTAATTTTTTCGTGCACATGTTCCTTTAACCAGGAATGGCCACCCAGCCAGATGGATGGCTGCCTTGCTGCTTGTCCCTAGGGGCTCAGTTAGCTGGGATCATCTGAAGGGGAGAACTGCCAGTCTCCGGGGGCTATCAAAATGCCAGGGAAGAGAGGACTGTGAAAAGTTTCCATTGACTCACCAAACCAAAAGCAGAGGGAGGGACAGAGAGAGACAGCTAGCATGGAAACTGCAGTGTGGTAGAGAGCGAGGCACAGAGGGACTCAGGGACAGAGAAACCAGCTTGGGATTTGTCGCTTAAAACACAGGACTCTGCAAGGACATAAAAGGAAATGGGGAGATTTTTGTCGTTATTTTTTATCGTGTTATCATTTTTCTGTATTTTGAAAAGTCTGTTTTCTAATTTCCATTTTCATAAAAAAACTCTCAGCTTCTGAGCTTAAGAATGCATGTAAGGAACTGAGGAGACTGATCCACCTCTGAACTTTATTTTAAGGTTCTATCTTGGAAAATTTATTTAAAAAAAATACTCAATACTGAACTACATCTAAGCAATTAGGTAAAAGATGTACTAGGTATTTAGTAGTATCCCAGTTATTGCTCTGAAACATCAACTAACTAGTGTAAAGCACCTTTAACGTGGGAAAAATTGGAAATATTATTATAAAATTAAATCAAATCTTTTATATAGAATATTAGCATAGGATTAAGGTTTTGAGAAATACATTTCTGGTTTTAATTGAACAGACAAAGCAAAACCATTTGCAACATGCAAGATTTTTTTTAGCATGCTAATAACACAATTTAAAGGCAGAAGCAATTTGTTAAGAATTAAATTGCATACTCTGCATCTGCAGAAAAAATGGGTTTTGCCCCTCAAAATGTTTTGTTTTCTTAGGGAGAGTATACACGCTAATTGAATAATAAACTTAGAAATAGCATTTTTGAAAGCTTTATATTCTATTGTCTGCATTATAAATTTAAAACACTGATAGACTAATCCTGCTCGTATAAGGTACATAATGCATATTATGGCATAATTATGTTTTAAATGTACTTGATAGATTTTAGCATGCACTTTAAATGTCATGATACTATGAGAAGCAGCTGTAAAAAATGTCATCTTGATGCTTTGTATTTATGCTATGACTTCCACAGCAGTTTTGAAAGTCTGAAGGAGTCTTAACTGCCACTATTGCCATCTCAGGATGGTGTGTCAATATCTTTCTCCCTGACACATCCTTCTCCTCTACCAGTGCCAATTATGACAGAGATGGTCTCCAGGGATTACTGACAATTTCCTTGATGATGTGTGAGAGCTGCCATTGCCCACTTGGAATGACTGCAACGCTGACAGTGAGTGAAAGGCGTGCGTCTTGGCTGTTAAGCGTATTTAATAGCAGCATGCCATTTTCTGTCATCTCTTGTACCTTAAGAAGAGTCATATTGTCTCCATATGTCTGTTCATGACAACTTCCTGAGTGTCAGAGTGGCTGAGGTTTCCACATGTGCACACACGCCCGCACATGTGCAGCAGGAGCAGCCAAATGTATGGGATCGTTAATTGTGTTTGCTGTGCATGCCAGGAGCTAAACGACATTGATCAGGATTACTAAGGCGCCAATAAAAGCAAACCTGCACTAGACAGTGAGAAATTAGTCACACCTGAGACCTGCAGTACTTTTTTTAAATAGAGGTGCTGAATCTAGTTTGATTGTATTGTGGAATGGATCACAAGAAACGTAGTCTCAAATATATATAATGTCACTAGTGATTGAAATGGGGAGAGGATTAATTTTAGGCTTTTACACTGGGTTTTGAAAAGTACCTAGAACTTCCATGGATTATTTACTTCAGAATCTGCAAAGAAGAGTATTCATAATTCTGAAAAATTCCTGAAATCTTGTAAGGTATTGTGGAAATCAGCCAAGTACACAGCCATGTCTGATCCATCTATCAAGGACCTTATCAAAATTTTCTCAGAGTCAAAAAAGACTCACATTAATTTTATTAGCTTTTAAACAAAACCTCTAATCTTCTTATAAATCAGTTATTAAAATTAAGGTATATTGTCAAACATTAATACTTACAGTGTGGTCGAAGGAATAATTAATTTTATATTTGTATTCTTATATTAGTATTAGTCATATCAACATGATAGTAAGAGGATTAAAACAAGTAAGAGGAACTGCAGATTTTCGGGATAGCTTGAATCCCCCAAATTCCATGAACCACCTCCTCTGATTTCTGTGGTTTTATGCAGAGAAGACACTGAAATTGCAATGTGAAACTGTTTCACATTTCAAGTCTCTATAAAATCTCAATGACTGATCAGTTGTATCTCTAACATCTTGTAGTTAAAGCACCGAACCAGTGTTCATGAGGTGTGGATTCAATTTCTTGCCCTACTGTAAATCCCTTGGGTGGGGGTGATTTGGTTTCTCCGTTCTTCATACTTACTTTTCCTGGATTTATAAAAGTATACAGTATATTTTCTGAGCCGGGAGACTATGTAGTAGTAATTCCTATTATGTATTCATAGTAGTGCTTAATGTAAAAGAGTCTGATTTTGGGTATTAGTTAGGGATAGAGTCTCTAGATGTCTGTTTCATGTATGCGTTTTTTTTAATTTCTTTCATGGTAAGCTGCAGATCTCTTTGTTAATTGATACCTAGGAATAAAGCCTTGGCTCTGGAAATAACTACGGAATTATTTAATAAAATAAACTTATTAGAATATGTTTGGTTTGAATTAAATTTCTACACATGAATGTTAATTAAAATTCACTCCTACTGATAATAACATTATTAACATGTATACAATGTACAGTTAACAGAAACAGAAATAGAAATAGAGACAATTAGTAAAATTAGGTGTTTTCTCTAGGAAGGCACATCCCAAAGAGTAATTGCTTATATTCTCTGCAGATGTTACTAATAGCATCATTAAATCAATATAACACCACTTTAGAAACTCTAAACAGATTTAATGACTAGGGATTTGACAGGGATGATTTTTTTTTTTTAATTATATATGACTATCAATAGAATTGGGCATTTTCATGTGGCACTTGTGACCTGACTGTGTTTTGCATCACAGAAACTAAATTAATATATGTGGAAGTATGTTGCTGCCAAATTGTTGCTTCTCAGGTATTTTTGAAGCCTTTGCTATCTTATTAAGTGACAATTGTGTAAGTACGTGTGCTCATCTAAATGTTCTCACCTATTTTCTCAGAAATTTAATTTAGTGCTGTGAATGATTATGCTAGATTTATTGCTAATACAGTATGTAAATATTGCCAATGTAGTACATAATACAAGCAGGTCTAAATGGTTATAATATAAGCAGGCTCATCTAGAAATGTACAAGTTTAAAGGTCTTGGCCTTGCAGGATGCGAGGTGACGAAGAGACAGCACCTGCATAGCTGCTAATTCAGGATTTTATCTCCATATATGACCACACCTTAGCAATTTTACTCAGCCATGCAGAGGTGAGTGTGCTCTGTCTTTGGGCTTGATACATTCTGCAGGTGTCCCTGCCAGTGGAGGATCCACCTGGGAACAGCCTCAGGAGAAGAACTTACCCCACTGGCCCAGTCCTCAGCAGCATTTAAGAGCCTTTTGCAGACCAATGTGTGCCAAAGCCAATCACAATCATCACAGCCCTCTCTCCCCTGGATGCATTCATTATCTGAGCATCCAGGGAGCTCCACCTGTAGTTCTCACTTAGTGATCTTATCTTAGGACAAATCAAATTGCCCATCAGAGACGGAAAAGGAGAGGGTGCATGTGAGGGAAGGTCTCTGAGGAAGAACTGACTATCTTTTGTTGCCTTCCCAGACAGCAGTTGAATTATTGTGCACAATTTGCCATTTTAATGTCTTGGCTGGGTGCTAGAAATGATGGCAAGAGTAGGCAAGTAAGGGAAAATGCTTTATTGTTTTTCAAAAGATTAAGTGAAGCCAACAAGAGATGAATTTCATTTTATAGACCTTCTCTGCCCCTTCTGTATTGGCGAAGGGGCAACAGGCTTTGGTGGCTGTGAATTTGGTTCCTCAGGTGCCTTGGTTTCACTCTATTGTGTACACTGGGGGATTGTGAAACTCACCACCCTATCCATGCAGAGCACAGTGCCATCACATATAAACCCTTGGAATTCCAAGTCATTCTCTTTTGGTAATATCCCAACTACAGTTTTACAAGGATTGACTCTCGTGACACTTCTGTGAGACAGACACAGTAAATAATTGTACAGAGGGAAAACCCAGGGCAGAAGAGCTAAAAGTTTCCCCAGAAGTGTTACACTCCATGTGAGAGAATTTACAATCTAGCAAGCCTGACCATCACTTCCTGCATTCAGACCTCAAATCCAAAAGACTCCTTGAATATTAGATACTCCATTGTATTAATGTAAATAGTGTGCTATTATTTCAATTAAGTTAAACTTTCTTTGTTATCATCTCTTGGGCAGTAAGATGTGAGAGATATGTGCTGTATAAATCCCTCTATGGATAAAATCGTAGTAAAAATCAATGTCGGGAAAATTAGGTGTGTGTGATTAAGGAAGCTAAACATGACATTACATTACATGAATGGTCACCTTGTACTGATAGAACAAGTCGACTGATTAAAGTCAATGTTAGGCAGGGTCTGTGCTAACACAAAGAGAAAAGTAGAATTAATATTGAAATTACTGATATTTATATATTATCAATATGCCTTTATATGCCTGAGTGTTGTACTCCTGGAAGGACAATGAAAGCTGCTGACAAGCCTTTACATTTAATTTTAAAAGGTGAAACTTGTCGAGCATGTTCTTAGGTCAGCTAAATGTTACACGGATTGGTGGTGGTTGGAGAAGCATCTGCCAATACTGGGGCTTGAAGAAGATGCTGCTCTGTATATATGTTACAAAAAAGTTCTGCAGGGGCATCCAGCTGTCACTGGTAACATTAGATTCTAACCCCATAACAAAACATGCCAGGAATAAAACAAAACATGATACACAGAGAACATTAAGTGAACTGAAATAAGAGTTTAAACTTCAGACAATGTACTGCCAGATGGAAAAATACTGAAAATGATGAGTAAATATCTCTAAGTTTTATGTGCAATGTACAGACTATCTGTTATTTCCCTTTTTCACATCTTCACATGCCAGTTTTATGACTTATTCTCAATGGATGCCATGGACATCTAGTCAATGTCGTTTCAAAAATCTGTTAGCTGGGGAAGAATTACTTTGGCATATGACTCCTTTTAAGAGCTAATTTCCTTCCTAGAGGCCAATGCCTAGAACCATAGAATCGTTTAGTTTGGAAAAGACATTTAAGATCATTGAGTTCAACTATTAACCCAGGTCTGCCGTGTCCACCGGTAAAGCAGGTCCCCAAGTGCCACATCTACATCTCTTATAAATTCCTCCCAGGGTGGTTACTCCACCATTTCCCTGGTGGAGTTTTTATCAACTATTTTAGGAAAGAAATTTCTCATAACATCCCACCTGAACCTCCCCTGGGGCACCTTGAGGTTATTTTCTCTTGTCTTGTCCCTTGTTACTTGGAGACTGACCACCACCTGTCTACAACCTCTTTAAGGAGCTGTAAAGAGCAATCAGGTGTCCCCTGAACCTCCTTTTCTCCAGGCTAAGCAACCCCAAATGTTCAAAAATCATCACCTCTACAGCCAGGAAAGGAAAAAGTAACCTGGAGATTTGAACAGGATTTTTCAGCTTCAACTGAGGCGTGTGGCTTGTCACAGAGTGACTGAGAACATGAAAAAATACAGCAGAAATGGTCCTTTATACACAACCCACAAAGAGTATATTGCACAGAGCATCATGGGGACCAGTAAACATACTAACTGGGAGTGGAAGATTAATTTTTCCTCTGTATAGACTTCTTTTGGGGAATCTGAATGTGTTTTGCCCAGGGCTTCCTTTCCTGAACCCATTTGTGAGGAGTGAGAGGGTTAGCCCTGACATTGCCTGTAATTCCTAGGTTTGGAATTGGGACACCTGTGTGGTACCTGCTGGCAGTGGCCTGCAGGCAATGTTTGGGGATGCTTACTGTCACTCTCATTCACACTGACCTGCAATTTATTTTATTACTGCTCCTACATATTAGTAACACAAACCATGTGGTGTAGTGGGCACTTCTAGAAGACATTTCAATTAAATTACTACTGAATATACAAATGTTATGAAATCATGAAGCATTATGGACCCTAATTTGTAACCTCCAAGAAAGTTCAAACAAAGTATTTAAAGTCACCTTGGAGTTAATTGAAAAATTAAACAAACATAGCAGATTAAAAAGCCAGCCTCACTAATCTATCACTATTTTATGGAGAGAAGGGATCAAAATAATTACTGCCTGTCTAAAATGTGCCTTCTGAAGGAAGAAGACAACTTTTAAAATTAAGTAATTGTATCCTTAGAAAAGAAAATGGCAGGAAAAAAAAGTAAAATGATAAAATATTTTTACTACTTTTAAAGCACAATTATGTAAGTGTATAATTAATGATAAATTTCTAACAAGCAAAGTGGTGGCTTTACATGACAAAGTATAAAGTATGTTACCTTGAGTTCTGCATAGCTGCAATCTGTTCTGGTATCCAAAAACATTAGGGTGTAATAAAATGTGGAATTTCGCAATATCTACTGTTGGGTTTTTTAAAATATAAAAATAATACTAAATACAGCCATAAAACAAATTAAATCATAAATCTAATTTTTGTATCATATATGCTTACTAGTAAACACATATACTAAAAATTAAGAACACAATAAAAAAGTAAGAACATTTAAAATAAAGTAAGAACTCTTTATCAACACTGTTGTTGTGTTAATATATTAATATATTTGAAGACAATATTTAGATGTCAATGCGTCTCTGTTCTCTTCAGTCTCATTCCTGCTGCCACAGGTCTGTCACATAAGAGGTGGCATATGGGCAAGCAGCTGAGTTGTAACTGGGTGCATCAGACTGTCCCAGGGCTGCCAACTGCAGCATGGGGATCGTGGTTTATATTAGTTCTGTAAGTTGGGAGTGTATATAGTGTGCTGGCACTGAGCCTGCTTCCTTGGCAGGTGTCATCCAAGCACCCTGCCATGTGTACACTGTTCTGGGAATATCCTGTCAGCACTGCCATATTTCTCAATCACAGGAAAATATCCATATTCTTCAAAATGTACAACTATGTGTGGAAGTTAACACTCTTGCAAGAATGTCTCTGATGCCAACAAATTGCTAGATGGCAAGCCATGTATGCATTATTTATGGTACAACAGGATGAATGAGTGAGGAAAAAAATAGACTTAAAACCATGGAAGCTGAATGCCAGGGAAAGTAAAATGACTAAAAATAAAGAATTTGTACTCTCCTAGTCCTCCAAAGGCAGACAACACATAGGAGCAGTGCTAATCCCTTGTCTTCTTGCACAGACATAGGGTGTCTAACTGTCTGTCAAAAATTATTTAGCATGTAAACAAAGAAAAATTATGCTTTATTCTGACATTTTGCATTCATCTTCTTTTCCACATTTTAATTCTCTTTTGTTTCCCTTCTCTGTGAAAATACAGTCTTCTAAAACCAGCATTTCTTTCCTTTGCTTTTGTTCTCAGAGAATACGAATACTTCTATTGTCTACTGTCAAGTCATCAAACAGTCCTTGTATACCATTGTGTGATCAAAACTGGATGGGAGCTGGCTTTCCCAGACCCTCTTCTTGTCCCTTTCTTCTCTGAATTGATGTCATATGCCTGGCACCTGAAGCTCAGCACTGGGGATGGCTCCTCAGTCACATCCATGTCCCTGACACTGACTTGTTTTGTGATCGTCAGACATGACAGACCAATGCAAAAATGTTACTTCCAATAAAAAAATGCAAGGATTCAAACTGGAGTTCTAGCACTCGTGGACCTGCTGAAAAGTACCATACACTGTTCCACATAAAATGGGAAAGTATTGGATTTGACAAAAGTAACAGAGACGGGTTTTGTTTCCTTGTCCTGGAATGTACTGGCAGTGTCATTTCTCATCCTGCAGCTGCTGTGAGTAGGAAGCTGCCTCTGTTCCTAGAAGAGTCCTATTAGAGTATTTTTTTAGTCTAGGTTTTTCCATTTAAAAAATGAATTTACTTATTCTGCAAGGCCATGAAATTTTGTTATTACATAAATTGAATAGATGCAAGTTTTCATACAAGGAGAAACTTTCTTATCCTCATCCCCATCCCCATCATTGTGCTCATCCTCATTCACATGATTATTCATCTCTTGTTTCTGTTGCACTGCATAAGGATAATAGTTTTCCCCTCCTTTAAATATGCATCCTTCTTTTTTTCCCCTGAACTAGTCTGTTGATGCAGTTTCCTTCATTTGCTGTCTATGAGAGAGTTGCAATAACCTTTTCTGTAACAAGTTATCTTATCATTTTATCTTTTACTGTAAAATGTTTTTGAGAGGTTTGTTTGAAAGATGCCGTATGAAAATGAATTAAATTTTACTGGTTTAGCCCGAAGCAGATGTTGCACTGAGTTGATTCCCCTTCTTCCTCCTTTCTATACTTGACTTGCCATCTTTTTAGACAGATATTTTCCTTTTGGTTTGGGTTTTATTATTTTGGTTTCTTTTTTTTTTTAAATATTGTTTATTGATTTGGTACACAAAACAACTTGCACTTAGTAGTTTTCAAAAATATTCTTCTTGGTAGTGTCCTACTCATAAAATAAAACCCTGAGAATAATGGACCTGCAGAATGCAGTTGCCTCAACAAAGACCTCACAATGAGCCTGTGAGCATAAACACAATTGAAAGGACACACATGAAAGGGGCCAGATGAGGCAAAGTACCCAACACAGAACCATTCTCTCTAGTACATTGATCTCTAAATTTTTTGAATTTTCAGCCCCGAGACTTTATCTCAAGTGGTAAAAATATCTGTCATGTATTAAATAAATTGAAAGTTTGTTTCTCCCTCTAGATTTATGTTAATGAGGCAGTAATGGCGTCAGAATATTCTGTGGAACCACCTGAGTAATCAAATTCATATGTATACAAAGGCCTCTGTGTAAGATTTTACGATTTTAAAGCTCTGTGCTGGCTTACCTGAAATGGACGGGAATGCTTCAGATAAGTGCACACAGCAGAGTTGCTACTTGTGGATAGACAGCCTCTGGCTCTTCATGCTAAATAATGAACCAAAATAGGTCTGAGAGGACATTGCTCACCCCCTGTTCACATCAATAGGTTGGATTCTGACACAGGGAAAGATAAGGTTTGATGATCACATGGTGGTCACTCAGACTAGTCTTTCTGCATGGATGAAAGACTAATCCACAGTTAGGAAGGTGTAACTTCGCTGAAGTCAGTGTGAGTTTTACCAGTTACTTAGTGAAAACTGTATTTTATGTCAGTTTATTAGTACTCTTAGAAGTAAAAGTATTCACAAAATAAAGAATCCTGTACAAACAACATAAATTAAACAGCTCTTCACCAGCTTATTTTTTCTGTCAATCCAGCCGCCCTCACTTGCGGACAGCAAGGAAAGCAGTGGAAAAGAGGTAAAACTGGAATCGCAGTAGGAATCGCAGCCTTTTGTGGGAGTAGAACAAGACAAACAGGTAAATTCCAGAGAACTGTACAGGGAAAATGAATCAGTGACATTTGTGGAAGAAAGGTGACAATGCTAACTACGCTCTCAGCTCTGTTACATACCTCTTCTTCCTTGCCACTGGTCTTTAAAGACTGTTTTCTTCCTTTAAGAAATCCCATCTCTTGCCACTTATTTCTCACTTAGATTTGCAATACACTGTAATAATATGATTTGTTACCATGTTAAATAATTGTGCAATCACAAATGAAGGATTACAGCTTTAGGTAGGGGATGTGATGATTAACTCATAATAATCGGCTATATAGACATGAGGCAACAAGTACTGACAGATTTCTGCAAGACCATGCAAGGTATCAATTTTCAAACAAAGCTATCACGGGGATTTACTTATCCCTTTGAAATTACTGTGAATGGTTTTAATTTGTTTTTGTGCCTCTGTATGTTTGGTATGATTGCAATCTTCTGAATGGCAGAAACTCTTGAAAACACCCAGTTTACTGGGTTGCTATCATATGGATGGGTTTTCCCATTATTACCCATGGCATCTTGGTTCCATTCATTCTCTCACAGGAAAAATATGGTGGTGTGGCAGTAACACTGTTTTGCTGTTGGAAATGACCTGCTTTTGCTAAAGACTTCTTCTGTCCTTCAGCACTCTGATTACTATTCTTGGTTGTTCAAGCTGGCAGTGACAAAATAACAAAGAGAAGTCCAGGGGCAATCAAAATAGTCTCCAGGGCCCTGGAACCATTGGTAGAGGGATCAGGAGCAGAGAAAGTGATTTCCTTGATTCTTTCAATAACAAGAAATGTTGGTAGGAATAGGCAGAACCATTAATCAGGTAAATGCACAGCTCTGAGGTTGCTGTCAGCACAAAAATGTTGGGTTTGTTGACCATGGGATGATCTACTCAACTCTTGGTCTACTGACACCTGATGGGTTGCACCTATCTCAGAGGGTAAGAAGAGTTCTAGCACAGGAGCTAGTGGGGCTTGTTGGCAAAGCTCTAAACTAGCTTGCAAGAGGGAAAGGGGCAAAACCAGCCTGGGCAGTGACGAGCAAAGGGACAGTGTGTCAAAACTTAAGGAAATGAGCACTAATGGGATTCCTCAATATATCTCAGGTGGTGTTGGCTGCAATGTACCACACTTATTTCTACACTAATGCCTGAAGCATGACAAACAAACAAGAGGAGCCCGGAGCTTTGGTCCAGTCCCAGAGATTTTACATCATTGGCATAAGTGAAACCTGGTGAGTTGAGTCCTGTGACTGGAGTGCCCTGCTGGATGGTTACAGGCTCTTCAGGAGGGATAGGCAGGGCAGAAGAGGTGGAGGGGTGGCACTGTGTGGAATAGAAGGTTTAGAATGTATGGAGCTCATATTTGGCAATGGCACAGTTGAGAGCATCTGGGTAAGAATCAAGGGGTAAACAAATAATGTGAGTATCACAGTGGGAATCTTCTATAAGCCTCCTAGCCAGGACGATGACCCTGGCAAATTATTCTTTGAGGAACTAAGGGACACTTCCAAGTTAACTGCTCTTGTCTTTATGGGGGACTTCAGCTTGCCAGAAATTAGCCGGGAGCGTCACACAGCTTGCATAACCTGGGGCAGAAGGTTCCTAAAAAACCTGGATGACAACTTTATGGAACAGATCCTAAGAGAGCCGCCTCAGAAAGATGCCTTCCTTGATCTGCTCCTTGTCAACAGAGAGGATCTTGTGGGCAAAGTGGAGATTGGTGGCTGTCTTGGCCACAGAGACGGTGAAGCAATCAAGTTTAAAATCTCTGTTTAAAGAAGTGCCAGGAAAACCTCAGCTCTGGGTATGAGGAGAGCAGGCTTCAGCCTGCTTGGTGAAATAGTGAGTAAGGTCCCCTTGGAAAATGCTTTTGCAGCTACCGGGACCCATCAGTGCTGGTCTTTTTTTAATCACCTCCTAAAGGCACAGGAGCAGGCAATTCCCAAATGTCAGTAGTCAAGCAGGTGATGCAGAAGACCAGCTTGGCTAAGCAGGAATCTTCTCTAGGAAATAAGGCAGAAAAAGAAGGTGCATGCCCAGTAGAAGCAAAGTTAGGTGACATGGGCACCTGATTCTGCACCTGGGATGGGACAACCCTGGGTGTACAGCCTGAGGAATGAGAGGCTGGAAAGCAGCACCATGGAAAGGGGCATAGGGCTCCTGGTCAATGGCAAGTTGGACATGAGCCAGCAGTGCCCTGGCAGCCAGGAGGGCCAAGGGTGTCCTGGGAGGCATCAGGCACAGCATTACCAGCTGGGCAAGGGAGGGGATTGTCCTGCTCTACAGACTGCACTGGGGCGGCCTCACCTCGAGGGCTGGGGGCAGCTCTGGGGGCCACAGTATAAGAAGATAGAAGGCTATTAAAGAGTGTCCAAAGGAGGGCAATGAAGATGATGAAGGGCCTTGAGGGGAAATCTTATGAGGAACAGCTGAGGTCACTTGGTGTATTTAGCCTGGAGGAGACTGAGGAGACACCTCATTGCAGTCTGCATCTTCCTCATAATGGGAAGAAGAGGAGCAGGCACTGATGTCTTCTCTGAGGTGACCAGTGACAGGACCCAAGAGAGTGGCACAGAGCTATGTCAGGGAAGGTTTAGGTTGGCTATCAGGGAAAGGTTCTTCATCCAGAGGGTGGTTGGGTGCTGGAACAGCCTCCCTAAGGAACTGGTCAAAGCACCAAGCCTGAGAGAGTTCAAGAAATATTTGAACAACACTCTTGGGCACATGGTGGGACTCTTGGGGAGTCTTGTGCAGGGAAATATATTGGACTTGATGATCCTTGTTCACGATCCAGCTCAGCTTATTCTGTGAATCTGTGATTCTGCGACTCCTTAGAACTTTACTGGTGTACATATTTTAGTTGGTCTTTGATTACTCACAGAGTGTATATAAATGTGTAGAGAGGCATCTATTTCAACATATTCTCCAAATTTGTGCTTTCAATTAAATTTTATATCTTCTTAGGCTCTCTATATAGTGGATAGGTAATGAGAAATTCCACCACATGGCAAAATGCCCTGGACACCTCCTTCTTTCTCCAGTAATTGTACAGAGAGATTATGA